>VDFB02373365.1:179387355-179498436 GCA_007258455.2 Sequoia sempervirens
AGTTTGAAAGATGCGAAATGTAATGTAATCAGCAATGCAGATGATTATGAACAAATAATTGATACCAATTCATAATATATCCCTATATTCCAACCTAAAATACATAAAAAAATCCAATCATACATAGTATTATCAACAAATAATTGAGACTAGAATTCAAGCACCAGATTAAATCTTATTTTCCATTGATTGCTTCAAATATATATTACAATATAACATAAGTATCCTCATTTATGTTTCTATAAATTCCTATGATGATGATATCAAAATTTGGTCTTGGTTTCTCTTTTATAAGAGAAGCAACAAGCTTTAGACCATTACAAAATATGGAATATTTTCAAAATTCATGTCTCTTCATATAATATAAACTAACAATTAGTTTTCTTAAAACATAAAATAGAGAAATTAGATAACTAATGAAGTCTACAACACTCATGACACCATAGTTCGTTAATCTCCATAAGGCGCCCGTGATCATTGAAGATCTATTCAAGGTCCTTTCTCCATATTAGTATATTTGAATATGCGGTTCTTCCACTATGACAGCCCCAAGACCTACTGTTCAGGAGGACCCAAAAACTTCTACTCCCACTCGTACACTATATAATCATGTGGCCATTTGTATTCTTGAATTTTCAATATATTTGGAAGGTGAATCTTCCATCAGCTATCTAGTAATGCCCTACCATCCATGATAAACTTAGAATATCTAGCATCCAACACTATTACTCCATCCATGATGAATTCAAACATGTCAAGACTCAATTTACCATCCTTTTGCATGTGAGTGATGTATTGTGGAAAAATCTAGCCAAATTCACTCTTCCATTCATTGAGGTCCTTCAAGTGGTTATCATATTTCAATAATTTTGGCACAAACCACTGCTTTAGAGTATGAAATGAATCTATTCTTGTGTTGATCTTTTGGTCCTCTCCTTGTATATATTGGAATTCATCCATAATTATTTTGGCCATCTGTTCTATAGGTTTTAATGCTGCAAGAGCCTCAATACTCTATAATATTTTGCACAAGGTTACCAATGTGTGGTGTATGGGCTGCCAGTTCTTAAAAAGGGGCTCTGGTATGGGTACATGTGTTTTCATCTAATCAATTCCCTATGTTAGTGAGTTGTAGCAATCATACACAATTTCCAACTTATCCACAATTAGCTTTATCCTATTCTTGAGGACCTTCTATAAAAAATTACAGATTTATTTATTCACTCCTTCCTTACCCTCATTGTTGGCTTTCTTTATGGTACAAGAGCACCTAAACCCTTAAGTACAAATTTATTCTTTTGAAGATGTAATAAGTTGGTCAGTACTTGAGTCTAGGGTAGTAAGGGGTGTTTTGAGTTTATTTACTATAAATAAGGTCTAAAAAGACCATTTACAATGTATTTGGGTGATTTTGAGTTATAGGTGTCAAGTTGAGAAAAGTTGCACAAAAATGTAAATGTTGTCAAAACAAGATTTTGCAAAAATGCAACATTTTGGGAATATGAAGGGACATAGGAATTTGAAAGGTAGTTATGAATGTTGGGTAGTTATATTTTGGAGGGAACATATATTTAAAGCCTCTCCAAGGCTCGAAGATGCATGGATGAAGTTGTATTGTGATTCCCATTGAAATAACAATGCTCAATTCTACAATTTCACTATTTTTTGAACTTTTTTGACTATACGGTCTCGTACCACCAGTACTTGCTTTGATAACCATTGTAATATATGGTAGTATGAATTAGCTTTCTTTTGCAACAATTTTAAGAGTCTATTATTGAGATTTGAAGGAGAACTCTTTGATTTTCTGAAGTAGCCTATCATAAAACCTGTCAAGGGTCTATTTGGCACTAAAATGAAAAATTAAATCATTCCAACTGCTGTCTAACTTGTGCCTCAGTGGAATGAATTATCCTATGTTTGATTAGATTTATTTATGGTGTTGAGAGTCATTGGAGTCAAGTTATTGGTTTTGGGATGATGTCTTAGGGTTGGTTAGTGTGTTTTCCCATGGAAAAATGAGGTGTTTGAGTGGGTTTTTGTCAATTTATTTAAGAATCTATCAATTTGATGGTTTTTTGATCTTTTGCAAGGTATTTAAGAAGTGTTGGATGCATTGTTTGGGTCTAGTAAGCCTAGCTGAATAGATTTTCAATAAACCCTAGTGTTTTGCATGAAAATGGAAGATTTCTTGGATCAGCATCCTAGAGGACTTGAATTTGTGAATTGGTCATGGAATGTGTTGTTTTGTATCACATTTAGTGATTGTCAAAATATTTTGAGTTAAAACTTGGTATTTAGGAAGTACTTCATTTGTTAAATAGGGTTTATTGAGTAGCTTAAAACAAGGGTATTGTATTGGATCTCAATATTGCTGCAAAGAAGTCACTTATAACCTTTTGGGGATGTTGTGTTGGCTTTGTGGTAAGTCTTAATTTATTTTTTTCAAGCCTTTGTATGATCTTCTCTAAAAGATATTGTGCAAAGTTGGGTTTTGAGGGCTACAAGCCTTTAGGGCGAGTTTTGAGTAAAGTTGGTGAATAGTGTTGAAAGAGTTGATTCGTTGTTAAGGTCTGATCAATTTGTGATGATTAGAGATTCATCACCACCTTGCTTACATCGGGTGGTACCAGAGCTCAGGAACAAGGTCTCTTGTGGTTGAATTTTGTAGGTTTGAAGAAAGGTGATTGGGAGATGAATAGACAAGTTTGTAAAGATGCCTCTGAAGGGTGTTGGTGCTACTAGAGAGTTGTAGGAACTGAAGGAGAAGCATGCTAAGCTTCTAGAGTCACATAATGTAGTATTGGTAAGGCTTTCTACCTTGGAGACAAAGAAAAGAAGAGATGAGAATGAAGAGTGAAATAGTGGAGGAAGATGATGAATATGAGGATGTGGATGAGGAGTTAGACCGTGAAGATTAAAGGATGGAAAAGTTGCTCAAGGTAGTTAAAGGTGATTCAATGAAGGTAAAGGTTGATCTTGTTATGTATGGTGGAAATCTAAATGAAGAAGAGTTGCTTGATTGGATTGTTGCTATGGACAATCACTTTGAGAGTGAAGACATTACAAATGAGAAGAAGGTGAAGGTGGAAAAGAAAAAACTCAAAGGTCATGCTCTCCTATGGTGGGACTACTAGCAAGTAGAAAGGAGAAAACAAGGCAAGTCAAGAATAGTTTCTTGGGACAAGATGGTACAAAAACTAAAAGGTAAGTTTCTTCCAAAATATTATGAAGTTAAATTGTATAAAAGATTGCAAGGTTTGAAAAAAAAGGATCTAGATGTCAAGAGATATACAAATGAATTTTACAAATTAAGTATAAGGTCAAGAATGGATGAAGATGAAGTTGAAAAAGTGGCTAGATATCTAGGTGGTCTCAGATTCAATATTCAAGATGAATTGGTTGTTGCTAACCCAAATACTATTGAGGAATTTTTTCAATTAGCAATCAAGGTCAAGGAAAAGATCAAAAGAAGGAAAGAGAAATATGTTAGAGGAAGAGGTACTAGCACAAGAGGGATAGGAAAAATCCCTACATCAAAGCAGAAAAGTGAGGAACAAGAAGAAGCAAATAGAGGTAAGGAGCAAGGTGTTGATGTAAGAGGAGGATTTAGGGGTAGAGGTAGATTCAATGGTGACAAAAATTCAAATTTTTTTGCAAGGAGATGTTATATTTGTAATGAATATGGTCATCTATTTTGAAATGTCCTAAAAAGTTTGGTAGTTCATGAAGTGGAGAAAAGAGGACTGAAAGGAGGGCTCAACTAGTTCAAGAGGAGGAGTGTGAGAGTACAAATTCTGTAAGTTTATATGTTGCTCCTGAAACAGGTGAAATGTTGAAGATGAGGAAGACCATACTAAAGGAAACAAAGGAGATGGATCCATTGGAAAGGAAGAGTCTTTTCAAGACTACATGTAAGTGCAAAAACAAGGTATGCAAAATTGTTATTGATTCTGGATCTACAAATAATATGGTTTCAATTGAGATGGTCAATAACTTGAATTTGAAAAAATTTCCTCATAAGTTATCTTATAATGTGTCTTGGTTGAGAGATGGGCAGTCTCTTTTGGTTAATTAACAAGCTCTTGTTGAATTCTAGATTGGAGGCTATAAAGATAAGGTAGTTTATGATATCTTTCCTATGGATTATTTTCATTTACTCCTACGTAGGCCTTGACAGTATGACAAGCATGCATTGTATGATGGAAGAGAAAATACATATACCATAGAAAAAGATGGATGTAACTTTGTTTTGACTCCTTTGGTGGATGATGACAAAGGTAAAGCTAAGGTGACTATGTGTGGGAAGAAGGAACTTGTAAAAGTTGTAAAAGAGGACAAAAGGATGGATATTGTTGCTTCAAAGTCTAAGAATGTTGGGACAACAAATGAGAAGGTTGCTTCAAGTTTGTTGATAGTGAATTGGTTTGAAAATGTGTTGATAGAGACCATGGTGTGTCCTTTAGTTGACAATAAAGTTGCAAAGCTTGAAGGATCTGTAGGTACAATAAGATGTAAATATGACAGTACAGAGGTATAAGTTGCTAAAAAAGTAAAAAGATTGATGACAATAAGGGAAGATGCAAGCATGAAAATGAGACAAAGGAGAATTTAGTTTAGAGAATTACTAACATGTATTTGTTTGCAAGTATGAATGAAGGAGTACACAGGTTTTGGTCAAGGAGCAGATGGAAGACCATTATCAGGTCTAATGGCAGAGATGGAGATAAGTTCGAAATCAAACAAATTTGAGGATGCAAGGTAGATTGGAAGACCATAGTGTATGCACCAATGGAAAGTGTTTGCAAACCAAAGGAATATGTGTGAAGCTTGGATAAATTGGTACATCACACAACTCATGTGGCATGAATTCTTTTCAATGGGGTTGTATGGCGCAAGAGCACCTAAACCCTTAAGTACAAATTTGATCTTTTGAAGATGTAATAAGTTGGTCAGTAGTTGAGTCTAGGGTAGTAAGGAATGTTTTGAGTTTACTTACTCTAAATAAGGTCTAAAAATACCATTTACAATGTATTTGGGGGATTTTGAGTTATAGGTGTCAAGTTGAGAAAAGTTGCACAAAAATGTAAATGTTGTCAAAACAAGATTTTGCAAAAATGCAACTTTTTGGGAATATGAAGGGACATAGGAATTTGAAAGGTAGTTATGAAAATTGGGTAGTTTTATTTTGGAGTAAACATGTATTTAAAGCCTCTCCAAGGCTTGAATATGGATGGATGAAGTTGTATTGTGATTCCCATTGAAGTACCAATGCTCAATTATGCAATTTCACTATTTTCTGAACTTTTTTGTGACTGTACGGTCTCATACCACTAGAAATTGCTTTGATAATCATTGTAATGTGCGGTAGTATGAATTATATTTCTTTTGCAATAATTTTTAGAGTCTATTATTGAGATTCAAAGGAGAACTCTTCAATTTTTTGAAGTATCCTGTCAAAAAATCAATCAAGGGTTTGTTTGGCACTAAAATGACAAATTAAGTCATTCCACCCACTGTCTAACCTATGCCTCAGTGGAATGACTTATCCTATGTTATATTAGATGTATTTATGGTTTTGAGATTCATTGGAGTCAAGTTATTGGTTTTGGGATGATGCCCTAGGGTTGGTTAATGTGTTTTCCCATGGAAAAATGAGGTGTTTGAGTGGGTTTTTGTCAATTTGTTGAAGAATCTGTCAATTTGATGGTTTTTTGATCTTGTGTAGGGTATTTAAGAAGTGTTGGATGCATTGTTTGGGTCCGGTAAGCCTGGGTGAATATATTTTCAATAAACCCTAGTGTTTTGCATGAAAAAGGAGGGTTTCTTGGATCAACGTATTAGAGGACTTGAATCTATGAATTGATCATGGAATTTGTTGTTTTGTATCACATTTAGTGACTTTCAAAAGAGTTTGAGTGAAAAATTGGTGTTTAGGAAGTACTTCCTTTGTTAAATAGGGATAATTGAGTAGCCAAAAATAGGGCTATTGTATTGGATCTCAATATTGCCGCAAAGAAGTCACTTGTAACCTTTTGTGGATGTTGTGTTGGATCTATGGTAAGTCTTAATTGTTGTTTTTTAGGCCTTTTGTATAGCCTTCTCTAAAAGATATTGTTGAAAGTTGGGTTTTGAGGGCTATAAGCCTTTAGGGTGAGTTTTGATTAAAGTTGGTGAATAGTGTTGAAAGAGTTAATTCCTTGTTAAGGTATGATCAATTTGTGTTGATTAGAGAGTCATCACCAAATTGCTTACATCACTTTAACTCTTCAATCTCCTATCTAAGAATGCTCACTTGTTCAATAGAAGCACTTTATATATCAACTGGTGGAGTAAGAGGACACTAGTATGACATTATTTCCTTGTTCTATGAGGGACCTCCTCCTTTCAATTGTTCCTTCTACTTCACATTTTCCATGAACAATTTATCGACTTCATCATTTGAATTTTTCTTTCCTTTTCATACTCTCCCAATCTAGCTTCCATCTCCTTAATTGTAGCTTGGGTGAACATAGTTGAATGCATTGCCATGGTTGTAGCTTATAAAGGAGATGTATCCTTTAATGTTTTTACCATAGCTATCCCTTTCATTTCTTGCACTACATCTAGTAACCTTGGTTTATGTGTAAACTTTTGTTTGGCCCAGAATGTCAAGGTTTCAATCTTAGGGTTATACCCTATTCCACTTACCCCTTCATCCAAGTCAAACTCAACAACAAACATTGGGTCTTCCCATGTTCTCACTTGATCAAGTAAAACAAATTTATTTAATTCCATACCAAGGTCAATAAGTATATTACTTTTCAAAATCATCTCTTTATCCTCTTGTGGGTTGAAATCAATATTATCAATCCTTAATTCATTAAAATTTTGGGCTACTATCTAGTCATGTTGGAATTCCTTAGCTCCCATCTTATTTATTTCAATCCTCGCTTCAAAATATCTTATTTTCATCTTAATCCAAAAGTGTTTAAATTTAGGAGTTTTGATAAATTCGTCATCTTCCAAGAACCTGGGAATTGTACTTACCCTCTCATCCTCATGCATTTCTCTTTCTCCTTTTACTTGAATATTAGCTCTAGCTTTAGGCCCATGGCATTCAGTTTGAGGCATACATTGGTCCACTTCAACATCATCCTTCAAATTTCTTAACACATGAACCGCTTCTTATGTATCTCCAACCTCCTCACTTATTTCATAGGAAACAAGTGGCTCTATATCTTGTGTCTTTTATTTTTTAGAAGGTGATTGTTTAGGAGGTGATCTCGAAGAAGCATAACATACTGAAGCAATATCCAGATTTGGTTCTATAATTACAACACCACTCAGCCTTTTGGGAGACAATTTGGTAGGTCTTTCCATCCCCAAGTCCGTTGCAGTCTTATATAATTCATGAAAGATATCAATTATCATTTGAAACCTCTTGAGAGGATATGTTTCCTCTATGAAATACCACAAGAAATCACTGTGCTTCATCTTTCTTTCTTCCTCAAGCCTTTTCATAATTTTCCATTTTCTCCTCCTCTCATATACTTCTTAAGGAGTGAAACAATTTATGATTACATCTTCTTTATAATCAATTTGGTAACCATAGTCTTGGTAAGGATGGTGTGTCTTACAAATTTCATGTGACCCTAAGGGTAAAAATCTCTTTCCTTTCCAAACTCTAAAGAGTACCTTGTTTTTAGATAATTATGCAACTCTTCAAGTGTATCAAATCCCACTAATAGTTCCCCACATGTTTTCAAATTGGGTAGAAATGTACCCTTCCTTTTTTTATGCATGAAAACATTTTTCATCCATAGAATCTTCCACATGAACTCTAAAAATACTAATCAAAGGGGACAAAATTTGGCAGTATATGTGGGACCTATGGGCATCCATAACTCCTAATTATTGTGATATCTAGTAGAAAAAACCAATCACCAAAGTTATGAGTATGGCCTTGCTCAGGTTTCAAATCCAAAGGTCTTAACAGTTGTAGCACAAGTGTGTGTAGTCTTGGTGGTTGGTGGCCAAGAAATCTCATAATTTTGTACACAAATTCATCATGGAATATCACATAATTTGAATTCTTATATCTATTGTCCCATATATAACACCATCATTACACTGACATCAAATTCCCCTACTGGTCAATCTTACCCCAACACATCCTTTTGGTCCATCTATCTTTATTCTAGTATAATATCAGGTGGCACAACAAAGAATATTGTTTAAAAGTTATGGGGGCTGTATTTTACTTGACTTGTAGAAATCTTTCATGCAATGCTTTCTCAAGATATGAGACAAAATCATATTCAATGTTTGTCTTAGGGTTTTGGATCCTCATAGCCATCATCATTAAACTAACTGGAATTCACTCTTGTTCATCTATCCCAAGTACTTGATAGAGAGAAAAGTAGATTTTCTTGAAATAAAACTAGAAATCTATGATAGAAAATGGTTCAGTAGTAGAAGGGAATATAGGAATCACCCTATTGTTCACACCCCTTTTCATGTAAATGGGGACTTCATCACTTATATAAGTTCTCCTCAATCTAGTATATTCTTCTTCACTTCCTTGAAAATCAATTTTAGTTAGGTCTTGTTTTTTTAGGTGAAAACATTCAATTATGGCCACTTTAGTCAACACAACTAATGGTAAACCATCTAGAAATCTCATAGACCTAGTAGCAGGATGATAACTTTGAGCCAATACTTTGATGAACTCTACATTTATAAAAACATTTGGGACAATTAACTTGGACAAATCTAATTCTCATGGATTTGACACTGGAATCTTGTCCTCCCTTTTGTCATAAAAGTATGAGAATAGTTCCCACCTGGAGATAGGGATAAGGGAATCTCTACAACAATGAGCCACATATTTAAAAACTTTCTTAAATCCTCTATCATTTGATTCAAGGAGTATATCCATGATAGACTATTGTAAGGACCTCTTTTTAACCTTAGATTCTTCCTTTTTAGCTCCAATTTATTTCTTCTTAGGCGGCATGATGTCCTTTTTAGTTTCAATTTCTTTCTTCTTGGGCGGCATGATGTTTAACTATCTTACTTCTCCTATAATTATAAAATCTAGAATTACAAACAATCTTGTACTCATAAAACTTAATTCATAGTTTAACTATCTTACTTTTCCTATACTAGAATGAAATGTAGAATTCCAAACAATCTTGTACTTGTAAAACTTAATTCACAATGAGTTTTTTGCATTTACCCAAGTTACGATGGTTGTAGAGCTTAACCTCCTTGAACTCCTAGATCCACGCACGATAATTTTTTGCAAATGAGTGCAAAGAGAATGTCAAATTATTAGTTTAATGGATTCTGAGCTCAACCATGTCAACATTAATACAAACCTTATGCCAAATATTTTTCTTGTAGTTTGAGTTTGAACATGAACCATTGATTTTACAAGATCAGATGGTTGATATGATTTGTGCATTTAATATCGCTTTATTGCCACCACTCTCTATAACTACCATAGGATAGATGGGTATAAATAGCTATACCACATGCTTCTTTGCATTTCACTACAAGTTAGCAATATCCTTACCTCTATACTGCAAGATTGACTTATTTAACCCATGATACTATGGTCTACATTAATAATCACATATGGCTAACCACCATACTGCATGCTTTGCCACATCCTTCCATGGTATAGTGGTTCATACCACCCTATTAGATGCCTTTATGATCTTCCTTGTAGGATGGCAGGTTACCCTACTATACTGTACCCTTCATTTTTCCTTCTCATGTTATGGTAGTTTATGATGTATTTAAATTCTCTCATACCACCCAACTATGTCCTCATCATAATAATTTTGTGGTATGATGGTAAATATCTTCATGTTGTCTATTACACACCGCCAACCTGCCAAGGGTTCATATTACTACTAAGGGATCATGGTAACAGTCTGTTAAGGGATTTGGAATGCTTTTAGCTAGACATATTTTTTCTTAAGTATATATGATGAATTTTTGGCTATGTATAGGCCTTTCAGTGTCATTCAAACCTAAAAAAAATATATTTTTGTTTACAATGGGGAGGCTCAGTCAAAAATAAAAATGAATATAAGGGTCAAGGCTCAGGTCATGAAGCTCAAGGTTAATTGTGATGATGGAACTAGGAATTTTTTTAACATTCTAACACACCTCATGATGAACTAGACTATGTTTTTCCTTCATCCCACTTTTGTTATGTTTTTATGAGTTCTTCTCTTGTAAATATATCCCCAAGGAAAATTTTTCTGATACTTGTAATTGTAAACATCTTCTTGGTTTTTTACTACAATTTTTTTTTAATTTATAAATTGAATTCTATTTTAAGTTTCCATTTGTAGTTATCAGTAGATTGGAAAGTCAATAGTTATCAACTTATGAACTCAATAAAGTTTTACTTGATTCAAGTTGTTGATTTATACATTATTTTTTATTTGGACTTCAATAAATGAAGACAAAGACTGTAAGGCACAAATTACATGATACTGATCATAATGTTTAAATTCTAGTGACAAAATATGAGTGTGTGCATAGTAAAAAAGTGGTCAAGAATAATGAATATTTATTGAGTCTTGGTTTGACAAGGCAAGTTGTAAACCATTAAGTAGTATATTATTTGTTTAATATTTTTTAATGAAATTTTATAAGCAAGAGCTTTTATTTATATAAGAAATAATAAGATATTCTTATTTTTTTATAGGCAACAAAAAGAGTGTAAAGAAAATGTGGAGAAAAAACAAAAGGAAAGAAAAGATACAGTGTTGTCATCTCATAGAAGTTGATGCTTTTGTGATTAAAAAAATATAGTTGGTCAAAACAATAGTTGTGATTATGTGTAGCCTGGTATAGCACATGGTGATGTGCAACTTAGTATAGGACATGGTGATGTGTAGCCTAATATAGCACATGGTGATGTGCAACCTGATATAGCAAATGGTGATGTGCAACTTGATATAGCACATGGTGATGTGAAATGGTGTGATGATCTCTTAGAACTAATTCTAAGAGATTATTCAAAAACATCAGGGAAAAGGAACAACGGGTCTACAAATTATTTTTTCAACATTATTAAAGGATGTGTTTAATGATGTGAAATTTACAGATCAGGTATTGACCTACCTATTCATTCCACACCTGATGTGGCCAAGGAGCATGAAGTTCTGGTTAATGAAAGTCATGAAGAGAGATCATTTGCATCTATTGTACCTCAGAGTGCACTTGTTGCATATAGAACTTTTCATGGAATTAGTGGATCAGCCATAAATACTAGTAGTGATAATTTAATAGAAGATGTGGATGCTTTTGTCAAAAGCTAAAGATTGATTCAAGATTTGTATAGATCTATAGAGAGGAATGCAAAAGAAAGAAAATTAGAAGGAAATAATCCATTCTTTCTTGATGTATTGAGAGATGGCGAGCCCATTGGGCCAAATGTTACAAAGTGGGCCATTGAGTTGGGTTTAAGATGTAGGGCCCATTTGGAAATTTTAAAATCAAGTTATACAGAGCAAGATCCATGAGTTGTGGAAAATGTTATACAAAAAATGGAAAATTCTTTTGAGACTATTTGTGGATAAATCTCTAGAAAATATTACAAGCAAAGGATGAGAATTTTGATGAACAATTATAGAAATAGTTGCAAAAAAAAAATCATGGAGGGAAAAGAGAGGTTTGACTCCATTCTATCTCCCAAAGAGTGGGAGGAATTGAGAGAAAGTATGCATTTTGAAGAATATTTGGAAAAGAGGAACAAAGGAAGATAGCAAGAGATAATATGAGCACTGGATATATATTTGGTTGAGGTAGGTTTCATGCCAAAATGGATAAATTTGTAGTAAGTGTATGGTTTTTTGGTTGAATTTACATTGTGTTATTTATTTTGATTTTTTATTGAACTGACTATATGTTGAAACTGACATTGTATTTTAGGTGGAAAACAGTAATAGAGAAGCAAGTGCAAAACATATTGTCAATTATATGGTAGCACTAGATACTAGTACATCTAAGAATAGGATGAATTGGAAATCTATTTTGTCAACAGAGATTTCATAGCCACATGCTCAATGCCTAGTAGGAGCCTCTGTAGATCATGTCAACACAAATGAACTAGGGTACCAAAAGGTAATGAGTTGCATATTTAGTCTCACTTAGCAAGTTATGTATTTGGTTGAATCCAATAACCCTATAGTTTATGCATGGAATGAGCATAAATCCATGGATTCAGATGAGGTAAGAGACTCTATTAATCTCATTTCTTCTTGTTTGGAAGTTCTACATACAAATTTCTTTTAATATGTAGATTATTGAAATCTAAGCATAGGTTAATCCAACCTCATTTCTTTATTATTGGAGTGATCCAGAAAATGTTCTTTTGGACAAATTTATAGCTTGCATGTTTTACTTGACTATTGAATGCTTCGTATATTTTTTTTGCACAATGGTTAAACCACATGTAGAGAAATTTTATCAAAGCAATAGAAAAGAAAAAATGCCTTCATGGTGTCAATAGAGTTTCCGATATTGATAGTGATGAAGTGGACAAGAATGTGCAACACAATCATCTTAGTTTTCCTGAAGTTGAGGTAATTAACATAATAGTTTTCAGTTATCTATCCCAATGTTTTTTCATTCTCCATTCTTAAAATTTTCTTTTGGACAAAAAATTATAGCTTTGGCATTCTTTAAGTTGTAAGTTAATTTGTTCCAATGTTTTTTCATTCTTCTTTTATACAAAAATTTATAAATTTTACATTCTTTAAGTTGTATGTTAATCTGTCCCAATATTTTGTCATTCTTCTTTTAGAAAAAAATTATAGCTTTTACATTCTTTAAGTTGTAAGTTAATCTGTCCAATTTTTTGTCATTCTTCATGCTTAAAATGTTCTCTTGGATAAAAATTTATAACTTTTACATTCTTTACTTGATTTATATTGATTTTTGCATGATAATTAAACCACATGATGTATAGAAATTATATGAAAGAAGGATAAAAAGAATAAGGCCTTGCCAATATAACTCTTTGTAAAGTTGTACAACTCCATGCCTGCAATGATGTTGATAGTGGTTATGATGATGAAATTGATGAGCATGCGCATGATATTCATGGTGGTAGTCATGATGAACTCAAGGTGAGTGCTATGAAACCACATGCAAGTAGGTACTATTCAAGTAAGTAATGGTTGTTTTATTATGTAAATAAGGGTAATCATTACCTATTTGATAGAAGCTGGTTAGAATAGTAGTGAAATGTAATTAGCTAGAATACATAGATTATGGAAATAAGGGAGGACATATAACTTACATATGGAAGCTTAGATATTAGTTGTAATAGAGTGTTTTGTAAAAGCACATACACAAATTGTTTTGTTCCAAGACATAAGACATTACATATAGTTGTCAAAAACAATATAATGTGTGTTTTATACCTCAATATAATGTTTTTTTTTTCTTTTTTGCAAATTTTTATTGATAAACTCCAAGAAGGGGATAAAGTTAAGGTGTTAGATCCATTTGATGGTGCTACTAAGGGAATTGGGTGGATTCAATCACTATCTATTGTACATGGAGTCAAATTGAAAGGAATAGGAGATGCAAATGTAAGTATTTTACATGTCACAAGTAACATACCCCTTCCTTATCCAAACAAAATAGATGGAGATGTCCATCTGAAAGAGTAAGAAGGGACCTTCACACGGTGGCCACTAAAATATTTGAAAAAAATGACAGAGTGTTAGCTATAAGTGTAGAAGAGAAAAAGAAGGGTTAGTAGTAGCAGAGTGTGGAGAGTGAAGTTGTAGATAGAGAATGTACTGATCCCAAATAAGTTGAACCAAAACAAAAACCAAATAATCTGATTTGGGTGTACATTTTGTGAATAGAAAAAATAATGTTCTATCTTACTACACTTGTAATGTAAAACCCCTTGATTATGTTTCTCTCTTTTTATTTGGGTTTGCTCATTCTAACCAGTCCATTATAGAAGAGGGGATACATTGCTATGTAAGCGATAGATGTAGAGAACAGGGGTGTAGAAAAAGAAGTAAGTACATATTAGATAAAGAGGTGTAGAGAAGAGGAAAAGTTGCAGAGAGTGCAACATACATGTATGTGCAATTGCAAATAAGTTGCAACATAGAATTGTCATCAAAATTGTAATATCTTGCATAATCCAAAAAAAGGAATTGTAACTCAATTTTCTTAGTCACAACACTGAGAAAAACACTTTGCAACATTACATTTTTCAAAGAAAAGAAACATTTATGTCTTGTATTTGTAGTAAGAACACTTATCTCAATAAAATTTCAATATTTTTCCTTCTTAATAGTCATTTCATTATGTTCAAATGAATGATTGATTATATGTTTTTTTGTGTTTTTATATGTTTAAACCTCAATTAAAGCATTGTCTCATCTCCAACACTTATAGGTAGAAATCAGTGAACCAAAATAATTAAATAAACTACTAATTGACTAAATATACTACCAACTGACAAAAATTAGTGAATAAATATGATTAAATATAATGATTATGCAATTAATAAACAATGTATCAATATGCCTACTAGTTTACAAAAATTAGTGAACAAAAACAATTAAATAAACTACCAAATTGATCAAAATGATAATTAAAATTAATGACTAAATACACTACCAATGGATGGAAATCAATGAATAGAAATGACTAAATAAGTGACTAGTTAACATCAATCAATGACTAAATTAATGACTAAATACCAGTGAATAAAAAATAACTAAATAAGTGACTAGTTTAAAACAATCAATGAATAAATTAATGACTAAACACACTGCCAAATCAATCAAATTAATGACTACACCAATGATCAAATCAATCAATCAGATGACTAAATCAACAACCAACTAAATCAATCAGATGACTAGATCAATGACCAAATCAATCAATCGAGCGACTAAATTAACAACCAAATCGATCAATCGAACGACTAAAAATGGTTTAGTCATTAATTCGGTTAGATTTTAAATGATTGGAAATAAACTACTACTAGTCATGCGACCATGTTTAGTCATTTATAAGTAGTTTTTAGTAGTTTTTTTAGTCGTTTATTATTGTTTATGTACTAGTGCATGGAGAAAAATTCCTTAAATGATCTCAAGGTTTACTTAATATAGTCAAATGAAGAAATTGCAAAGAATATATTACTAAGGACAAGATTTAAATAGACTACTTTAGAATCCGAGAGAGTAGAGTATTGAGATCTCTGCCATAGAAGTAATAAGTCTTGACCAAAGGACTATAGTTCACGATCAAGATGCTAGTGTGGTGTGCTGAAATCTGAGGTACATGCTAGTGTCCAAGGAAAATAGAGAACTAAAACCTTGGGTAGGAATACATTAAGCCCACTAATGTGCTTAGAACCTAGGTCTGTTCAGTAAAACAGAGTAACAGAAAGCAATAAAACTAGAAAATCACAAAGGAGAATGAAGTAGAAGCTTACAATGGGTCTTGCATTTGAGATCTACCTCCAAGCTTCACTCCAAATATCTGCACACAAGAAAAACAAGGAAAAATGTTGGGGCTGTTTCGAGGCTTACCGTAATCAAATCCCCATTCCCACCTTCATAGATAGCTAGATAGATAGAGAAAATGGAAAAAGTAAACAAGTACAAAATGATAAAAACAATCCTTGCTCAAGGAGGAGAACCTGTATCATAAGCTAGCAAATGAACAAAGTATCTATTCACAAATAGACAAAAAGAAAGAGAGCATTACCGACAGTTTGTAGCCCCCTCTTGACTACATGGGCACACTGATGAAGGCTTGAAAGAGAGCTTTGGATGTTGGACCAACGTTAGTCTAGCAAAAATTCACTGTAGAAGCAATATCGAGAGAGAAAGAAGTAGAGAATAGAGTGATATCAAAATATTTAAGTGTTAGAATGAGAGAGAACCCATAGAATGAGAGAAATGAGATAGTTTTGTTATTGCAAGAGGTGGGAGGAGTTGTTACACTTAGAGTTTTGAGTATAGGGACATGTGTCATGAGTTAGGATTCCAAGATTCTACATTTCAAACTCAGAAAATCATGTGGTTGCTAGCATTTTGCGTCGACATCTGTGCATTGCACAGACATCCAACAAATCAATTTTTAAGAAATGAGGTGGAATGTTTTTGTTGCTTTGTCATTGATCCTCGTTGAGTTGGAATTGTGAATTTCTGACTCATGAGGTTCTTATCATAAATACGTTTAAGTGTAATAAATGCAAGGCCAAATGTGCAAATGATAAATTTCCTCTAGGGTGCAATTTTATGACATTACATTTTACCCCCACTTTAGTGGGCTAGATTCTAGGGAGAATCAACCACACTAGAGTAGAAAAGAAAAAAAACACAAAATTGAAAATTTTATAGATTTAAGTGCCAAAAAAGGATACTGTATAGGCCACAAAGGCTGATAAAACACATATCGAAGATTCAACTAGCAATCAAACCCAATGAAAAATATAGCATTCAATGTGAAATCTCACGCAAAATTTTATTTTACAAAACCTCAAATTTTAGGTGAGTCCAAAAATTAGAGGAAGCTACCAAGGTGAGAAGAATGATCAAGAAAAAAATTGATGGTTTAGAAGAAAAATATGGTAAAGAGGTGACTATATGCCCCCTTCTAGTTTTTCCCCTAGCCAAGTGGGGTAAAATCAAGAAAAATGATGGGACCATGATTTTTGAGAAAAATGTGCTTTAATGGCCTTATATATACCCAGGTGGGTCTTTAGAAGGGTCATTTTCACTATTCATCATGGTAGTTTTGTTAACTTTTGTGAGAGAAAAGTTAGAAAAATGCTATGCTGATGAGATTACGAGAAGCATAGGATGAACCAGTTATGACTTGCAGTTGCAAAGGGTCACAAGGTGGATCGAGTGAGTTTGAAAAACTTGTTTTTAGTATTTTTAAAAGATTTTTAGCTATCTAGTGGACAAAAATGCAATGCATGTGTTCTTCTTCTATGCTATCCTCCATGATGTGCACTGGCATCCAACCAATCACTAATGGAACACCCTATATAGTTATGTGATATGTAGACATCTGCATGGTGCATCCACATCCCAAAGGTGCAACTTAGAGTTTTTGATATTTGAGATAGAATCTACATGCCCAATGTGTTGATTCAAGTATTTTTTCACTTCTTGTAGGATTACCTTGAGATAAGACAGCATCCTAGTAGGCAGGTGCTATGTCTTGTTCAAGACCATGTCTGGTGCTAGTCAGATGATGAGTGGAGTCTTTTGTAGTGGGTCAGTTTGTTGCATGTCTGCACCATGTGCTACACCCTTAATATTGGTGTACATCACGTTATTAATAGCTATATTATGGATATATTAACTCCTAATTAAGTCATGCTATCATTATTAAATTATTATTTAGTTTGTTAGGTCGGCCTAGGGCTTATATAGGGATGTCTATGTCATCCTAGGTGATATCCTAGGCATAAATAGGTATATGTAGGAGGTTGTGAGTCTTATTTCATCATCATATTGTGAAGTGTGTTCTCATTAGAGATATTTGGAGGATTCCCCCTCAAAGTGGCTTGTTATTCTCAATTATTATCAAGTATTTGCATCATATTTCATATCATATTCTTCTATTGTGCAAGTTATTTCATCATAAGTGGTATCAGAGCATGATCTTGGCATCATAGAGGCAAGGTTTTTTCTCAATATTAGGGATGATTTTGGGAAGAGGATATCTTTCAAATTTTAGTTAATTTTTTTCTAATTTTTATAGGGTTTTGGAAGAACATATTAAATAAGATATAGTCCATATTTCAGAGGAATTGGAGTAGAATTGATCAAATTATTATAGAATTAGGGTTTTGACATAATTTATTTGGAATCTACATATCTCTCACATCCGGTCTAATTGGAGCCTAATTTTTATTGGGTTATTGGAGAGATACCAAAGTAGACTACAATACAAAATTTGGAGAAATTGGATCATCAATAAGTGAGTTATTGAAAAATTAGGTTTTCCACAAATATCATTCTCATGGTTGCAAATTTGCTTATTTCTTGGAGAATTTTCTAAGTGAGGTATTTTGGCCCTAGTAAGTTATAGTAAAATTTTTAGAGAATTTAAATTTAATTTGTGTGATTTATTTCAAAATTATTGGTTCCCATCATGATGGGGCCTACAAAAAGGGGAAAAAAGAATGTTATCACACCAGGGAGGACTCCTAATAAGGATGGGGTAATAATAGAGGATATTAATCCTAATGAGGAAATTAGTAAGGCCAAGGAAGACATTTCCTCAATGAAAATGGATGTGTGACCTAAGAGGAGATATATTAGATATACGTAGCATGTTAAGCGTCTATACGAATGAAAAAAGAAAGGAGTTATCAAGCAACCAAGGTGAGACTTCTAGGTCAGCTAATATTGACACAAATTTTAATACTCCTATGGGATCTAGGAATTTTTTTCCAAAGGTGGATATGTGCAAGTTCGATGGCAAGGATCCTCAAACATGGATAAACCAAATGGATTTTTTTTTTGAAGTACATCAAATCCCAAATGGACAAAAGGTCACAATGGATTCCCTATATCTAGAACAAGATCAATTCATTTTGTATCATTGGTTTTGTACTCATCAAAGGAAAAATGGTCTAACCATCTCATGGTCAATTTTTATGGACGAACTCTAAGCACAATATAGAAATAGTGTGGTAGAAAACTTCTTCAACTAGCTTGCTAAACTTCAACAAATAGGATCAGTTAAGGATTATATTCAACAATTCCAAAATCTATCCTCAAGAGTGGATACAACTATAGAGGAGAACTTGAATGATTTATTCTTGGGTGGTCTCAAGGATCACATTCAACATGAGGTATGCATGTTTAGTCCTAGCTCTATAAATGAGTCTTTTATATTAGCATGCAAGGTTGAGGAGAAGTATTTGATTCCTAAGAAGAAAGGGGCTAATGTGACAAGAGGGAAAGGATATTCAATATCTTCTCTTCCTCAACCTACTAGGTTGACTCCACAACAAATTGAGGAGAAAAGAGAAAAAGGTTTGTGTTTCAATTGTGATAGAAAATACAGTTGAGGACATAAATGTAGTGAAAAGAAATTATTCTATATTGAAGGTCCAAGTGAGGAAGAAGAGGAGGAACCAATATTAGAGGATGAAAGGGATTCAAATGGGGAATCACATGATTCTCAACCAATAATTTCTTGTCATGCGCTCTTAGGTTTCAGTGCTCCACAAACTCTCAAGGTAGTGGGGTTCTTAAAGAAGCAAAAATTAATAGCGTTGATTGACTTAGGTAGTACTCAGCGTTGATCGACTCAACGGGCACCTGGTTCTAGGTCCACCCTTGGGTTATGTAGTGAATTTTGGTTTTTGTTGTGTTTAGGCTGATTTCATGTAATAAGTCCTTTTGAGGCCATTTCATGTCATTAAGAGTCCTTGTGGGGTCTTTCGGTGTAAGGTAGTGGAATATTGTCATAGTTGTCCATGTTGCATCAAATAAGGCATATTTCCATTTGTGTCATTTTTGGGTTGATTAAGAGAGTTTGGGTCTAATAAGGTTGTAATTAGTCATTTAGGGTCATTTCATTCTATTTTGGAAGGTTGTGGGTCAATTGGTCAAATAATGTAAAAGTTGTCATAGTTGTCCAAATGTTGTCAAAGAAAATTTTTGCAACTTTTGTAACAAGAGGCCATAATAATGTTTTGTTAACTCCTTGTGGACACCAATTTTGGTATCTAAGGGTTATCTAACTCTTCTAGGGTTTTTCACCTAAAAGGAGAGAAATGGACCCAAAATGCGTAATGTCTACACTCAAGATTAATGGAAGAATGGATGAAATATGTCTAAATGGGATGATCTAAATGCAAATAATGGATTAAAGGGATGGATTATTAATGCAAAAACTATTGAAATGCAAGTTGTTTGAAAACACATTGTGATATACAAATATGTGATAAATGACCTAGAAATGCAAACAAAACTAGATAGAAAGTTATGAAATAGAATGTGTGCACCTGGAGGCTAAAAAAGGATGGAAAAAAGCTTTGGAATCCTGGTAAAACTGATGTATAATCCAATTGGGACACTAGTTCCACTAAGGGTGACTTAGTCCTAGATCTAGAACAAACTACTTCAAAGCCCGTTTCGATCAAATGGGTATCCAAATCTACAGAAACCGCAGAAAATAGGTTTAGTGGGACTAAGTCACCACTGTTGGAAACTTAGTCCACTTCTAAATTTTTGAAAATTTGAAAGTGGAAACGGAAGCCCACGGTCTGCACTTCGGTTCTTAATAGGTGTATGCTTCTGAAACTCTGATTTTCGGGCCTAAAAGTGACTTTCAATGGATATTTTGGATTTGTAAGCAAGGAGGGGTCTTCAACAAGTCTTCAACCTAATCTTCAATTATTTTCAAACCCTCAAAGTCCCTAAATCTCCAAACACACATAGAAAGAGAAAGAAATGGTGAATGTTAGGGCATGGGGGTTTGTCTTGGTCAAACCCCTTTTAAGGTAATTAAACCAAAATGAAGAAAGAATGTAATGAAGCATGAAACAATGGAGTTAGAGACTTTCCATGATGATAGATCTTGATTTTCTACAACAATGAATGAAGAATATGTACTTGAATGTCGTTGAAAGCTATCTTGATGACTTAGAATGTAAAAACCCTAACTTGCTTGACTTGAGAACATGATGAATGATGAATGAATGATGGTGATTTATGAATTAAGGTTTAGAGTCTTGTATTTATAGGTAATTCTCCAAATTTTCCCATTAATTTGATCCCCAAGGCCGACATGGAGGAAAATAAAACTTAAAATCCAACTTTTCTCACTTAAAACTCAAAAATAACCCAAATGGGACTAATTCACCACTTTAGGTGACTTAGTCCCACTTAGTAGGGACTCATTCACCCAAATGGGTGACTTGGTCCCAGAGGGGCCCTTTTGATAATTGGATTGTTGGGGAATGAATAATTTCAGTTCTAATGTTGATTTCATTAGGTATTTGATCAAATTATGCCTTTGGATACACAATATAGTGCCATAGGGTCCCATTAATGATGATGTAAAGGTCAATTAGAGATTGGGACACAAAATTCAATGTGAAAGTGTGATTAAATACACTTTACAACATTAAAATGAGGTCCACTTAGCCTAGAAAGGCACAACATCCAATGTGAATGTGTAAGACACATTACAACACTAGATTAAAGTCAAATTCAATTTACAATCCTTCTAGGTTAATGTGATAATTCTATTAAATACATTTTATAATTGACAAAATAGGTTCATTAGACTTAGATGCTTAATAAGAGTCTAGAAAAGTGTGAAATTCATTTACAACACTTTACAACACCTTTAAAAGACATTGTTAGATGCATTTTATTCTATTTGCAAGGGTCCAAGACCTAGTGTGGACGTGTAAAACACCTCACAACACCAAATAAATGCCTCATTAAGTCTAATTTGTCATTAATTATTCCCATAGCAAGCAAGCAAAAAGGGATAATTTTTTTGTGTCCACACTCATTAACCACAAATATGGTTATAGGTAGTTTGAGATGATTTGAAATGGTTATATTTTCCTTGTATCCTTTAAGGGAAGGATGGGGTGAATATTTGATGAATGAAAATTCATTGTTGCAGGTGGAAACACTAGTTTTTCTTGTATTTTCAATTTCTTTCAAGTATGTATGGACTTACATTGCTTTGTGCAATATGAATGATGGATACATGATGTGAAGGATTTTTATAGCTTTTTTTTTCTTCTGGTTTGGTTAAATTTCATGAAGTATTGAAGGAGATATCATTGATTTATTGAAACTCACTCCAAACCCTACCTAGGGTTCCAAGAAGCACAAAAAATACTTTTGCTTGTGTTTCCTCCATGATCTGACTATGGAACTTGGTAGTTAGGTCTTTCTTGATGTCCTCTAATGTATTGGATGGGTTGGAGTTTGGGTTTTGCACATGTGGAGAGAAATTGGTAGACATTCATTGCAATTTTGTTGTGGTTATAGTCAAGAGACCTTGCATTGTGGTTTCTTGCCAAAGTTTGGCATTATAATGTTGTTTGAATTTGTGAAAGGTGATGATAGGCCTAAGATAGATTTTGACACCTTGATACAACTTTTGGATTGATGCTTTCTCTTGTGGTTTTTCATTTGATTCATTATTTGCACATGAAACATAGACTGTCCCATTTGATATTGTTGTCTTTAAGCCTACCCCATACCTCTAGAGATTTCCAAGACCCTTGAGAGGTCTAGGATGAAATTTTTAACATCACTCCATGTTTACCATATTGTTATCATGTTTCTCTACAATTTTGAAAGGTCTTCCACCCTTGAATATTGAAGGGATTATCACAAATCAAGAAGTCTACCCTATCATGAGTTCCTTTACATTTGAGAGGGTCATGAACCCATTATTGTGAAATATGATATTAATCATATAACCTCTACCCTACTCTACATCAAATCGGTATCAGAGCATAGGTTGGTTTGAAAAGGGAAAAGTTGGAGTGAAGAAGAAACAAAGATTCCTCCAAAAGTAAATCCAATCACTAGAGAGATGAATGAAATAAAGGAGAGACGTGCAAGAGAGATAAGAAAAATGATGGAGTTTCAAGAAGCCCTTTGAGCCAAGCTTGTTGTAGTTGAAATAAGTTAGAAAAGAGGAATGGTCATAGGAGACTTGAGTGACCGAGAAGGAGAAGAAGGGGATGAGGAAAACTCCCAAGAAGGGTCCAAGGAAGAGATGGATCTTGAAGACTTGAGAATGGAAAAGCTATTGAAGTCACTCAAGGGAGAAGGTCCCAAGATAAAGATGGATTTAGCAGTGTATGGAGGAAAATTGGATAGTGAATAAATCCTCTATTGGATATGAGCACTAGACAACTACTTTGAATATGAAGATGTACCATAAGAACAAAGGGTGAGTTGGTCAAGACAAAATTCAAGGGACATGCCTTACTTTGGTGGGACTATGCACAAGATGAGAGGAGAAATAAGGGCAAGTCCAAAATCACCTCTTGGGATAGGATGGTTGCTAAAATCAAAGGAAAATTCCTACCTGGTGACTATGCCATTCAGTTATTTAGAAAGCTTCAAAACCTTAAGCAAAACGATATGGATGTGAAGGCCTATACAAAGGAGTTCTACAAATTGAGTATAAGGGAAAGCCATGTAGAAGATGATGTGGAAAAAGTGGCAAGATATATCAATGGGTTGAGATACAACCTTCAGGATGAACTAAGCCTCACAAACCCAAGAACCATGGAAGAGTGCTATCAATTGGCCATAAAGGCTAAAGATAAGTTGAGGAGAAGGAAAGAAAAGAAAAGTAGGGGTAGATGAATGAGATTTAGAGGAAGAGGTATGTTTGGTGATTCAGGATAGTCATATGAGAGTCAAGGAGAGACAAGTAGAGTTCAAGAACAAGTTGTAGATTCAAGAGGTAGTTTTAGGGGAAGAAGATCAGATTCTAGGGGCAGATTTGGAGGCCAAAGAGGAGGTTCAAGTTGCTTTACTGGGAAGTGCTATAAGTGCAACAAATTTGTAAGCCACCAAGCATGTCAATGTACTAAGGAGCAACCATCTACTTCTTTTGGAAGTGAAAGAAGAAATCAGATTGCACAAGGTGGAGATGATGCTAAGAGTGTACATTCTTCAGCACATGTTGAAGAACTAGAGATTGGAGAGTTTTTGTTGATGAGAAGAACTCTGATCAAATTCCCAATGGAGAAGGAACAACCACAAAGAAATTCACTCTTCAGGACTACATGTAAAATCCAAGGTAAGTGTTGCAAGGTTGTTATTGATTCAAGTAGTACTGAAAATTTGGTTTCTCTTGAAATGGTAGAGAAGTTTAAATTACAAAGGTTACCTCATGCTACTCTCTACAAGGTGTCTTGGTTAAACAAAGGGGAGCAAGTAGTTGTGAATGAAAAAAGTTGGGCAGATTTTGACATAGGGGGATATAAGGATAAGGTCTTGTGTGACATAATTCCAATGGATGTTTTCCATTTTATTTTGGGTAGGCCTTGGCAATATGATAGGAATTCCAAGCATGATGGTAAGAAAACAACATATGTCATAGAGAAAGATGGAGTTTCATACACCCTTACACCATTAAAGGAGGAAATTCAAGAATAACAATTGGGTTCTAGTGTGATGTTAATGAGTCAAAAAGAGTTCCTAAAGCCCATGAAGGAGGAAAAGGTGGATTTTAAAATCATGATCAGACCCTGGACTGTCATGACAATAGTTAACATTTGTGACTTGGCATGGGAAGTCCAAAGTATGTTGAAGTATAATGTAGACATAGTTGTCAATGAGTTTTCACATTCCTTACTACCAATGCAAAAGATCAATCCTTTAAAGTTGTTTGAAGAGAGTGAATTTGAGTCTAATGTGCAAGTTAAGCAAGGTGAGTTGCTAGAAAACATAGTGTAGGGTTTGGATTTTCAGTTGTTAGACTACAAGGACAAAGATTTCCATTTAGTTCACCATATTAGACATATGCCACTTGAATTTGAGGATGTAAGTATATTTATGTCTACTACTAGGACAACAGAGAGGGTTGAAGATGGGGAAGATAAAGTTGCCATTGTGGATTTATAGACCAAGATACTTCAACTAGTAGTTGACATGTTCAAAGGATTATTGGGTGAGTGTGGGAAGAATCACATAGTTGTATTGCAAGGGTCTCTTTCAAATATGAGTAGTAATAGCTTTTAAAAGGCAGGGAGCACTCAATATTTTCTATTTTCCATTGAGGGTGAAGCATATAAAAATTCATTGTAGGAATTACATAAGGAGATATTGGAGGTTTGTGATGAGTTACTACTTTTGGAAGAGAGTAGTACCATTGATCAAGAAACCATGTTTGGTGTCCTAATGGTTAGAGATAAATAGAGGGGACAAGATGATTTGGTTGAGATGGTAAACTTGAGGGGTGATAAGCCTAAGTTCAAAATGGAACATGCTATTGAAGTGGGGCAAGTTTCTATTGCATTGTATGCTATCTATCAAGTATAAAGGGATCTGTTATAAGTTGGAGGTAGTAGATGCAAGAAAAAGGTATTTGTGAGAAAAGGAGCACTTGATTTGAAGGTTGCATATTTATTTTTTATTTTTCCTCTTTCCAAGTGGATGTTATTGTAGGTTATGATGCATTTTCCTGAGCATTTGTAGATGATGAGTGGGTCATGATGCAATTTTACTATTGTAGGTCTTAGCTCAAGTGGAACTTGAGTTCTTTTCTCCTCTGAGAGTATGGTACAGGGGCACTTGGTTCTAGGTGCACCCTTGGGTTATGTAGTGAATTTTTGGTTTTGTTGTGTTTAGGCTGATTTCATGTAATAAGTCCTTTTGAGGCCATTTCATGTCATTGGGAGTTCTTGTGGAGTATTTAGGTGTAAGGTAGTGGAATATTGTCATAGTTTTCCATGCTGCATCAAATAAGGAATATTTCAATTTGTGTCATTTTTGGGTTCATTAAGAGAGTTTGGGTCTAATAAGGTTGCAATAAGTCATTTAGGGTCATTTCATTCCATTTTTGAAGGTTGTGGATCAACTGGTCAAATAATGTAAAAGTTGTCATAGTTGTCCAATGTTGTCAAAGCAACTTTTTGCAACTTTTGTAACAAGAGGCCATAATGATTTTTTGTTAACTCCTTAACCACAAACATGGATGAAGGTAGTTTGAAATGGTTGTAAATGGTTATATTTTCCTTGTATCCTTGAAGGGAAGGATGGGATGAAGATTTGATGAATAAAAATTCACGGTTACATGTGGAAACAATGGTTTTCCCCGCATTTTCAATCTTTCTCATGTCTATATGGACTTACATTGCTTTATATGGTATTAATGATGGGTATATGATGTGAAGGATTGTTCTATATTTTTTTTACTTCTAGTTTGGTTAAATTTAATGAAGTATTGAAGGATATATTATTGATTTACCGAAACTCAATCCAAACCCTACCTAGGGTTCCAAGAAGCACAAAAAATGATTTTGCTTGTGTTTCCTCCATGATCTAACTATGAAACTTGATAGTTAGTTCTATCCTGATGTCCTCTAATGTCTTGAAAGAGTTGTATTTTGTGTTTTGCATGTATGGAGAGAAATTGGTAGACAATCATTACATTTTTGTTGTGTTTACAATCAAGAGACCTTGTGTTGTGGTTGCTTGCCAAAGTTTGGAATTGTAACATTGTATGAATTTGGGAAAGGTGATGATAGGCCTAAGATGGATGTTGACACCCTAAGACAACCTTTGGATTGATTCTTTCCCTTGTGGTTTGTGATTTGATTCATTATTTGCACATGAAACATAGACTATCCCATTTGATATTGTTGTCTTTAAGCCTGTCCCATACCTCTGGAGATTGGCAAGATCCTTGAGAGGTTTGGGATGAAATTTGTATCACTCCATGGTTTTGATGTTGTTATCATGATTCTTCACAACCTTGAAATGTCTACCACCCTTGATTGTTGAAGGGATTATCACAAATCAAGAAGTCTACCCTGTCATGAGTTCCTTTGCATTTGAGAAGGTCATGAGCCCATTGTTGTGAAATAGGTATCAATCATATAACCTCTACCCTGCTCTGCATCAATTCTATATTGAAATTCCAAGTGAGGAAGAAGATGAGGAACCCATATTAGTGGATGAAAGGGAGTCAAATGATGAATCACATGACTCTCAACCAATAATTTCTTATCATGCACTCTCAGGTTTAGTGCTCCACAAAATCTCAAGATATTGGGGTTCTTAAAGAAGTAGAAAGTAATAGTGTTGATTGACTCAGGTAGTACTCATAATTTCATCAGCAAAAAGTTGGCTACTCATCTAAATTGTTTTATATATCTAGCTCTAGATTTCTAGGTTTTGATTGCAGATGGTGGCATAGTTAGTTGTTTGGTGAAGTTTCCTAGCATTAAATTATCCATGGGATATTATCAACTTGATACCCCAATGTATGTGATATCCATGGGTGCAACAAATACTGTTTTGGGAGTATAATGGCTTACTACACTTGGGAAAAATTGAGATGAAATTCCAAGAACTATTCATGAAATTTCAATTAGAAGGTAAGGTAGTATAGCTAAGGGGGTTGAAGGAAAAGTCCCCACATATGGTAAGCTCTCATCAAATGCAAAAGTTGCTTAAGAAAGGAGTGGATGGATTTGTGGCCCAACTATGTTCATTAGAAGTCTCTCAATCTAATGGTCCTACTCATCCAGATTTACAAGCAATAATTGATCGTCACTCGGTTGTTCTTGGAGATATGCCTAAAGGACTTTCTCTTAAGAGGGATCATGATCATGCAATACAACTAGTTCCAGGGAGCCAACCATTGAACATTAGACCTTATAGGTACCAACACATACAAAAAGTGATAGAAAAAATTGTTGAGGAGATGCTGGAGGTGGGAATTATCAAGCATAGCCAAAGTGCTTACTCCTTTCCTATGGTGATGGTATGTAAGAAGGATGAAAATTGGAACATGTGTCTAGATTATAGAGATATCAACATGTACACCATTAAAGATAATTTTCCTATTCTAGTCATTGATGATTTTCTAGATAATTGAACAGAGCTATGCATTTTACCAAGTTAGATCTTAGATCTGGTTATCACTAGATTCAAATGAAGGAGGAAGATATTTGTAAGATAGAATTTCAGACTCATGAGGGTTATTATGAATTTTTGGTGATTCCATTTGGTCTTACCAATGCACCATCTACATTCTAAAGTTTGATGAATTCCATTTTTAAGAAGTTATTGAGAAAGTTTGTGTTAGTGTTCTTTGACAACATATTGATTTATAGCAAGACTTCAGAAGGATATTTGTAGCATGTAGATCAATCATTATAAATACTCAAATATCATCAAATCTATGCTAATCCATCCAAGTGTTATTTTGGTCTTAAGGAGGTTGAGTATTTGGGATACATAGTTTCACATGAAGGAGTAAAGGTGGACCCTAAAAAAATTAAGGCTATCATGGAATGGCCTATTCCAAAAAACATTAAGAAACTAAGGGGTTTCTTGGGATTGATAGGGTACTACATAAGATTTGTGAAGAATTATGGTCGTATAGCAACGCCTCTCACTACTCTATTGTGGAAGGATTATTTTCATTAGAATGAGTCCACTAATGTAAAATTTGAGAGATTGAAGGAGGCTCTGTGTACAACTCCAGTTCTTACCACTCCTGACTTCACCAAAGAATTCAAAATGTGATGCTTCTGGAAATGGGATAGGAGCAGTTCTCATGCAATAAGTTCAACCAATTACTTTTGAGAGTCATCAATTAAAGTGTAATAATCACCTAAAACCTATTTATGAGAAGGAAATGCTAGTGATCCTTCATGTAGTTAAACAATAGAGAATTTATCTAATGGGTAGACACTTCAAGGCTAAGACAGATCATGATAGCCTAAAATATTTTTTGAACAAAGATTATCTTTTGAAGAGCAAAAAAATGGGTCACTAAGACGTTAGGATGTGAATTTGAGATTGTATATAAGAAAGGGAAGGAAAATATTGTGGTAGATGCACTTTCTAGGAAGGATGAGATAGATGAAGCCTTATTGTGTGGCCTTTCAATATTACAAGCAAATTGGGTGGAAGAAGCCAAAGAACAGTGGAAAAATGATGTTGCGACAAGTAATCTTATCCAACAATTAAAAAGTGATCCTAGTAGTTTAGAGTTTTTTTTTCGAAGGGAGATAATCTTTGATATAAAGAGCATTTGTATCTCTGCAAGAATTCCACTCTTAAACACAAGATTCTCATAGAACTACATGAGTCTCCAGTTGGTGGTCATTCAGGACTTCTGAAGACATATCATTGATTCAAGTAAGATTTTTTTTTGGAAGGGCTAAAAGGTGATGTTCAAAATTTTGTGGCTAAATGTTTGGCTTGTCAAAGGAATAAAGGGAGACAATTAAGACACTAGGTCTCTTGCAACCCTTATCTATTCCTAGCCAGCATTGGGAAGAGGTATCTATGGACTTCATCATAGGGCTTCCCAAATATAAAGGTCATAATGTCATCATGGTAGTAGTTGATTTCCTCACTAAATATGCACATTTCATTGAATTATCTCATCATTTTACAACAAGTGAAATGGAAAAAGTTATTTTGGAGGATACCCAAAAGGTACATGGTACACCTAAGGTTATTGTTAATGATAGTGATCCTATCTTCACTAGTCACTTTTGGAAAGATTTATTCTCATTTTTGGGTACTCAATTAGCTCATAGCTCTTCATACCACCCTCAATTAGATGGCCAAATTGAGGTTGTTAATAAATGTTTGGAAGGATATCTATGTTGTTTCACTTCAGAGAAACAGTCTCAATGGGTAGATTGTCTACCACTTACATAATGGTGGTATGACACTTCTTTTCATAACTCATCAAAAATATCTCCATTTTTGGAACTTTATGGATATCATCCTCCTTCCATCACATCATCATTAAAGGTGTCACAAAGAGTTCAGGAAGTAGAGGACCACTTGATTCATAACCAATAGGTACTTTCAGGACTCAAGGATAATTTAGCCATGAAACAAAATCGAATGAAACAATAGGTGAAACAACATCGTAGTGAAAGAATTTTTGAAGTTGGAGATTGGGTCTTCTTGAGATTGCATCCTTATAAGAAAATATCACTGAAGCAACTAAAAAAGAATAATAAGTTTTCTCCAAGGTATTATGGGCCATACCAAATCATGCAAAAGATCAGTAGTGTTTCCTACAAGCTAGACTTGCCACCAGCAACAAAGATACATCTAGTTTTTCATGTCTCTTGTTTGAAGAAGGTAATTGGGAATAATATTCCAATTGAAAAAACACTACCAGAGCTTGATGAAGAAAGAATAATAATTTTGGAACCAAAGTGCATTCGTCAAACATTCACGAAGAAGTTCAGGAATAGAATTCTCACTGAGTATCTCATCCAATGGAAGAATTTACTAGCTGAAGATGCCACATGGGAGGATGTTGAGTTCATTCAAAAGAATCCACACTTGATTAGCATTGAGGAAAATGCTTCTTTGAAGAGGGAACATACTACACCCTTAATATTGGTGTACATTAGGTTATGAATAGTCAGCTTGTGGATAACTTAACTCCTAATTAAGTCATGTTATCATTATTATATTATTATTTAGTTGGTTAGGTCAGCCTAGGGCTTATATAGGGGTGTCTAAGTCAGCCTAGGTGATATCCTAGGCATAAATAGGTATATATAGGAGGGTGTGAGTCTTATTTCATCATCATATTATGAAGCGTGTTCTCATTAGAGATATTTGGAGGTTTTCCCCCTCGAAGTGGCTTGTTATTCTTAGTTATTATCAAGTATTTGTAGCATATTTCATATCATCTTCTTCTATTGTGCAAGTTATTTCATTACACCATGTATGAGATGATATATCATGATCGAATGCTCATGGAGATGATGGAGTGGTGGGATTCCACCACATCAACATTTTTCCTATCGATGGGTGAGATGACTGCCACCTTAGATGATGTGTACTGCATCCTTGGTCTCTCCATCCATGGATGGTGGGTGATGATGGATGATGTGTTCTCTCAGCACTAGTAGATAGAGGGGGTTAGATACTACTCAAGCTAGGACTAGGGTGATGATGACACCAACCACATTTATATCTATTGGTTTGAGTAGGGAAGCATAGCGATTCCATTGGTATGGTGAGTGATGTTGGTCACACTAGCCATGTGAATAACGATGGATGTGTGGGGCTCTCATCTTCATGGGGGCCTGGTGCAGGAGCACCAACACCTTTTGGTGTCAATAATAGGATTTCAAAAGGTTTAGAAGGTAATTTTAGCATGATTTCATCTTTGTTCCATGAAGACATTGGAAAGTGTGTGAAAACTTGAAAATTGTCAAAATTGTCAAAGATGTCAAATTGGGTAAATGAAGGGATTTTATTGTTTTTGAGTCTAGAAGTCTTAATAAGAGATAAATAAGGTCTAAATGACCATATTTCAGGTGTCTAAAGGTATTTAGAGTCTTAAAAGTTCAAAAATGGCAAAAATGCAAAATATTGCAAATGTTGTCAAAATTGTGTTGATTTGCAAAATTAGTCATTTAAAGGGTGATTAGGTGAAAGTTGGTTTTTTTGGAGGTTTTATGGATTTTAAATTTTATAATAGGCCTTCTAAGGCTTGAATCAAGGTTGATGGAGGTGTAAAAAACTCACACAACAAGAATACCATGTTTTTTGGTGCATTTTCTGTGTTTTTTTACTATTTTCCAGAATTCTTTACTACTGTACGGACCTGTACAGTCTCAAAATGCTCTAAAAACTTCATTGAATGTGTATATATGTGTTTAATTTCATCTAATTTTAATTTGGAGTTCTCATTCATTGTTTTGTGAGAGAAATTGAAAATTTGCTGCAAGTACCCTGTTTTCCTTGCATTAAGGGCTTTGAAGGAAAAAAAGAGATTTTGACCAATCCACCCACTTTTTTCTCCTGTAACTTGGTGGATTGGTTCAAAATGTATTAGGTTAGATGTTCCAATTAATTTTTCATCTAAATAAATCATTTTTGTGGTGAATGTGTGATGCCCTAGGGCTGAAAATGCAAATTTTCCTTGAAAAGTGATGGTTTTGAAGTGCTTTTCAATGAATTATTGATGGAGTTGAGTTTGTAAGAATTTAAAATGTCAAGGCAGACCCTATGAAAGGTGTTTGAACCATTTATTTGTTTATCCAAGCCTAGGAATGCAGATTTTAACAAAACCCTTGTTTTTGCATTAGAAAAGGAGGTTTTTTGAGTTGGGAGTGTTTCTGGCCATACAGGTGCAAACCAATTGTGGATTTTGTAGTTTTGGGCCATTTAATTTTCTTCCCCAAGGTTTCAAGGTGATTGGATAAGTTTGAAGGGTACTTCCTTTGTTAAATTGACCTCTTTTCCTTGTTTTTCCCATGGTGAGTGTATTGGAAGTCTAAACTGGTCCAAAGGAGTTATATCTGATATTGAAGAATGTTGTGTAAGTCCTTAATGGGTGTCTAAATCCATTATTTATTTGGAAAGTATTTTGGAGAAAGTTGGGTGAAAATTCCCTTGAAGCTGTTTGGTTGTGTTGGTGGAAAGAATGCATCTAACAAGTGGATTTGTGAAGTTATTTTGATTTACTTTGAAATTTGGGTTGACCATCTATTATTTTTCATTTCAAGTTGATTTCCACCTTGGGTCTGCATCAAAGTGGTATCAGAGCATCAGGCACAAGATCTTGTTGTTGGTTATTTGATTTTGTAGGTTGTGAAGCATGCCTCCAAAGGCTAGTGCAATGGCTAAAGAAATACAAGAGTTGAAGGAGAAATTGGCAAGGAAGGAGAGGATATACAAAGAATATCAAGATGCTACTATAGCAAGGATATCTACTTTGGAGAAGAATCAAAGGAGAGGAGTTGTAGATGAAGAGCAAAGTGATGAAGAGGCTGAAGGGGATCCTCTAGTTCCAGATGAAGAAGATGAACTAGATCTTGATGAAAGAAGAATGCTTAGGATTCTGAAAGTGGTCAAGGGTGACAATAATCCTAAGGTAAAAGTTGATGTGCCCATGTATGGAGGTAAGATGGATAGTGAAGAAGTTATAGCATGGATTGATGCTTTGGATAACTTTTTGAGTTTGAAGATATTGATGACAGCAAGAAGGTTAAGTATGCAAAGACAAAGTTGAAAGGACTAGCTCTTACATGGTGGAATTTTGTGCAAGAGGATAGAGTCAAGAAAGGTAAGCCTAAAATATGTTCTTGGGATAGAATGGTAGCAAAAGTTAAGGCTCAATTCTTACCAACAGATTATGCTATTCAAACTTTCATGAAATTGCAATAATTAAAGCAAAGAGAAATGGATGTGATGTCTTACACTGAAGAGTTTCATAGATTGTGTATAAGAGCAAGTCATAATGAAGATGAAGTGGAGAGAGTGGCTAGATACTTGAGTGGTTTGAGGTTGAATATAAGGGATGAGATTAGCCTCAATCCACCTAAAACAGTTGAAGAATGCTTTCAAATGGCAATGAGGGCAGAAGATAGAATCAAGAGGAGACAAGAGAGACAAGCAAGGGGTAGAGGTGGTGTGAATAGAGGAAGAGGTTCAAGGAAATCCAAGGAAGGACATGAAGAGGTTGATAAAAGCAAGGAACAAGCTCCTGAATCAAGAGGTGGATGGAGAGGTGGAAGAACAAACTTCAAGTCAAAGAGGGATTTCAATGAGTTTTCAGGTAGATGTTTCAAGTGTAATGAATTTGGACACCCCTTCTTTAAGTGTCCTCAAAATCAAGGTGCAACTTCAAGTGGTGATAGGAGGAATGAGAGAAGAACACAATTGGTTCAAGAGGAAGAGTATGAAAGTTCTACAAGTATAAGTAGGCCTACAGATCCAGAAGTGGGAGAGGCACTCATGATGAGAAGAACATTGCTATAAACACCAAAGGAAGAAGACATGAGCCAAAGAAGGAGTTTATTCAGAACCTCATGCAAATGCAAATGTAAAGTGTGTCAAGTTGTTATTGATTCAGGTTCTCAAGATAACATGGTGTCTAGGGAAATGGTAGATAAGTTGAATCTAGAAAAGATACCTCATGTAGCACCCTACAAGGTTTCTTGTCTGAATGATAGTCAAACTTTAGTGGTGAATAAGCAAGCTTATGTAGATTTCTAGATTGGGGAGTACAAGGATAGAATCTTGTGGGATATATTGCTAATGGATTGTTGCCATCTTCTCTTGGGGAGGCCATGGCAATATGATAGAAGGTCTATGTATGATGGTTGGGCTAATACTTACACAATATGGAAGGATGATCAAAGCTATAAGTTAACTCCTTTGTAGGAAAGAGAGCAGATCAAAGGTAAGTCAAAAGTGATTATGTTTGCTAGAAAGCAGTCCTTAAGGCTTGAAGACAAAAGGGATAGTGCATTTTCTAATTTGCAGCAGGGTAATAATGTTAGGACAGTGATTGGAACACCTTAAAATGGTGTTAAGGTAGTGAACAATCTAATTTTTCAAAGGACAGTAGTAAAACTCATGTCAAAGTCTGATTTTAACACAATAAATGCTAACAAATCTGCAGGGATGTATGAGAAATAGGGTGGCATACTAAAGGAGTTCAATGAGCAGGGTGTAGTGATTGTTGGGACCATAGTGTGTCCTATTGTTGAATGTAAAGTCACAAAGATAGTGGGAGGTGCTGATGTAAAGGTAAATAGAGTTTCTAATGCTTGGGAATATGTTGATAGAGGTGTGAAAGTTCTGAGGACAGTAAGGAGTGCACACAATCCTTCAAGGAACACAAAACTGATCACAGGGCAGAGCATGCATAAAATGAAGAACAATTGCAAGTATATGAATGAAAACAAGGAAAGTGCAGGGTTATTTCTTGCTAATGACTTTTTGTGTGCAGGTATGAGGTATGGAGCAGTGGTATCAAAACATGATTTAAGGACAAGAAGGTAGCAAACACAACTAAAGAAGCATGGAGCAGTAGGGTCAATGCTTGGAGCATATTCTACCACTTGGGACAAGGGTTTTTTTCTTGGTGGGGTGTATGGTGCAGGAGCACCAACACCTTTTTGTGTCAATAATAGGAGTTCAAAAGGTTTAGAAGGTCATTTTAATGTGATTTCATCTTTGTTTCATGAGGACATTGGAAAGTGTGTGAAAACTTGAAAATTGTCAAAATTATCAAAGATGTCAAATTGGGTAAATGAAGGGATTTTGTTATTTTTGAGTCTAGAAGTCTTAATAAGAGTTAAATAAGGTCTAAATGACCATGTTTCAGGTGTCTAAAGGTATTTAGAGTCTTAAAAGTTCAATAATGGCAAAAATGCAAAATATTGCAAATGTTGTCAAAATTGTGTTGATTTGCAAAATTAGTCATTTAAAGGGTGATTAGGTGAAAGTTGGTTTTTTTGGAGGTGGTTATGGATTTTAAATGTTATAATAGGCCTTCTAAGGCTTGAATCAAGGTTTATGGAGGTGTAAAAAACTCACACCACAAGAATACCATGTTTTTTGGTGCATTTTCTATGTTTTTTTTACTATTTTCTAGAATTCTTTACTATTGTACGAACCTGTACAGTCTCAAAATGCTCTAAAAACCTTCATTGAACATGTTTATATGTGTTTAATTTCATCTACTTTTGATTTGGAGTTCTCATTCATTGTTTTGTGAGAGAAATTGAAAATTTGCTGCAAGTACCCTATTTTCCTTGCATTAAGGGCTTTGAAGGCAAAAAAATGAGATTTTGACCAATCCACCCACTATTTTCTCCTGTAACTTGGCGGATTGGTTCAAAATGTATTAGGTTAGATGTTTCAATTAATGTTTCATCTAAATAAATCATTTTTGTGGTGAATGTGTGATGCCCTAGGGCTGAAAATGCAATTTTTCCTTGAAAAGTGATGGTTTTGAAGTGTTTTCAATGAATTATTGATGGAGTTGAGTTTGTAAGAATTTAAAATGTCAAGGTAGACCCTATGAAAGGTTTTTGAACCATTTATTTGTTTATCCAGGCCTAGGAATGAAGATTTTAACAAAACCCTTGTTTTTGCATTAGAAAAGGAGGTTTTTTGAGTTGGGAGTGTTTCTGGTCATACAGGTGCAAACCAATTGTGGATTTTGTGGTTTTGGGCCATTTAATTTGCTTCCCAAAGTTTTAAAGGTGATTGGATAAGTTTTAAGGGTACTTCCTTTGTTAAATTGACCTCTTTTCCTTATTTTTTCCATGGTGAGTGTATTGGAAGTCTAAATTGGTCCAAAGGAGTTATATCTGATATTGAAGTATGTTGTGTAAGTCCTTAATGGGTGTCTAAATCCATTATTTATTTGGAAATTATTTTGGGAAAGTTGGTTGAAAAGTCCCTTGAAGCTGTTTGGCTGTGTTGGTGGAAAGAATGCATCTAACAAGTGGATTTGTGAAGTTATCTTGATTTACTTTGAAATTTGGGTTGACCATCTATTATTTTTCATTTCAAGTTGATTTCCACCTTGGGTCTACATCAGGGCCTTATGCATATTATTAGATTGATGGAGTAACATCAGACAATTTTTACATGGGGCTCGAGTATGCTAGCACACTTGTACTAGGAGCTAGGCAGGTATGTGCACTATGAGTACACCGGCCTCATAGCTTACACATTACTATAGGTGTTGAATTATCTTACATCGCATCCATGTGACCAACAAGAATTCCCTAGGTGCGAGATTACTTAATACATATGGCCCACTGGTACGTGTTGGTGATGCAATGGTGACATGGAGATTTATAGTTGTTGCAATTGTAGTTTGACACCTTGAGGATTGAATAGATTCACTAGCGATGACCCTAAAAGTGGTTAAGATGGGTCAACAATCATAGGTACCTAAGGAACCTATAGTGCAATTATTTTTTTCTTTGTCATATAGATTATGTTATCATGCCCTCTTACTGGCAAAGGGTTATGCGGTAATATGAGATCATCTAGGATATCCCACCCATGGTCCCTTCATACTCATGGGCTATGAGGAGTGCCATGTGGCTAGGATACCTTCACTGTCTAACCATCACATACATCATCCTACACTATTTTTTACAATATATGCCTCCAGGGGGATTTGAGTGTGTAGGGAAATGTACCAGTAAGGCAACGGGGACACAGAGGTCAAGGTGGGCTACAAGAGTAGTAGGAGTAGTAAGTTTGCACAACGTAGAGGCAAGGATGAGGTAGCGGTGGAGGATTTCCTCTCCTTTGAATGCTATCCTAGTCTCTGTGGCAATACCGGCTACATCCATTGACCCAGTAGTAGCCCTTCCAGTGCCACTAACATCATCTAGTGCAAGAGGCATTGGACCTAGCATCTCCACTCCCCTTGATCCGCATTGGCAGGCTTGGGGACCTAACTACAACATTTTCTTATGTTATTTCATTTCCTTTTCATCTCATATGTATCCATTTTAATTTTTTTCATGCACATACATCACATGGTACTAATGGGTCCATTTTCTCTATAGATGTAGAGGACACACAAGGATGGACTACATTTATAGCATAGTGCATATTAGAGATGGCCCCAGCCATACCTATCTAGGAGTTCATCCTAGATGCGTACTAGCTAGCTTCAGTGGGGTGACATACCCACCTTTTTGAGCTAGTCATGGTCTTGAGGATGGTGTACAAGGAGGGATAGCCAGAGATCGCCTAGAGGAGCATTGATTCCATGAATACTATAGGATAGAGATACTAGGTGTTGGTGGAGTTGTGGATTGACCTTTTCAATTGAGATTTGGCCATGATGAGAGATGATAGTATCAAGAAAGCACATGATGCTCTAAAGGGCTAGCTCAATGACCTCATAGGGAAGGTAGCAATGGTGATACCGATAGGGGATCAACAGCTACAAGATGCACTCAAATGAGTCAAGCTCTAGATAGCCTCCCTACAAGGAGATATTAGAGGACTATGTGTAGTGGTATGTGGTTTACAGTTGCATAGGTCCTACTCTATCTCCACTATTCAGCCTTGATGATAACCACCACTAGGTCTAGAGGGCTTCAAGAGCCATGCACCTAGGGTTTAGAGACCTAATTTTGTATATCATTTTTTATCGATGACACATACGTTTTGTAGATTATTTGGTTGTATAGACATTGATATATATGTACAACCACCACTTATTTTTTGATGATAGTGGAATGATATATATACATGACATTTGATATATATATATACATGAGATATTGGTTCTGACATTATGGTGTTTCTCATTTCATGTGTATGCTTCTTTACTTTCATGTATGATTATGTGATGGATGTTATACATATGGGTTTATGCTTAGATTAGATGTTTTCATGATTTAATAAACACACATGGATGTATTTTAATTAAATACAATGATGGTATAATTTCCTAACTAAAAGATGTAATATAATGCATGGATACATAGCATAGTAGAACACACGTATGTATGTATCACACACATACATGGTTACATCATAGTACAAAAGAAATGTATTAATGAAGGATTTCCAACATATGACACACTAAAACCTTGAGGGGTGAGTGTTACACACATGACACATAAGCACTATGCATAGTATTAATGAAGATGCATTGTATTAACAACTTCTTTTAGAGTCTTCCCATCCATAGATGAAAATCTATAGGCACTAGATCCATACACAAAGGTGTCAATGTAAGGGATTAATCAATTAGGACTAAATTTTCCCCTTTGGTTAGGTGACACATTTACATTTATTTGATCCTCATAAAAAACTAGGTCACCTACCTTGAAAGTTATAGGAAGGACACCTTGATTATATTTCCTAGACAATGATCATTGATAAGCTTTAAGATGGTCGAGGGCTTGCAATTGGAATTCATCAAGAAACTAAAGTTGGTGCAAATGATTGGATCAATATGTTTTGTCATCAATTAACCCTTTAAGAGAGCTCCACAAAGATGAAATCTCCAACTCTAAAGGAATGATAGCTTCAACACTATATATGGTGTTGTATGGCATTGTTCTCATCGTCGTATGCACACTCATGTGATAGGCCCACAAAGCATACATCAATTGAATATGCCAATCCTTACCATGTTTATTTACTATTTTCCAAAGAATAAGCTCAAGAATTTTATTAGATGATTTTAATTGGCCATTAAACTTGAGGATAATATGGTGTAGAAAATCTATGCTTAATATGAAATTTCTCCATAAATTGATTCACTTCCTTGTTCTTGAATGGCATACCATTTTCAAAAATAAAGGTAGAAGGCAACTTGAAGTGAGCAATGATATTGTTCAGAAGAAAGCTACAAATAGCTTCAACATTCGTGGATCGAGGGAGGATAGCTTAGACCCACTTCATGAAGTAATTGGTAGTGATAATGATAAAGACATGTCCTTTAGAAGAAGGAGGTGATATCTTTCTAATAATATCCAATGTCCATTTTATGAATGGCCAAGGTTAGGTATGATTTTGTAGCTCTTGACTAGGAGTGTGAATGAGATGACTATGTTGTTGACATTGCAGAAACTTCTTAAAAAAATTAAAGGAATTTTGTTCCATTATCTACCAAAAGTATCCCATTTGGATCAACTTTTGCACTAGGGATTTACCACCAAAATTTCCAACCCTAGAACTTGAATGGGATTCCTTAAGGGAAAAGGATATTTCCACTTTAGTGAGACACCAAAGAAGAAGACCATTATAGGATTTTTGATAAAGAACATTTCATAGTACAATGTAATAGACCGAAAAATTTCATATCCGAGTGCGATCATTATTTGTTGCATTATCAGAAAAGTTTTCAGTCATCATATAGTTTTAGATGCTAGAGTACCATTCTCCTGAGTCTACATGCACATACAAGTGTTGCAAGAATCGAAAGATTAAAGGGTTGTCATTGATGTCGAATAATCAACTAGTTATCAATTGGTTGCTATTGGTAGTATATGTTGAGGATATTGAGAAAATTGTAATGAAGATATGTTGCAAGTGTTTATTGGTTGCTCTTGTTTTTCCTCCAGATTTCCTCCTATGTTTGTATGGTTCAGATATGTTGTTCTTGGTTGTTAGAAGATGCTATATCCAAAATTTTGGCTGTTCATTTATTGTACGGTGCAAGTTATGTTCACCAGTTGTGAACTGTGGTTTTTTGTGTTTCTAGTTGAGGTTCAGGAGGAATGTTGTTGGTTTGGATTTCTCTTTGATGAAGTTTTATGACTTGCGGTTCTAGATTTGAGTTTCCTTAATTGTGTTGAAGATAATTTTAGCATTTGGAAAGTTTGTGCTTAATGGTTCTATGTGTTTTACATTGGTTTAGCTGACCTTGTGTTGAACACTACTTTCAGAGTTAGTGAAGTGTGTTGGATCTATTTGCATCCCTATGAAGCATGTTGTTTGGGTCACCCTCATTTTGATTCCACCTTAGGATGTTTTGGTTCCGAACTAATTTGAATATGAATTTGGATGGCCGACTTTGGATATATTTCAAAGTTGAATATGGTATAAATACAGGATGAGTTAGTGGTGAAAAATATACAAGAGTGAAGAAGAGAGATAAGAGAGAGGAAAAAGAGTAGATAGATGCAACATTGATGCTATCTAGTGAGTGTATGTAATGTGAGTGTGGCAAATCAATGTGAAGGATTAATGTTGAGCTTCTAGAAGCAATGAGCTAAAGGTGAACTTTATCATTCATGCATGTCTACAAGTGATTGTGGTGAATCCTTTGTTGCATTGGGATTGTAGTCTCTTTGTAACAAGTCTTCTTTGTATCTTTGTGGTAGTGAGCCCTCTGAGTTGTTAGCCCTATTGGATAGTGAGTCCTTGTTTCGGACAATGAGTCCTTATTTTGGCAGTGAGCCATGTTTCACAGGCAGTGAGCCTCTTGTATTCTATTTTGATATTCCCTATAGTGTGAGTTAATTCTCACCATGATTTTTCCATTATTTAGTTTTCCACATAAGTTTGGTGCTATTGTGTTCATGTGTTGGATTTAAGTTTTTGCATTGGAATTTGATGATTAATAATTTAAGTAGTGTTAAGAATTAGTTTCGGTGATTGAATTAAAATATTAAATATGTGACAATTGATTCACCACCTTCTTAGTTTTCCTTTTCAACAATTGGTATTAGAGCTTGGTTCCTTGGTGAAGAGCTTAACCACTTGAGGAAGGTTTGGGATGGCTAGCAAAATGATTTATGATTATCCAAGGTTTGATGGAACTAACTATGCTATCTATAAAATATTGATAGAGGAATATCTAGAGTATTGTGGTTATGACGTGTAGAAAGCTTACAAGAATCCTTAAACTCCTACTAATAGTCTGAGTACACCTAAAGAGATCAAAGCACATGAAGCAAACAATAAGGAAAAGTACATCTTGAAGAATAGTCTGGTACATTCCAAGTTGATTAAAGTTCATAATTTGAAAACTACTAAGGAAGTTTGGGATGCTTTGGAAAGAGCACATGAAGGTGATGAAAGAGTTAAAGAGGAAAAATTGTAAAATTTGGAGACACAATTTGAGCTTCTACATATTTCTAAAGATGAGAATGTTAAATCCTATGTACAGAGATTGTATGAGATAGTGACTGGAATGTAAGGACTTGGTGCTACTATAGATGAAACCAGGATTGTGAAGAAGATTCTCAAAACTCTTCTTGATGCTTATAGTGATAAGGTGTGTGCTATTGAGAAGAGTATATTATAAGACCTACATTAAGGATCTTTTTTTGGGATTTTTGATACCTTATAAGGTGAAGAAACTGAATCTAAAGAATGGATGTGAATCAAATACTACTTTTAAGGCTACAAAAGTTGGAGATCCAAATGAAGAAGAATTTGATGAAATAGAAGCTAACTTTGTAAGAAGAATGAGGAAAGGCTCTAGGAAGTATGAAGTTAAGGTACCCTTTAAATGCTTTAGTTGTGGAGAAATAGGTCATTATGCTGCAAAGTGTCCAGAAAGAGCTAAAAATAATAAACAAAAATATGAGAAAGAAAGGAAAGGAAAGAAGATTAACAAAGCATATTATGTGAATGAGAATGCTAGTATATCTAATGGAGATTCTGAATATGAAGATCTTGATGACAATGAATGTTTGTTCTTGGCGATTAAGGATGAACCTACTTCTGCTAATTATGAAAAATAGGTAAAGGAAAGCCCTCCAGAGAAGGAGAAAAATGAACGTATGATTATCTCTGCCCTACATGCTAAATAAGAAAATAATTATTGGGTGGTTGATAGTGGTTTTTCACATCACATGACTTGTGATACAAGTAAGTTTGTTAAAATTAGAAAATATGATAAAAAAATGGTTATGTTTGAAGATGATACTAGTGCTAAACTCTTGGGGATAGCTTCAATAAGTTTTGATGGAAAACAACATACTGATGATGTCTACCATGTTAAGGGTTTAAGGCATAATATCTTGAGTTTTGGTTAGATGTGTAGTAAGGGGTATGATCTTGTGTTCAAGGATGAGAGACGTGAGATCTAGAAAGGATACAAAACACTAATTACTATAGGAAAGGAATTTGAAGGAAATGTCTATCAACTTAAGGGTGTTGATGGATGATGTTTTATAACTCAGATTAATGAAAGTTGGTTATGGCATTGGAGAATGTGTCACATGAATTTTGATAACTTTGTGAGGATTAGTGATGTTTAGGCCATGAGATATTTACCAAGAATTACAAATCCTATTAATTCCATCTGTAGGAATTGTTAGTTTAGAAAGCAAGCAAGAAATCATTACAAATCAAAGGAACAATCTACTACTGGTCTACTAGATTAAGTGCATACAAATATCCATGGTCCTACAAGAGTGAGAAGTCTGCTTGGTGAAAGGTAATTTATTCTTTTAATTGATGATTATTTTAGATATACATGGATTACATGTTTTAGAGAGAAATTAGATGCATTAGACAGATTTAAGACATTCAAATGTATTTTTGAAAATGAAGTAAACTTGAATATAAAATGCTTAAGGTCTAAAAGAGGTGGAGAATTCACCTCCCATGAGTTTAATATGTTTTATGAAGTGCATGGAATAAAGAGATAGTTATCTACCCCAAGAACTCCTCAATAGAATGGATTTGTTGAAAGAAAAAATAGAATGGTTCAAGAAGCTGCTAGATCAGTGATTAGTGAGGTTGGGTTATTAGAAGTTTATTGGAAAGAAGCTATTCATATTGTTGTTTATGTATTCAATCAAGTTCAAGCAAGAGAAAATAGTACAAAGACTCCCTATTAGCTATGGCATGGAAGAATTCCTACTATTAAGTATTTCAAGCTATTCAAAAGAAAATGAACATATATCAGAAGAGATGAAGAAAGTTTGGGAAAGTTTGATGCAAGAAGTGATGAAGGAATTTTTCTTGGATATTAGACTAATATCAAGGCATACAAATTTTTCAATAAAATACTGAGAAAGATTGTAGAGAGTGAAAATTTCAAGGTTGATGAGACAATGAAGAATTCTATTGACATTGATGGCTATGTATCTAATGAACCTGATTGTGTAAGAATAGAAGAGATTGAAGAACATAAAAATGATGAGAAAGAGAAGGAGGATGAACAAAATGAAAGAGAAGAACATGCTTCAGTGATGTCCCCTAAGACACCTAGATATGTATAGAAGAATCATTCAGAAAATCAATTTATTGGTGACAAGACAAAATGTGTATTAACTAGAAGCAAAGCTGCTATTGAAGTGAATCTATGTTTACATTCTGAGATTGAACTAAAGACTGTAAGTGAAGCTTGTAAAGATGAACATTGGATGGATTCCATGAAAGAAGAACTTATGCAAATTGAGAAGAATAAAACTTAGGAATTGGTCCCAAGATCAGTAGATAAAAACATTATTGGATCGAAGTGGGTGTTCAAAAATAAGTTGAATGAGAATGGATAAGTTGTTAGAAACAAATCAAGGCTTGTGTGTAAAGGCTACTCACAAGTAGAAGGCATATATTTTCAGGAAACTTTTTCCTTGGTAGAAAGAATGGAAGCTATAAGGATGTTCCTAGCATTTTCTTCTCAAAAGGATTTTAAGGTCTATCAAATGGATGTCAAGTTAGCATTTTTAAATGGTGAGCTAGAAGAAGTCCACATGGAACAACTGAAAGAATTTCAGTTAATAGATCAATCAGATATGGTGTGTAGATTGAAGAAAGATTTATATGGATTGAAACAAGCTCCTAGAGATTTTTATTCAAGGTTAGACATGTACTTGATTCAACAAGGTTTCAACAAAGGTACAATAGATAGTTGTAGACACATAAAAATGGCCTAGAAGAAGTCCACATGGAACAACCAAAAGAATTTCAGTTAATAGATCAATCAGATATGGTGTGTAGATTGAAGAAAGATTTATATGGATTGAAACAAGCTCCTAGAGCTTGTTATGCAAGGTTAGACATGTACTTGATTCAACAAGGTTTCAAGAAAGGTAAAATAAATAGTTGTAGACACATAAAAATGGCCTAGACTCGCAAACCATATTTTTATGTCTTATCATATTTCGTTTATAGTCCAAATTCAACTATTGATTAAATAATTCATAATTATTTAATTAATTCATGTCTTTTATTCCTCTTGATTATTTAAATAAATAAATTTTATTTATTAATTTAAAAGCGTCACTAATTATCTAATGTCTCTCATAATTAAATAATTTTCTTAATTTATTTAATTATCCTTGTCCATTATTTCCTCCTGGTTATTTAAATAAATAAGTTTTATTTATTTAATGTGTCATTAATATCTCATGACCTCTTATAATTAAATAAATTCTTTAATTTATCATCCACCATCGCTTTTTCCTATTTTAAATAAAGATATTTATTTAAAATTGTCCACTCCCTATCTCTTGGCTTTTTCTAATTTAAATAAAATCATTTATTTAAATTATCCCACTTTCTAATTTTCCCACATTTTAGTAAATGATTAAAGATTTTAATTATTTACTGTCACATGATTTTTCCTCCTTTTTGAGTTAAATTTATTTTTAATTCAAAATAATCTTTTTCCTTCAAAACATCAAATAACTTTTATTTGATTACTAATTTTCCAAATCTTCTTTTCTGCCCACCTCTTATCTTCTTGATTTTTTGAATCTCACAAATCAAGCAGTCTTTATCTTCTTGATTTTTGAAAATCTTTATCTTTTTGACTAATTATCTCATTTATTCTCCACCACCAATTTGATTTTCTCATATGAATCTCGACCACTCATTTAATAATTTTTTTTAACCCTAATTAGGGATTCTCACATGCAATCTTGACCTCTAATTTTAGGCTTCTATCAAACTTCAATCTCGTCCATCCATTCAAAATTGCATTTTCTATAAAATGCCAATTTTTCTAACATTTTCGACACATACACTCACACAGGCACACACATATACTTGCATTTTTGTTTTTGGAATACTTATCTTTAGCATTAGAGTCATTTTCTCATAGGCATAGGCATTTATAGTTCAAATCCTTCAAATCTTGTTTAGGACTTTGGCATAATCTTTGGTATCAAATTGCTCACACATTCAATCTGAGGGCATCAATCAACAAGTTAGAAGGTGCTATGAAGGTAAATCATGGAAGCTTCAACGAGTGACAGGTATACTTGTTTCATTTATTTTGGATTTCTTTGTTCTTAATATCTTCTTTGGGTTTGTATGATTTTAATATTTGATAATCTAACCTTTAGGAAAATTAACCCTTAGATACAATAGTAATCTATATTTTAAGATTGAAAATGACAAAATCTTAATTGTAGTTGTGTATGTTGATGACATTATCTTTGGAGGAAATGAAAATATGTGCAATATTTTTGTGGAAGAGATGCAGAAAGAATTTGAAATGTCTATGTTTAGAGAGATGAATTTCTTTCTTGGGCTACAAATTAATCAAATAGAGAAAGGAATTTTTATTGCACAGTCTAAGTATGTAAGAGAGATGTTGAAGACGTTTCAGATGGATGGTTCCAAATCAGTATTTACTCTTATGGTGATAGGTTGAAAATTAGGTAAAAATGATGTTTCACCTAAGGATGATTAGAGCAAGTATAGATATATGGTTGGTAGACTATTATATTTGACTTCTACTAGACCAAATATTATGCATGTTGTCTCTTGTGGATAGATTTCAAGAAGATCAGGTGGCTAATATTTTCATGAAGGCTTTTCCTAAAGATACTTTTGAGTATCTCCAGTTGAAGTTATGGGTCATTTCTCATCCTTTCTTGAACTATATGTATATGGAGATGCATCAGTTTGGTGGATCTATGGATGTATCTTTCTTTTGGACTGATGTCTTGGTGGCTACCTCTCTGGAGGAGCAGGTAGTGTTGGGTGTTGTCATTGTGAGTATTATGTTTTCTATGTCAAAGGAGAAATCAATGTAAAATATCTTTTTCATTTGCCATTGATGTTAAAGGGGGAGAGGAATCATGTGAAAATGATAAATAAAAAAAATGAAAAAGGAGAGGAGGCATGTAAAGAAAAAGAGCAAGAATACAAAAGATCACCTACTAAGGGGGAGAAATAGAAAGACAAATCTTAAGAAGCGTATTCAGAGCTAATATGTTGTCTTTGATGGTTTTTCACATAATGTGTTGCGATCAGTGAAAAATGGGGAGATTTTTGCAAGAATGTGAAGATTAAAGGTGTTTTAATTGATTTTAACTAATCAACTAGTTATCAACTGGTTGTTGGCTGTATATGTTGAGGATATTGAGAAAATTGTAATGAATATATGTTGTAAGTGCTAAGTGGCTACTCTATTTTTTGCTCTGGATTTGATCTTATGCTTGTATGGTTTAGATATGTTGATCTTGGTTGTTAGAAGATGTTATATCTAGATTTTAGCTATTGATTCATTGTATAGTTTGAGTTATGTTCACCAGTTGTGAACTGTGGTTTTATGTGTTTCTGGTCGAGGTCCAAGGGGAATGTTGTTGGTCTAGATTTCTCTTTGATGAAGTCTTATGACTTTTGCTTCTAGATTTGAGTTTCCTTGATTATGTTGAAGATAATTTTGATATCTAGAAAGTTTGTGCTTAATGGTTCTATGTGGTTTACACTAGTTTGGTTGACCTTGTGTTGAACACTACTTTCAAAGTTAGTGAATCATGTTGGATCTATTTGGCTCCTTATGAAGCGTGTGTTTGGGTCGCCCTCATTCTAATTCAACCCTAGGATTTTTTGGTGTCAACCTAATTTGAATCTAAATTTAGATGGCTGACTTTGGCTATGTTTCAAAGTTGAAGATTGTATAAATATAGGATGAGTTAGTGGTGAAAAATATACAAGAGCAAAGAAGAGGGATATGAAAAAGGAAAAAGAGTAGATAGATGTGACATTGATGCTATCTAGTGAGTGTATGTAATGCGAGTGTTTCATATAAGTGTGAATCCTTAATGTTGAGTTTTCAGAAGTAGTGAGCTAAAGGTGAACTTTATCATTCATGCATGTATGTAAGTGACTATGGTGGAATCCTTTGTTGCATTGGGATTGTAGTCTCTCCGTAACAAGTCTTCTTTGTCTTCTTTGTATCTCTATGGTAGTGATCCCTCTGGGTTGTTAGCCCTATTGGATAGTGAGTCCTCTTTGTAGATAGTGAGTACTTATTTTGGCAGTGAACCTTGTTTCACAAGTAGTGAGCCTCTTGTAATTGGTTTTGATATTCTCTATAGTGTGAGTTAATCCTTGCCATGGTTTTTCCCTTATTGGGTTTTCTACATAAATTTGGTGTTATTATGTTTGGATTTAATTTTTTGCATTGGAATTTGATGATTAATCATATAAGTAGTGTTAAGAATTAGTTTTAGAGATTGAATTAAGAGATTAAATCTGTGACAACTAATTCACCCCCCCTCTTAGTTGTTTTGTTCAACAACAAGAGCATCAGATTTAGGTTGATCATAAATAATAGGAGAGTAGAGAATATGAACCAAAAAGTGGTATTCTTTTGTATCCTTATTTGAGGGCACCGGGGAGATAGTTCTTGCCATGACATCCATGTGTTGGTTTTCTCTCATAGGGACACTATCTATTATGAAAGAGGAGAATCAATCAAGGACAAAGCTAGATCCTAATACTAAGACTACTTTGCTTAACTTGATATGTCCCTGTGATCTAGTTCACAATAAGCTTAGAGTCACCATGTATGAAAAAAAAAAATGTTTAATGTGATCACGACACACAAGCCCATAATAAGGGCTTCATACTCAACAATATTATTAGTAAATTGAAATTATAATTGAAAGGAGAGAGGTGCTATCCTTCCTTTGGGTGAGATCAAAACTACACCTATCCATCAAAATACCAATCCCATACAAGATCATCACTAAATGCAAAAATATATTCATCAAGAAACAAGTCCAGACCAAGGAAGGAGTGAGATGAAGGAGCATCTTCCAGTTGATCATCAACCTCTTGAACCTTTATTGATTTTTGAGTCGTGAAATTTATGTCAAACTCAGAAAGAAGCATTACCCATTTCATGAACCTTCTAGCAAGGTTAGCACTAGAAAACAAATGCTTCAGAAGATCACTTTTCACAATGACATGTGTTTTAGCATGAAGAAGATAATGTCTTAACTTCTACATTATGAAGACGAGAGTGATATATTATTTCTTCATGGTGGAATAATGGGTTTTGTAATTGAAAAGGACATGACTAATATGGTGGACATCTCTTTCTCTACCATCATCATCATATTGAACAAGAAAGGCTACCAAAGTGTACGGTGATGCAACAAGGTAAAGAAAAAAGGGCCTATCCTACATAGTTGACATTAAGACGAGAGGATTGGCTAGATAATTTTTAATTGAATCAAAATATTTTTGGCACTCATCATCCCATATAAAGTGGACATATTTCTTCAAAAGATGAGTGAAATGAATGGTATGATCAACCAACTAAGATATGAATCTAAGAATTTCCTAAATTTTCCCTTGCAAGCTTTGTAATTTAGAAATTCTTCTAGGTGGAGGCATGTTAACAATTGCATCAATTTTGTTTGTATCAAATTCAATTCCATGATGAGAAAATATAAATCCTAAAAATTTTCTTGCATCTACACCCAAGACACACTTCAGAGGATTAAGCCTTATCTTATAGAGTCAAATTCTTTTAAATATGAGATGAATATTTCCTACATGATCTTGATAGGTTATAGATTTCACCAAGATGTCATCAATGTAGTCTTCTAAGATTTTATGAATGGTCATGAAATATTAGGGTCATCGCCTTTTGGTAAGTCTTTGATGACAATCAAGGAGGCTTCCAACACAAACAACACCAATCCAACACTATTTAGAGAAATTCTTTGCTCAAAAACCTTTCCTTGCTAGTAGGTCTGCCGACCCAGAAGCTTGAACCAAAATCACTCTAAACCCTCTCAAACATACAAATCTTATAGTTTCAGAGACCCATTAAAGCAACTTATAACATACCTCTATATCTCAAGAAACTCTTTTGGAACAACTTCAAATCTTGTCTACTACACTGGCCTAGGCCATGAATTAGGCCAATTTTACAAAGAGACACCTCTCTAATATTGTAACCAATCCAAGAAACCAATGGGGCAGCACTCACCAACCTCCAAAACCACCAAATCAACCATTTTTTTGTAGGGACACACCTTCCCAAATTCTTATTCAAGAAACCCTTATTTTTGGCTATTCTTATGAGGGTTTATTGAATAACTATCTCAAAGACCTTTCCAAACCTTGAAACCAAGTCAAACAACCTTATTTAAGCCAGCACATGCTTAAAAGTTCTAGAAATATCACTGTCCTCTTATATTTCATCAAACCCTATTCTAAAACCTCCATTTTCATGCACTTTTGCACTCAATTTCATCAAGAACGGCAACTCAAATTCCCCTAAATCTTTCTCCCTTCACAAATCCTTCATCCTTGCATCTAGACCAACTCCATGGGACCCATTTCATCATTCACAGGCCATACAGTCAGTGAAATGGTTCCTTAAAACATGATTTTGTGTTACAAACCCTTAAATAGGGTATACAAACTTGCCTTGAGAAATCTACCTCTAGAATGCACAAAAATGAATGAAAACTATTCAAACCAAATCTAAAAGTAATTTAGGCCTGCTACCCACACATTTCACTCCATAAAAGATCACAATATTCTTGCATAGAACTGTACAGTTCAAGAAACAACAAAATTTCTAGAAAAACATAGATTTTGCAAAGGTAAACAATGAAATTTTATTGCTTCTTCTCAATGATCAACTTCAGCAACCAACCCTTCAAGTTCATAAGCCTTTTTAAAAAAAAATCCCACCAACTTCAATAGTTACAACTACTTTTTGAACCCAAATGACTGTTGGGTTTCCTCTTTACAACTTTATGCATTATGTGCAATTTGACTCTCCTAATCACCTAAAACATTATAGATGGTTTATTTAGAGCTTATTCAACCTAAAAACCTAACTTAACACAATAAAATGACATTTCTCCTTCCTTGACAAGTTTTTTCAACCCTAACAACTTTTCAACATGATTTATAAATTTTACAATATAGATCCAAAAGACCCCAAAGTTGCCAATTACATAAAAAACTGGTCACATTAGACCTTATTTAGACTCAAAACACTCCAACATTATAGTCTTTAACTCCTAGACTCAACTCTTCATAAAACCACTGAAGCAGCTTCATTGAAAGGATTGGTGCTCCTGCACCATACACACTACCTAAAAAGGTTTCCATGTCTTTTGGAAACTGATCTTCCATTGTTCCTCCTCTAAATGCTCCATTTCTTTGACCTACAAAAGATACCTTGATTGGTAAATTTTGAAATCTTGCTCTATACTTACCATCCTTGAGTTTATGGCCAACTTGATGAGGCCTCCCTTGCTTTTTTTAACATGTTCTAATCTCTCTTCCATCTTTGAACCATGCAGAACTTGTACTAACTACCCGTTGTCCTATCCATACAACATACTTATCTCCATGACTTTGGCCTTTCCCTTCTACTAGTTCCACTCTTTCCTTTGCCTTGAATTTAGGCATCAAAGTCACTATCCTCAAAGCCCTTTCACTTTCAAACCTGCATACTACTGCACCATCAATCTTAGGAGCCTTTTTCCTACACAGACTTAACTATCCTTCAAATTTTTCAACCACTACAAGATGCACACTATTCCAATTAGTATTTTATCAACCTTTTTCAACCCATCTTTCTTCTTCATCAACAATTCACCATTAGCCTTCTCTAGGTCAGTCTCCATCTTCTTCTTCTCATTATTTTTCCCTTCCAACTATGCATCAACCTTCAATACTTATGTCCTAATGTTTGTAACCTTAGTCATTGTTTCCACCTAATCATTCTTTACTTCCTCAATCTGCACATACTCCTTATTACCCATCATGATTACCTTGGCTATTTTGACCCACTCTTTAGTTTCTTCTTGCAATGGAAGGAAAATGAATGTGTTCCCCTCATGCTCAATCTGATATGTATTAGCCCATCCATCATACACAACATGTTTATCAAATTTCCATGGCCTTCCAAGCAACAAATGACAACATTGCATTGGTAGAACATCACAAAGCACCCTATCCTTGTACCTTCCAATCTGAAATTCAACTAAATCCTGCTCATTGACTAGAAGTGACTGATCATCTTTTAACCATGACACCTTATAGGGTGTTTCATGAGGAACCTTCACCAAACTCAACTTATCTACCATTTCCTTTGTTATTATATTATCAATGGAGCCTGAATCTATCACTAACTTGCATACTTTACCTTTTCTCTTGGAGGTGATCTTGAAAATATTTCTCCTTTGTAATGGTTCTTTCTCCTTGGAGGCTTTCAAGAGTTTTCTTTGCAGCATCAAATATTCACCAACTTCTAGTCCACAATCAAAACTTGGAGAATTAACACTTTCCTCTACATCCTCTTTCACAATTTGAACTCTCTTTTCACCTTTTCTCTCACCCCCTCTAGAAGTAGCACCAAACTTATTAGGACACTTAAAAGATGGATGTCCAAACTCACCACAGTTATAACACCTTCCTAAAAAAACATTTGAAACACTTCCTTGAACAATATTTCTGCCCCTGAAACTTGTTCTTCCACCTCTCCATCCACCTCTAGATTCAACCACTTGTTCTTTACCTTTACTAGCATCTCCTTGATCTTCATCGAATTGTTTTGGTGTAGAAAATGTACCTCTACCCCTAGAAATACTACCTCTTCCTCTTGTTACTTTCTCTTGTCTCCTCTTCACTTTCTCTTCTGCTCTTATAGCCATTTGAAAACATTGTTCAACTATTTTTGGTGTCATCAAACTTATTTCATCTTGGATATTATACCTTAGTCCATTAAGATACCTTGCCATTATTTCTTCCTCATCTTCCTCATGTTTTATTCTTATACTTAACCTATAGAACTCCTCGGTGTATGCTTTCACATCTAAGTCCTTTTTCCTAATATTTTTGAAGTTTTTTAAGAAATTGAACATTGTAATCATTAGGAAGGAACTTACCTTTGATTTTTTCCTTCATTCTCTCCCAAGAAGTGATCTTGGTCTTCCCCTTTTTCTGCCTTTCATCTTGCACAAAGTTTCACCGCAGCAAGGCATTCCCTTTTAACTTAGTCTTAGCCTTCTTCACCTTGTGTTCTTCATCTATCTCTTCACTTTCAAAATAATTCTCCATGGCTCCTATCCAGTCGAAGAGCTCTTCACCATCTAGTTTAGCCCCATACATAGGCAAGTCCATTTTTCCATGTCCATCACCTTTTGAAGCCTTCAAAAGCTTCAAAATCCTCACATCCTCTGTATCCAACTGTTCCTCTTCACTAGAAGTTTCTTCCTCTTCAGTGTCACTCTCATCCATATCAACCCCAACTTTATACTTCAATGCAACCATCTCTCTTTTTAAGGCTTCTAATTCTCTAGCTTGCTGATCAATCTTCCTAACAACAGTGCTTCCCTTAGGAGGCATCTTGACTCCTCCAATTTCCTTCTTTTCCTTACTCAATATTTCAACCTTCCTCTTTGCAAATTTCAACCTATCACCTTCAATACCTACTAACTATGCGCTGATACCATATGATGACAATCAAGGAGGCTTCCAACATAAAAAACACCAATCCAACACTATTCAACAAGTATTGAACACTTCAAACCCTTACAAGAGAAATTATTTACTCAGACACCTTTCCTTGCTAGTAGGTCTGTAGACCCAGAAGCTTGAACCAAACTCACTCTAAACCCTCTCAAACAACCAAATCATTATAGTTTTAGAGATCCATTAAAGCAACTTATAACATACCTCAATATCTCAAGCAACTCTTTTGGAACAACAACTTCAAATCTTGTCTACTACACTGACCTAGGCCATGAATTAGGCCAATTTTACAAAGAGACAGCTCTCTAATATTTCAACCATCCCAAGAAGCCAATAGGGAAGCACTCACAAAATTTCAAAACCACCAAATCCACCATTTGTTTGTAGGGACACACCTTCCTAAATGCCTATTCAAGAAACCCTTGTTTTAGGCTATTATTTTGAGGGTTTATTGAAGAACTATCTCACAGACCTTTCTAGACCTTGAAACCAAGTCAAACACCCTTATTTAAGCCTTTACATGCTTAAAATTTCCATAAATATTACTTCCCTCTTATATTTCATCGAACCCTAGTCTAAAACCTCCATTTTCATGCACTTTTCCATTCAATTTCATCAAGAACAACTCAAATTCGCCTACACTTTTATCCCTTCACAAAGCCTTAATCCTAGCATCTATATAAACTCCATGGGACCCATTTCACTAGTCACAAGTCATGGAGACATTGAAATGGTCCCTTAAAACATGATTTTAGTTAAAAACCCTTAAACAGGGTATACAGACCTACCTTGAGAAATTTTCCTCTAGAAAGTGCAAACATGAATGAAAAAAATTCAAACCAAATCTAAAAGAAAGTTAGGCCTACTTCCCACTCATTTCACTCCATAAAATATCACAATCTTCCTGTACAAAATCATATAGTTCAAGAAACAACAAAATTTCTGGAAAAACATAGATTTTGCAAAGGTAAACAATGAAATTTTTTTGCTTTTTCTCAATGATCAACTTCACCAACCAACCCTTTGAGTTCACAAACCTTTTTAAAAAATTTCCCACCAACTTCAATAGTTACAACTACTTTTTAAACCCAAATGACCATTGGGTTTCCTCTTTACAACTTTATGGATTATGTGCAATTTGACTCTCCTAATCACCTAAAACATTACAAATGGTCTATTTAGACCTTACTCAACCTAAAAACCTAAATTAACACAAGAAAATGACATTTCTCCTTCCTTGAAAACTTTTGTCAACCTTAACTACTTTTCAACATGATTTACAACTTTTACAATATAGATCCAAAAGACCCCAAAGTTGCCAATTACATAAAAAAATGGTCACATTAGACCTTATTTAGACTCAAAACACTCCAACATTCTGGGCTCTAACTCCTAGACTCAACTCTTCATAAAACCACTAAAGTAGCTTCATTGAAAGGACTGGTGATCCTGCACCAGTCTTGCTTGCATTCTTTAACCCAAATGGAATGACCACATAACAGAAAGTACCCGAAGGGGTAGTGAAGGTTGTCTTATATTGATATTATGGATTAATATTAATCTGGTTATAGCTTGAGAATCCATTCATGAAGGATAACAAGGCATGGCTTGCAGTCAAGTCTACAATAAAATCAATATTAGAAAACATAAAATCATCTTTAAGAGAATCCTTATTAAGGTCACAAAAGTCAATGCAAATATGAATACACCCATCAGGTTTGCTAACAACAACAATATTCAAAATACAAGGTGAATAGTTTATAGGATGGATAAAGCTTGCTTTTAATCGCTTCTCTATCTTAATCTTAACCAAAAAAGACACCTTAGGATTGATCTTTTAGAATTTTTGATTAACAGGTTTGGCATTGGGACATAGGATGATATTATGGACCACTATGGACTCATGAATAATAGGAATATTCTCATATGACCAAGCAAAGATATCAGGATGTGAATGTAATAGATCTAAATTCTCTTTAGCTTATTTTGAAGAAAGGTATTTTCTGATCTTAATAACCTTTTTAGAGGATTTAGGATCCATGAAAACTTTAGTAGTATCTCCCTTAAGGAGAGGAATATGGCCTTTAGGATGAGGTATCAAGACACCATCATAAACATTAGATAGAGGATCCTCCTTGTCCATATTCAAAATAGACTCTCCAAAGTATATATGAGAATCGTCGCTTATGGTGAAAGGAGGAAAATGGGAATAGGCACCTAAGAATTCTTCCAACACTTCCTCCAAGAAAAAGACATCTGGAGGAACTTTATCAAGTTATATTTTATCCTCTATCAGTTCAGGGTGAAGTAGGTTGATAGTTTTAGCCGAAATCATATTAACACTCCACCATGGTTTTTGTCTAGATTATTCAATAGAGCATCCAAGTCCCAAGTTACACTTGCAAGGCTTAAATTAGATAGGGACCTGAATTACTTGTTCAATATTCCCAATACCTTTATGCCTATGACCTTACTTATAAATGAGCCTGCATCCAAGGCCATAACATGTCTACAAATCCTCGAAAGGAGGTGGTTTCACATAGAGAGCTTCATTCCACCAATGAGTGTCAAACAAGTCTATGAGACCACAACCATCCTTCTCATTGGAATTACAAGCATTAACCTCTCTAGATGAAGTGTGATTACCCTCCTTGATAGGGGAATGGCAAGGTTCCTAGATGGGATCACAACTTCCCTTCTCAATGGAATCATGATTACCCTCCTTAGTAGGGGAATGAATAGGTTCTTGGATGGGATCACAACTTTCCTTCTTAACGAGAGGTTGATAAACTTTCTTAGTGGAATTATTTGAAGTTATTGGAAGATGGGGTGGATGGGATTCCATTTGTACTCTCCAATGAAGAATTTAGAGAAGTTCAATGATCCCTAATCACCACCAAGACATGCATTTGATTGAGAAGAAGAAGTATATGGGGAATAATTAGGAATTTTTTCTTTAGGCTGCTCACTTCAAGGAAAATATCCATAGATGGTACTGCTAAGGAACATGTCATCACATTAGACATTAGTGATGGGATACAACTATTAAGAGTGAAAACAATTGAGGCTCAACCAACAACTTTGGACTCATAATGGTGGAATACTTTAGGGTTAGCTTTAATTGTAACCACTTGATTATTAGCTACAAACTTTAAATAAGGATGCAAAGTAGAAGTGAAAAATTCCATAGCATGAATCAAAGGTATTTCTAGAAGAAGGTTGTAAGGTAAGGGGCTAGGCATCATGTACAACAAAGTGGGTAAGGTAATGGGTCCTAGCTGCAAGGGAAAGATTATCATGCCTAAGGCTTGTCGAACAACATTATCAAATCCACAAATGTATAAAGAAGCAACTAAAGAAGAAGAATCAATATTAATTTTAGTTAATAGATCCATACAAAAAACATTGAGATCCAAATTAGTGTCAACAAGGGTACATCTAATACCAATGCTATTAACACTAATTATGATCATTAGAGGGTCCACTTGTTTTTGTACATCTCGGGGAAAAAGTTCCTATGGATAGAACGTAATATTCAGTGAATCCACACAAATATAAGCCATCAACACATTAACACCCACTGACCTAGCGAAGGCCGGCAAGAGGATCTTTTGCAACACTTCCCGAAGCATACCTTGGTAAATGAGAGCAGTCTAAAGCAAATACCAAAGCATGATCTTAGCTAGAATGACACACAGTTGCTCAAAAATATCAGTCTCTAGGTACTTTAGTCACTAGTTTAGGAGCTAAAGGAAGACTTGGTTGAGAAGGTGGTAAAAAGGTAGGAAATTTTGTAGGTTGAAGTGTAGGAACATAATATTATTGATTCAAAATTTTCTAATTCCTTCTAGTGTTGTATGTGTGTGCTTTGACATTATAAGAAGTAGAGTCTATATCTCATACAAAACTTGTATAAAAATCTATTGAGTCATTATAATATGGGAACCTAAAAATATAATGAATCTTCTTAGGAGAAGGGCTAGCTAGAGTCAAGTAAACAATGAGTATCTTAGGCCTTGGGGAAGCCATAGAGACTACAACAACATTCACCGACTTCTCAACTAGTGAGGAAGAAGTTGATGTTTGTGAATTAGAATTTTGTTCAGAAGATCTATAGATAGAGGAAGATGCTTCTAAGAAATCATCTAGAGCATCATCCAACATATCAAAATATTCCTTAGAGAAAGCATTACATAAACATTAAAACATTGCAAAAAAAGAAACCACATCCTTCATGTTGGGTTCACCAAAATGTAGAGAAGGGAGATTTGCTGCTCATGAGAATCTTCATTTTCAAGTGAATCCAAGGGAGTGAACTACCCTAAAGTACCTAAAGCTAAACTTAATGTAGCTGAATGAAGAAATTTCAAAGAATATCTTACTCAGGACAATATTCAAATAGACTACTTCAGAATCTAAGAGATAAGGATATTGAGATCTCTGTTGTGGAAGGAATAGTTCTCAGCCAAAGGACTATAGTGTGTGGTTAGGACACCAACATAGTGCACTAAATTCTGAGGGACACACTAGTGTCTAAGAAAAACATAGAGCTAAAACCTTGGGAAGGAATACTCTAACCCCATGAATGTGCTCAGACCTGAGGGTTGTTCAGTAAAATAAAGTGAAAAAAAACAATAAAAGCTGAAAAGAACAAAGGAGAATGAAGGAGAAGCTTACAACAAGTATTTCATTTGATATCTTCCTCCAAGCTTCACTTAGACAACCTACACACAAGAAAAATGAGGGAAAATGTTTAGGCTATTTTGGGGCTTACCATAGTCAAACCCTCATTTTGGTGTTCCCACCTCCACAGACAACCAAATGGATAGATAAAATGGACAAAGCAAACAAGTACAAAGTGATAAAAGCAATCCCCACTCAAGGAGGTTAACACGTATCATAAGCTAGCAAATAAACAAAGTATCTATTTGCAAATAGACAAGAACCAAGAGAGCATTACCAATAGTTTATGGACACATCCTAACTACATGGATGCTCTATAGAAGGCTTTCAAGAGAGCTTTGGCTATTGGAGGGACCTCAATCCAATAGAGCTTCACTGTAGAAGCAAGATCGCGAGAGAAAGAAGTAGAGAGTAGAATGATATCAAAAGATTCAATTATTATAATGAGAGAACCCCTAAAATGACATGTTTCATGAGTTAGGATTCCAAGATTTCACATTTCAAACTCAGAAAATCATGTTGATGTTAGCATGTCATGCAGACATTTGTGTGCTACATAGGCGTGCAACACATCATTTTTTGAGAAATGAGGTGGTAGACTGTTGTCAATTTATTATTGGTCCTCATGGAGTTAGAATTGTGAAATTATAACTCATGAGGTTCTTATCATAAATGCATTGAATAATACTAAATGAAGGGCCAAATGTGAAAATGTGAAATTGCCCCTAGGGTGCAATTTTGTGACATTACAACAAATACATTTGTGTTATTGTTTCTAGGGTGGTGCAGGATCCATGAAGAATAATACTTTGAGTTCACTTGTCCAACATATCAATATGCATGGGAAAGATTCAAATGATGCACTATCCAAAGCTAGAAGGTAGTGACTCAGAGGGAAACATAATGAAAGATGAAAGTTTTGATTCCCTAGATCGGTTGAATTCTAAAGATGAGGAAGATACCAAAGAGGAAGTTCCCACTCCTCTCATAGAGAAGCCTCTTAGAGATGAAAGTGTGACATCCATAGAGAAGAACTTGCTAGAAGATGTGAGAAAGAAAATCATAGATCCAATTATCACTTACGAAAGTGGTCTAGGAAAGGGTGGAATCTCACCAACATCACTCTTGTGAAAGAGGATGATGTGGAGGCTTAGATTTGATGGATATAAATTCAAGCATGGGAATGATGTTGGGATGGAATTGGTCAAATCACAAGGGAAATATTTCCTAAATGCTTCAAGATTGTAGTTCACATGTACCAACAATGTCATAGAGTATGAAGCTCTGATTAGGGGTTTGTTGTTGGCCCATCAAAAGAAGGTCAAATAAATATTTTTAGAAGGATATTCTCAACTGATTGTAAGGAAAATAAGAAGCCAATATTCCTATCATGATATAATATTGGCTACCTATTAGAATAGGGTAGGGATTTGATTGAATATTTTGAAGCCTTTAACATAAAATCAGTCCCTAGATGGAAGGATTACATGGTAGATGCCCTCACTACTTTAGCAAGTTCCTTGGAGCTAATGAACAGTTCTCACCTTAAATGGTTTTTAGTAGAGATGGTTCCTATACCATCAATTCTGAACAATATGAATAATTTTTAGGTGTTCGAGGATGACCAACATATCCTCAAATTCACCAACGTAGGGATCTTCACTACTTAGATTATTGATGAATGTGACAAATATCTATTTGAGATAGCAAAGGATGGCGTAATTAACCTGAAGCCCAACACTATCCCCAAAGGAATGGTGGAATTGCAAAGGATATTTGATCCTAATAATACTACTAGGATTCAGAAGGCAACCATAGACTCAAATGAGAGTAAAAGTGATCTCAACAAATTGGGAGATACGCTTAATAAAAGAGAAGTTTCTATAAGAAAATTTTTTACCTCAAAAGAAAGGGATGGAATAATAAAATCCTTGAAAAATTGAAGAGAGTTAATTACTTGGAGCTATGGAGAGATAAATATATTTGATACCTTGATAATCATGCACACTATCCCTCTATAGAAAGATGAAAACTCATTCAAGCAGAGGCATCGACTAGTTAATGCATTGTTGGAACTTTTAATTCATAAAGATGTTCAAAATTTGTTGAGTTCCAGGATAATTTATTTGGTGTGGCACTCCACTTGGGTGGCCAACCTAGTAATGATGCAAAATAAAAATGGAGAAAATTTATTATGCATGTATTTTTGAAATCTCAATTAGCCTCTTGAGAAGGACAACTATCTTTTTCCTTCACTTGATGAAGTTTTATAGATAGTTAATGGGTCCGAATGGGTGTCCTTCTTGGATGCGTAGTCAGGATATAATCAAGTCGTGGTTAGAGAAGAGGATAGGTTGAAGATTGGTTTCAATACAAAGTGGGGAACCTTTACATATAGGAGAATTCTATTTGGGCTCATTAATGTTGGATCCACTTTCCAAAGAGCAATGGATATAGCTTTTAAAGGGATAATTGGGAAGTGTATCATTATTTATACGGATGACTTGACAATATTTTCTAAGAAAAGAGCTGACCATGTGACTGATTTACATAAGATATTGTAGTGTTGTAAAGATTCTAGGATCTCTTTGAATCACAATAAGTGCATCTTTGATGTGACAGAAGGAAAGCTTCTTGGTCACATAACAAAAAAAAAAGGTATTTCTATAGATATAGAGATGATCGAATCTATCATGAAGCTGTCACTTCTAGAAAACATGAAATAATTGAAATCTTTATTTGAAAAGATTAATTTTGTCAAGAAATTTATCAATGGGTTCAAGGAAATTGTTTGAACACTGAATGATATAGTCAAAAAGTATGCTAAAATTGAGTGGATAACTGAAGCCAAGAAAGTTCTTTAGGAAATCAAAGAGGTCATCACTGTTGCACCTGTATTGGCTAGCCCAAACTACTCAAGGCCATTCTATATCTACACTTTTTATTTTGTCCTTTGGACTGTGAGGGCATTCTTACACAAAATGGAGAAGAAGGAGATGAAAATCCAATCACATTCATGAGAACTCCCTTAAAAAATAATTAAATAAGATAATCTTAATTTGGATTAACAATCCTTTGCTTTAATCAAAGCTATTAAGAAATTTAGACACTATATCTTGAGAAGCAAAGTGATAGCAATGCCACAGTCAAGTCTATGTTGATGTAGAATGAGCTCAGGGAATGGCATGGGAAATGGATGGAAATACTCTAAGAATTTGATATGGATATACAACCTATGAAACTAGTGAGAGGTCAAGGACTCTCAAAGACCCTGGCAGGTGTAGATCAATAGTTGGTTTGCTAACAATATACACACAAATGCATCACCTTTGATGAGTGGTATAGAAACATTGTTTAATACCTAGTGCATAACAAATTATCAAATCATATGAGTGCAGTACAGAGTCGAGCCTTAAAGATCAAGAGTCAAGCTTGTATGATTAAAGGTGGAGTCTTGTATAGAATAAATTATAAAGGTGTTTACCTTAGGTTCCTAAATAAAGAGGCTACTATCTCTATTTTAATAGAGTTTCATGACAAGTTTAGCACAAGGTATGGTTTAGCTGAGGAAAATACACATCAATACTATGGGTTGGATACTACTAGCCCACCTTGTTAAAATATGCCTCCTAGAATGTCAAGACTTGTGTGTGCCAAGTAGGAGCTAGTAGAGAAATAAATGTTCCTATGCCATTGCAACTAGTATATGAGGCATGTCCTTTCACCCAATGGGGCCTTGAATTTATCAGAATGATACATCCCCAATCTTTTGCAGGACATATATTTATCCTAGTAGAAAATAATTATTGTACAATATGGTTTGAAGCGATTTCTTGCAGATAATGCACTACTAATGTTGTTATCAAATTTTTGGAGGGTCAAATTATGACTAGGTTTGGAATGCCCTTCACACTAGTATGTGATAATGGCCCTTCCTTTTCTTTAGTACAATTAATGAAATGGGTATTTGAACATGGAATTATTATTAAATATTAGTCAAACTATTACCCCCAGGGTAATGGAGTGGTGAAATGTACAAATAAAAACTTAATAGGGGTGATATAGAAGCTATTGGATAAAAGCCCAAAAGATTGTCACTCGCACTTTAAGTTTGTGTTATGGGCTAACCAGACTAGAACAAAAATATATTTAGGGATTTCCCCTTATTGATTAGTCTACCATTTAGAGCCATTTTTCCCAATGAACCTTAGAATCCCAACATTGAAATTCATGTAGAGTTATCTAGGAAAACAAATGACAAACTACAAATTAGATTGATGAACTTGTTAGAGTTGGATGAAAAACATACAACTACACTTGAGCATGTGTCAAAACACCAAGCTATGGTCAAACATGGGTTTGAAAAAAGAGCCAAAATCAAATCATTCAATATTTTAGATCTTTTCCTATTATGGGACAAATCCAAAGAGAAGAAAGGAGGGCTTTCAAAGTTTGATAAACTTTAGACATGATTGTAGACACCGAAATATGGTTTAAGCCTGCAACTTAAATATTCTTAATAATTCCTATTTCTTCCATGGTCATGATTAAATAATGTCAATTATTTAATTATTCTCTAAAGTCTTCATTTCTTCTATTAATTAAATAATCTTAATTATTTAATTAATTCATACTTTTATTTATTCCATCTAATTAATTAAATAAACATTTTTTATTTAATTATGTTACTAATTAACCTTATCCTTCTTGTCAAATTAAATAAATTCTTATTTAATTTACCTTTATCATATGTCAACTATAATTAAATAAATCATTTTATTTATTTAATTATTCATTTAAACCCTTCCGTCACTTAATTAAATAAATCTTATTTAATTATTCTTCAAATATCAAATCTTGAATTAAATGAATTATTTAATTCATAAATTCTATTTTAACACATTCCTCTATATTTAGATAATTGTGCCAATTATCTAAATATTCACTTTGACTCAACTCGACATCTATTTAAATCGCTCAGTTAACTCAGGATTTAATGTCTGAGTGGCTTTCTCGAGTAATCTCTTCGTCAAATAATTCAATCTTCCAGTTCTAACTGAATTGTGTCTACATGCATATTAATTAAATATTCCTATTTAATTAATTAAATCTAGTGTGTGCATTCAAACAGGGAGTTTCTTTAATCCTATCTTTATCTTTATCATGCAAAGACTATTCTTCTGTTTTCGAATACCAAACTTGAAGATTAAATCATTTATTTAATCTTTAATTCTATTTCTAATTTGTATCACACATGTCACTACTGACAATTATTAGAATGCATGTCTAATTTGTCAATCTCAACTATCCATTGATCTTTCGATCCTGGCCTGTCATTCGAATGATCAATTTTCTATAAATTGATCTGTCATTCATTATTCCAATCTCTCTCGATATCTTATGACTTTTTGGAGCAACTATCTCGAATCTTTTATGTTTTTCTAAATCACTATCATAGGCTATACTTGCATGAATTTTTTAAAATTTGAGGGAAATTATACTACAAAGACAAAATGGAGAAGGGAAATTGAGATGATACATGGAATTACGTACATATTGGGTGAGATTGTTCAATTTATTTATGTTTGGCTTACCTTTGTTCTTTGTTGCTTAACTTAGATTGCATTAGTTTTAGATTTACATTGCATGTTTGCTCTAATTTGTTTCTTTTGCATTTTTCTATATGTTACATTTGGTGAACCCGATGTGAAGACACCATCTTCGTGTATCTGTAGACTTTTATTTTGATTTTGTAGGTTTTTGTACGGAACGACGCATCATCTTGACAAAATGCTGCAATTGACATTCAAAGACACATCAGCTTGGCAAAATGATGCAATTGACATTGTTGGCTACATCTATGAACGGAAATGACCCATATGAGAAGGAATCACGCATCTGTCATTTTCTGAGCTGCAATTGACTGGTGAAATACCACACTGCATTTGACAGAGAAAATGATGCATTCGACTGGTATATTTTTAGGTTTAGACTTCCAATTTACAGTTTCCTTTCGTGTTTTTATTTTCAGTAATCTTCTATTTTCATCGTGCGTCTTGAGGATTTAACATAGTTTTTTGTAGATTGATAGTCAAAGATCAAAATCAAACTACTAACGAATCTTTCTACAAAATGCATGTCGAAGACCCTAGTTAATTTTTGAAATAGATTGTTTGGTAGTGTAGTGAATCTTTCATTTGGATTAAAATTGACAAGTTTCTATTGTGTTAGGTGTGAAAGCACAATTGTGTAATTACCCTCATGATTTGGTACATTGAAGTATCCTCTCCCCTTGCACATCCATGTGATCCTGGGTGTAAGAGAAACAGTTACCAACTCTAGAACTTGGGCCTATTCTGGTGGGAAAAAGTGCTCACCCCAGGATGACTCAGACTGGTAGCACCCTAAACCCAAGGGACTTCCAACCGGTATATAAAAGTGGATTCTTGGGGAAAGCCCAAGAATCATGCGTATGGTTCTGATGAGATGGATTCGAAAGGGGACTCTTTCCACATGGATCATTCCCTACGAATGGAATGCCCTAATTAAAAACCTTTGTTTGTAGTGTCCAAAATCCTTCTATTTGCTGGTGCAGTAGGTTGGACCTATGAAGCTGTCTCATATTCTTACGGTTCATGTGTAGAGATGAATGTATGCCATGGGATGTTTATGGGTACTGTAGCTTGGCTGCCATGAATGATATTAATGAGATGTGGAGGGGAGCTAGAGGGATCAAGCTACTAATCATCTACCTTGAATAAGCGTAGTTGGGGAAACCCAAGTAAGAACTCAGTAAATACTATCCTTCATAGCCTAGGATGTGCTTGTCTATTATCAAATTAAACGTTCTTTGAGTCCAAAATTGAATTGAAAACACTTTTTCTTATGATTGTCTTTGTTTTTTGAAACTTGATCACAGAAAACAACGTCAGTTTTATATCCCAATTCATTGAAAATACAACAGAGTCGCAACTATTCACCTGAAAGTCACAATTGTTCTGTCGAGTCGCATATGTTTACTTTAGAGTCGCATCTGCCAGATTAGCTCGCATTTTCTTTGTCAAAACTGTATCTGTCTTCAAAAACTACACTCGTGATATTATGTGATGCATCTGACAAGGTGAGCCACAAGTGCAGTATCAAATGATGCATTTGCCACTATCGCAGAAATTTTACCAGTGCGTAAGTTTGGGAAAATCACATCTGTTACAATTTGAGTTGCAACTGTCATTATGAGTCGCATCTATGAGAAACTTAGCTGCATCTACCAGATTCAAACACTGAACTTTAGTAGAAACAAAATGTTATTGACAGAAAACCGCAACTGTGAAACATAACCACATTTGATAAATTATGTGACGCATTTTCCAGATTATTAGAAAACCAGAATTCATAGTCACTATCCAGTCAACACTGTCATACCAGTCTTTGATCTGTCTTACTTGACCTTCGACAGAAACCTGAAATGATTTGCTCAATTTTACATCCTTTAGGTATCATTTAGTCATTACTATAGTCATTCTGATTCTGAGTGTTATTTTCATCTTTAAATACATATTTCATTTAGATTTAAACTTCTAGGAAGGTCAGTTTTACAAACTTTAGGATAGGTTCACCATCTACACTTTGGAAAAATCATAGCGTCAATGAAATCTAGCATTGAACCTAGTCCTATCATCTTATCATTTGTCCTATACAGAGTCCTCCTAGCTCATCAGTCTAGTTAGGAAACTCAACTTGTCTTTGATCCTCATCCTACATTGGTTCCTTGACTTAACTAAATTGATGCCTTGGCTAGAGTTTAGGTAGTTGGTCCCCCATTCTTGGGTTCACAAAATTGATTACCTTAGAAGCTTGCTTAGACTTTGCATCTTTAGATATTGTCATTTTAGACTAGCGTCATCTTAGAACATTCCTTATTTTGCATTCAGAAAATCCCAAAAACATAGACTAGAGTCATATTGTCCATAGACGTAGTTTTGCATTCCTTGCATATTGAGCTTATCTTACATGGTTGAAACTAGGTCTAAGAGAAAAGAGAGAGAAAATATGTCAAACCCAAATGAATTCATCAATCCATTCTCCACAAGACCTCATAGGAATTTATTAGATAAATTCACCACTAGAAACACTCAAGGACACATTACAATAGAAGACATAGAGGCTGCGACATAGGACCCTGAGTTTTCCTTTTTTGTGGATGAGTACCTAGCAAACGATCATCAACGGTACTTAGCCAAATTGCTAGCTAAAGGCGCTACCTTACCTACAGGATTAGATATTATCACCTTACAAGATCAACCTACACAAGGGACTAATACAATGACTACCAATACTACTATACCTTAGGTAAATACAACAATACCATCTGGCATACCTACATAGAGTATGATAGTCCATACATCTCCATTTGGTACATCTGGCATGACATCAGGATTTAATTTCACTATAGGGGCATCATCGTCCACTCCCTTCGGTCTTCTTGTTGGGAGTAAAAGATCTAAAACATCAGCTTCTACACCAAATGTCAGTGTCATGAGTACCATACCACAGTCAATAGGCATACCTAGTGTTCATGTCACAAGTACCATAACTCAGTCAACGACCATACCTAGTGTTCAAACCACTAGTACTATACCATAGATTACACAAACAAGGGGCATTCCCTCATTCTAGTATGGCAATTAGAATCCATCTTCCCAGATCGGTAGTCAAAATACATTCACACAAATTCCAAATCAGAATCCGTTCTCTCAGATTAGTAGCCATAATCCATTCACACAGACTCCAAGTCAAAACCCATTCACACAGATTTCGAATCAAAATCCATTCTCCTAGATTCAAAGTCAATACCAATTTACACAGATTCTGAATCAGAATCCCTACTCCCAGAGCGGTACTGAGAATACGTTCACATAGTCCCAAGTCAACACCAATTTATGCAGATTCCAGACCAGACACATTTACCAACATTCTAAATCCAAACCCACCTCAAATATCGACATTCAATCGAAACCCATCAAGAGACCTAGGGTTTCAGAATACATACATAGATCCACATAACCCACCCAACACATCATTGACCCAAGTTGACGTCTTACAAACACAAATGCATGCACTACAAATGCAGATAGATAACATGGTAGTGTCAACTAAGAAATCCTTTTCAACAGAGGACATATGCCCATTCCCCTTTGATAGATCAGTGTACATGACCCCTTTCCCTCACGGGTATGTCATACCGAATCTCCCTACGTACAATGGCAAATGGAATCCAATAGAAAATATAAGGGAATTTTCTACCATATGCACAGACGTCGCTTATGACCCCATGTATCTTATGAGACTATTTCCAAGAAGTCTTGTAGGAATTGCACTAGAGTGGTTTTCAGGTCTAGACTATGGCATCAGATCTTGGGGTGAACTGGTTGAGAAATTTGTTGAGTAATTCTCCTTTAATATAGACCACGAGATAAATATAGCAACCTTGTGTCACACAACACAAGACGAAGGTGAAACATTTATCGCTTTCTTCTAGAGATGGAGGACTATAGCTAGCCAGTGTCTTGTCGAGATACCTAAAAAATAAAAGGTTACTATGTTCTAGGAAAACCTTCATGCAAAACTAAGGAGTAACTTAAGGGTACATTGTTGTACATCCTTTTCAAAACTAGTGGAAAAGTGGGTTACAATAGAAAAGGATCTCATTGAAAAAGGAGAACTTAAGACATCAACATCCAATAGAAATACGATCATGCAAAACACCCCCAATGATAGAAACAAATTTTGGTCTCGCAACAAAAACGTCACCAATGATGGGGTAGTTGATGCTAAAACTGTACAAGCAGGACCAATCATCACATTACAAGGACCTAACACTTCTACCAACATGATTAATGCTACCAATCAACTTCCCAACATGGTCCAAAATACTCAACGTCCGCAACAACAAAGGAGGTTTCAAAAATGTGAGTTCACTCCCTTAGGGGAACCCATCGAGTCTGTATTCAAACAACTGTTACAACATAATCTTATATAGCTGCAAGAGCCAAGACAATACGATCCAGGACAATTTAAACCAGTTTGGTGGGATGACAATTCCTTTTGTGATTATCATAGAACTAAGGGACATAACCTACAAAATTGTCGCCAACTGAAAAAATATCATATAGGATCTTGTCAAAAGGAGAATAATTGAAGTTAGTGGACAGAAACCAAAATCATCAAGTCTTTTATGATCTGCTACATGACCATGGGAAAGGAACTGTTCCCAGTTCAAGTACTAAGACCAATATGTCAACCAACTATGCAAGTATCAAGCATGATTATAATAGTGGCAAAACCATTCATCACCTTCGCACCGCCGATGAGAATATTAATACCATTACTACCAATACAAATCCTGAGTGCATGGTCAATACTCGTCGTACTAAGATCACTTTCTAAGGCCCTCCATCACAGCAAACACCACAACCTTCCAAGTCACAATATAACCTACTTGACCAATTGGGGAAGACCCCAACCCAAATCTCAATCTTGGAACTATTACCTATTTCCCCTAAGCATTGATCTATCTTAGATAAAGCTTTACAAAACACCATTGTCCCAAATGACATTGATGTCAATTGTTTGTAAGAAATGGTGGACTACTTGACCAATAATCATCATGCCACATTTTTTGAACAAGACTATGCAACTAAAAAGACAAACCATAATGACCCTTTACATCTTGAAGTCCTTGTTGATGACACCAAAGTTAGATGAGTTTTGGTAGACAGAGGAGCAGGGCTAAATCTGTGCACTTTAAAATTGATTAAGGCATTAGTTTTCTCATAAGCATGTGTAGACACAACCAAAAGTATTGTCATTAAAGCTTATGATGATGAAGAATGAAAATCAAAGGGGGTGGTAACACTTCCTATCAGAATTGTTCCTATAGTAATGGAGCAAAGTTCCAGGTCTTGGATCTCACCCTTCCTTATAACCTTATGCTAGGCGGACCATGGATTCATGCCATGAAGGCGGTCCCTTCCACATATCATCAATGTCTCAAATTCCCTTACAATGGCACTAAAATAACTATAGATGGTGACCCAGATCCATTCCAATATTGCACCAATCTAAAAGAGATACCCCAATGCCAAGTGCCAGTAAACCAAGAGGCTTCATCATCCAATCCATCTTCCTATGTTGATCCATCCACACTCACTCGAACATCTATTTCACCCTCAATTCCTACCACTCCTAGGGTTGAGATCCAAGACAAGGGTTGTGGAGAGTATTACATGAAGACATCTTATTATGTTAGCCATATAATTCCTCTTGAGTCATATGGTTTACCTACATCAGATAGGAGACAATCTATGGTCTCTATACATGTTCCTCCCAGAACAACTTTCACTAAATGGGGAGAATTAAGCAAAGAGGTCATAAATACAAAAGATGTCACTTCCTAGTTGTATAAGGAAGATAATGAAGAACCTCTCTCACTTGCTCACATTCCTATAGATCTATATGGAAAAGGTTTCACAATTATGCAGAGAAAGGGATATAATGGACAGAGCAGTTTAGGCTTAAATCAAGATGGAAGGATCAAACCAATCTTTGTTTCTCAATTGCCAAAAGGATTAGGGATGGGGTTTCAACTGATTCAAATTGGTGTTCCTAGTACCACATCACCCTTAATTGAGGAAGTAAGTGCTTCAGAAGATATTAAGACACCTCATGAACCATCAGACCAATATCACTATGACTCCCCTACTCTAGCGACTATGAGTGGGATTCCCTATCCTCTACCTCTTCTATGGACCTTGACAAGCTATTTGGAGAACTTGACTTAATGTTAAGATCCTCACCAAATCCTTTGAATTCCTGTCCACCAATGAAAATGACAAAAGAGGAATGGTTTAAACACTACTATTGGGAATCACTTGATCCTACCTCTTGGCAGCCTGATCCATCTATTTTAGATAACCAAACCTTGGCATTAGGCCCACCTCTCAATCCGCCTAGATCTAAACCTAAGAGCAAACAAGACTTAGTACAAGACTTTTGTGACCATATGAAAAAATTAGTCCTTACCTTAACCACATTAAACTTTGATAACTCTGACGATGACATGCCCTTAGTATATCCCCAACTCATTGATTGGGACCAACAAGACACACCTTTCTTAGACATTTTTGAGAATGATGAAGCAATTGTTGAGTTCCTGGGATTATGAGAAGGCATACCTAGCAGTGATCACAAGGTTGGTTTTACCATTGACTTGGACAACAAAGCATATTTTGGGGAATCTGTTCAACCCTCCAGTCGCAAAAATGAGAAAAATAATAAACAAGATAAAAATGATGAGTCTCTAGGTGAAAACCGAAAGGCACCTCTAGACAATGACAAAGTAAAAAGAAAGGAAACATCCAAAGGCAAAAACCTCTCTGAGGCACCTATGGATGAAGGTTTGAACATTCTCCCCATTGCATAGGAAAAGTAACCCATGCTCGTTGAAGAATTAGTCAAAGTCAACATAGGCACATAAGAGAATCTTCGATTGTTTTATTTTGCAACGTCATTGACAACAAAAGAGCAACCAGAATTCCACAACTTCTTTGCACAGAGATAGATAAATTTTTCCTAGTCATATGCAGATATGCCTAGGTTGGATCCTGAACTTGTTCTACATCACTTACCCTTACAACCAGGTGTCAAACCAGTGAAACAAAAATTGAGGAAAATGCATCCACAAATTGCTTTACTAGTCAAGGTAGAACTCAAGAAACTATTAGACATTGGTTTCATTAGATCAATTGACTAGGCAGATTTGATTTCCAATCTTGTACCAGTCACTAAACCAACTGGGGGCATCCGCATCTACACTAATTTCAAAGATATCAACAAGGATTTTCCTAAAGATGACTTCCCTTTGCGTAACATAGACATGATAGTAGACATGACAACAGGGTATGAGATGTCCCTTATGGATGGATTTTCAGGATATAATCAGATCAAAATTGCAACTGAAGACCAACCTAAGAGAACTTTCACTTGTCCTTGGGGAACATATTGCTGGAATGCTATGCCCTTTGGACTCAAAAATTCTGGAGCAACCTATCAACGTGCCATGACCACCATCTTTCATGATCTAGTACACACTCTTATGGAGGATTATGTCGATGACCTTATAGTTAAATCCAAGACAAGGGTAGAACATTTGCAAGTTTTAGAAATGATATTTCAAAGGCTGGAGAAGTATAAAGTGAGACTCAATCCCAAGAAATGTGTGTTTGGAGTCAAGTTAGGAAATCTTTTAGGCTATATCATTTCTAGACGAGGCATTGAAGTGGATCCTGCCAAGGTAAAAGCAATCATAGACATGCCCCGCCAACTAATCTAAGTCAACTAAGGACATTACAAGGAAGACTACAATCCATCAGAATATTTATAGTGTAGTTAGCAGATAAGACACATCCTTTTCAACATCTACTTAAGAAAGGGGTACCCTTTGCATGGACAGCTAGGTGCGGAGAGGATTTTCAATTGATTAAGGGTGATCCCACAATTGTGGTTTACAATTTTTGGCCAAACTAGACAATGAAATTATTTTTTAAAACTAAATCTTCACATTCGGGTACCTATAGCGACTAAACTGTGAAGAATTTGAAGATGATGCAAACTAGAGTCTTGTCACATTTTGTTTGTAGATTCTAAAAATATTCTTTTCAAAAAATTTGGAATCAGATTCCACTTCTTTTTCCATCTCCCACGAAAACTAGTTTTTTTGAATAAATAACATTTTTTAAAAGTGATGCACACCGTATAATGTATAACTTTTTTTCCATGAAGGATAAAATTCTAATTCTTTCGAATTTAGATTCATAACTCCAATATCTAGTGCTTCCACTTGGTTAGATAGTTTTTTATTGAATGCATAACTTTTTTTGTATATATCGAAATTCAATTTTTTTTTCTATTAGATCAAGGACTTCAATATCTGGTGCACTCATATTTTTCAATTTTTTTTTTGATAATCTGCTATTTTTCCACATGTTTAGAACATAGACCTTCATTTTCGATGAAAAACCTATGTTTAATAAAACTAAAAAAACAAATACATAATAAAACCAAAACATATTAAAATTATATTCGTTTAATAGCTCATTCTGAAGACTACCTGATTCCAGTTGGGTTTGTGAATATTCCTCCATTTTCATCCTCAAATTGAGCTCTGAAGTGCCAAAATTCAAGTTTTTTCTATCTCAAGGGGGGATGAGGAATAAAGGGGATTCGAATGAACCCCTAGGGGTTTGAGTGAACCAAGGTTCATTTGAACCCTAGTTCATTCGAATTGCCCTTCTATAAGGGGTTTTGATGGCTTTTTTGGTAGGAAAGTATTAAGAGGGTTCAGTCAAACCTAGGTTCTACTAAACCCCTAATTGGTTCGGTCGAACCAATAGGTTCGTATGAACCCCTAAAATCATTTTTTTTGCCATGCATTCATGTTTGGTGAGTTTTCCTTCCTCAGTTCAATTGTAAACCACTATTGTGGCTTCACCCTTAAAGAATATCTACTCACACCATTAGTCTTAATGCCACCTATTGAAGGAAGACCATTGATTCTTTATATTACAACAACCCATTTGTCACTTAGAGCATTGCTTGCACAGAATGATGATGAAGGTCATGAAAGGGCAGTCTATTATATCAGTCAGAATTTGGTAGGATATGAGCTCAACTATAGTACCATTGAATGTGCCTATCTTGTAGTAGTATTTGCTACCCAAAAACTAAGGCACTATATGCTGAACCATCAAACAATGCTAATTTCTAAAATAGATCCTTTGAAATATCTTCTCAGCAAGGCAACATTAACAGGGCGACTGGCCAAGTGGGTTATGATAGTTAGTGAGTATGATATCTAGTATGTAGAAAGAAAGGCTATTAAAGGACAAATCATTGCTGATTAGTTAGCTGATGCACCACTACAAGCAGATCACCCATTAGTTTCAGATTTCCCTGATGAGTTTATATTTACAATTGACACAAACATAACATGGAAACTGTACTTTGATGTCTCACATACAAATCATGGCTCAGGGGCTGGTATACTATTTATCACACCATAGGGTGATTCCATCTCGAAATCATTCAGAATTGCATTCCCATGTACTAAAAACATAGCAAAGTATGAGGCTCTAGTGACAGGGTTATGCATGGCAGTCAAGTGGAAAATTAAGAACCTACAGGTATATGGTGATTCTTAACTAGTAATCAGACAGGTAAATGATGATTATGAGACTAAGGATGCAAAGCTTGCTCCATACAAACGCATGGCTGATAGCTTTAAAGAGTACTTTGACAAGGTCAAATTTCATCAGATACCTCATGTTTTAAATAGGGAAATAGACACTATGGCTACAATTGCATCACTTCTATACATTCCTAACAATGTGCCTAAGTTTGAGTTTTTGGTAGAATAGCTTTTGGTCCCAGCCTACGATATCCCAGATTCTGAAATGGTGTATGACATTGTTGGTCCTGATTCCCCATGGTACAAAGAAATCTATGACTACCTTCATGCCAAAGTCATACCCACTGGCCTGTCAAACAACCAACATAGGACATTCCTCCACAAGTCAGCCAAATACACCATCATCGAAGACACGCTATATAGACATGCCTTAGATAATACCCTACTGAGATGTCTTGATTCTATTGGAGCACAAGAAACCTTGTGTGGGGTGCATGAGGGTATATGTGGTTCCCATTCTAGTGGTCCTACCTTTGCCAAAAAGATTATGAGACTGGGTTATTATTGGCCTACTATGGAAAAGGACTCATATGTCTTTGTAAAGAAATGTCGCCAATGCCAAGTTCATGGAGACTTGATACATGCACCAACATAGGAAATCTGTCCTATAACATCACCATGGCCCTTCACCCAATGGGGACTCGACCTTATAGGTAAGATCCATCCCACATCATCCATTGGCCACAAATTCATCATCATTTCCACTGAATACTTTACGAAGTGGATCAAAGATATTCCTATGACATACATTACCGAAACACAAATCTCTAAGTTTATCTTGAACTATATCATCTATCAGTATGGTGTCCCTCAGTCCATAATCACTGATAATGGCCACCCATTTAAGAATCAAGAAGTTTGCCATCTTTGTGATGAATTTCATATTAAAAATCATTTTTCCACTCCATACTACCCACAAGGTAACGGCCAAGTAGAGGAATCTAACAAAACCATCATTAGAATCCTCAAGAAGACTATCAATGATGCTAGCTATGATTGGAATTTACAACTTAATCCTACCTTATGGGCTTACCGCACAAGTATTTGTACTCCCACTAGCGCCACTCCCTATTCACTAGTATTTGGTTTTGAAGCCATTCTTCTTATTGAGGTCAAGATTCCTTCGGTGAGGGTATCCTTGAAAGGGCACACTAATGATGAAGAGTACCGAGTATCGAGACTCTATGATATAGAATTCCTTGATGAGCAAAGACAGAAGGCACTAGACCATCTCCAAGCATATCAGAATCACCTTCATCATAGCTATAACAGGAAGGTCTTGAACAAAAACTTTGACATTGGTGACCTAGTTTTAATGGAGAACCCAAAGAATCAAGCAAAAAGAGAAAAACCAGGAAAGTTTGAACCAAACTAGTTAGGACCTTATATTGTTATAGAAGCCTTTGGATCAGGAGCGTACCAACTCTCTACTCCTGAAGGGGAACCATTGTCCTCGCCAATCAATAGTCTTCATCTAAAGAATTTCTACGCATAGCTTCTAAGGGCCTTGTCTTAATTAGCCAAAAATACAAAAAAATTATAAATCAAAATATCATTACCAAGGTGAAAACCTGGCAAACAAGCATCTTGGTAACACCAAAAAAATTAAAAAATATAGAAAATAGTAAAGACAAATAATTCATCCAATAGTGAAAACCACTTCAGTGGCACTTTGGATAGGTACCATGGTGAAAACCTGGCAAATAGGTGTCATGTGTAGTTGACTCTACTCCTTTGTCTACTATTATTCTAATCTAGCATACCCTATACATAGTTCAAATCCTTGTACATAGTCCTCATCCCTGTACATACACCTTATCCATGTACATATCCCTTATCTTTTGTATCCATCGCTTGTATATACCATTCGTAATAAGTGGTAGTCTTTCCCATAACCTGGAATGATTGACATCGAGTGCATTTCATATCCCCCATTTTACCCTATTCATATCGATTCTTCCATTGGTTGTGTTGAAGATGTCAAACCATAGAAAAATCCAAAACATCACAAAATGACTTGAGAAAATAGGAAAAAATAAGAAAACTTCAAAATGACAAAAAAATCAAAACATGTTAAAAATCCAAAAACAAAGTCAAAGTCAGTCGCACTTGTCAGTCTTTCTCGTTTGTCAAACTACGTTGCCTCTGCAACCGGATGTAGGCAAGGCCATCTACTGATGTGCCCCTGAGGCATTAGGTTAGTTTGTTTAGGTTTGTCTATATAAAATCATGATTCAATCCATATGTCTATATGACAAGGTCATTGGTCATGTCGAACTATGAGGTCTCTGCATGTATAACGTAGGAAAGGCCATCAAGTGATGAGCCCTCTAGGCCACACTAGGTCAGTCCATTGGGGTTCATCACATTCACTATCACACACATCTTCTATTTGTAGTCAGTCTTGTCAGTCAAAGTCAAGTCAAACTACGAGGTCTCTACATGTATAACATAGGAAAGGCCATCAATCGATGAGCCCCCAAGGCCGCACTAGATCAATCCTTTAGGGTTTGTCATCACACACAATCAACTATCCACACATCATATCAAGTTATGCATCAATATGGTGAACAAGTCAGCAATGTCTCTAAGTCACATCAAACAACTTGCCAAATGAAACAATCAAAATAGATCAACTACTATCTGCTATAGGATGTGTCCTTCCTAGAAAAATAAATCATCAAAACAATCAACCCGTGTCTTATTTAGGATGACTCCTTCCTGAATATTGATATCAACAAAACAATCTATGTCTTATACAGGATTCGTCCTTCCTGCATATCAACATTGACAAACAATCAAACATAGCCTTACACAGGTTATCACATCAACGAAATCTGACTCAAAGTCTTATACGATACATGTCTTTCTAAAACTAGGCTTTACCATGCCTTATACAAATAGTCATAACATTGAAACCAGACTCAAAATCTTATTTGGTATGTGTATCTCCTGAAATCAAGCTCTATCAATCAATCTTTCTATCAATCAAAACAAATTAAACAAACAAGATCAAGCTTTGGAAAATATTTTATTGGATTTTTGAATTTCTAATTTATTTATCTTATCATTTCACTTGACTTTATGATGAGGATTATGTTACTAGCTTTCTCAAGGATGTCCCATGAAGGATTTAGAGAAGCAACGATGTATCATAATTCTATTTTCTTTAACTGCTATCTGTCAACTATCTTTTACATTTGGATTTTGAGTGATGTTACTAGTTTCCTCAAGGATGTCCCATGAAGGATTTAGAGGAGCAATGACATCTCATGACCCATCTATTACTTTGTTTGTTGTCTATAGTTTGTCATGACAAAAATACTAGGACAACTTGTGCCCTTAGTATGAGTTAACAACAATCCTTGTCTGAGACTGTCCGTTGTTAGCAAGTGGATGACCTTGTACACCTTGATCTATGTCATATCATGGTGTTTTTCTCCATTTGTTTTAGTCCCGCCCAATGTTGATAAAGTGCAATGCCTTTTGTGATACGATGAAACATCGAAGATTGATAATACTAACATCCATCTCATTTCTTTTATTATTTCTCCATCTTTCTTTCCACACTAATAGTTCTTCTTTCTTGCATTATGACGGAGTCCTATGACACATACATATAATAAGTCATCCTGCATACACATACATGTTAGAAGAATACAAACATATAGGCATTTATCATATCTAGGACATCATGGCATCATAGACATTCATCATCATACAATACATATCATAAGTATTCCATGTATATAAAAAATGTAAATACATGCACCACATTACATCTGTATAGCATCACATGTAGAAAGCATTGCACATATAACATCACATTGCAGCTCATAATTATGAATTACATACATAACATCCATTGACATCATACATGTTAATACATACATCATCACATAGAATCAACGTCATATCATAAGCTACATGAACACATCGTAAAGTAGATACGATCATCCATCACAAGGCATATCATATAAACTTCACATGTACAAATAAACGAGTGTATAATCAATAAATAGAATTGCATATCATGAGAATCATTGCCAAAATAATATATATATCCCTCAAAAGTGTCACATCACAATGTCATAATGTATCATAAATATGGAATCCCACATGCTATATAATCATAATACAATGTCTCGATACATATCAAGAAGTGTCCCTATCCTAAACTACCACTGCTATCATGGCTAGAGTGTGTGGATGACTGATGTCAGGAACCCGATGACTTGTGCCCTGAGTGGGGCCTATCATATGGACCAGCGCTACGTGGTTGCTCAACACCCTCTGTGCTAACTGTCTTGGAGTGGGTCCTACTTTGAGACCTCTCACTGTGTGCCTCTAAAAAACTCAGAGCCCGTCTCTCTAGAGGAATTACTGTCTCATACAAATCCATATAATAGGTGGCCCTCTCCCTAGCTCTAACTAAATCTTTGGTAAATATAGCTGTCGACCCAGTACATAAGGCTCTAATCTCTGTGAATCTTTGCTTGATCTCCTATCTCTGAGCTATGGCCTGATATCTGTCCATGATAGCCCTATCCATCTCGATCTATACCAAATCCCTCTCACACATCATGACCCTCATCTGCTCCTCCAAGGATGCAATCTAGGCCCGAAGTGTAGCAGTGTCAGAATCAACTACCTCTGTGTCAACCTATCTCACCCTTGGTACACCATTATCCTCATCCTCCAAATCCTCCAGAATCCTATCATGGATCTCCTACTCATGATCATCATCCTCCTCATCATCATCCTGATAGGCACCCAGTAAGCCAAGGGAATCAATCTCCACCTCCTCTTTGTCTACCTCCTCCTTTGCAAGAACCTCTAGAATGGCCTCCTCTGTGGGATGCTCCTCCTCTCTGCCAATCTCAACATGCACCTCCTCCCCACCTCTACCAATATCTGACATGGCCACATCCTCCTCTCCCTGTCCCTCCTCACAAATTAGTGACAGTGGTGGCCCTTGTCCCCTCCATCCACACCTCCCTCTCCTACCACTTCGCTGACCACCTCCACCATCATCTCCATCATCACCATGACCCCCTCCACCTCTCTGACCTCTGCCTCTGCCACGCCTACCATGTAGTCCTATCCCTCGCTGCTCTATCAATGCTGGCTGATTTGGATCTGTTAGGGGAATCGGCCTATGCACAACCCACCACTAATCGTAAGCCTTTGTGGTACCTGGGTCTACCGCACCATCTGTCCATCCCCATGGAACTGCCTGCAATCCATCAATATCTGCCTTTGCATTGGATACTATAATCTTTGGACCCCATAGGGGATCTCTCATGAAGACCTCATGAACTCAACCCATCCTCTTGGCACATCATGTCTTTCTTCGAACTACCGCAATACACGATATGGAAAATGGTGCTCTATAATGTGGACATGTGAAACAATCTACCCAATTAGGTATTGAGTCTAGCAAAAAAATGACAAATTCTCATCCTCATCTGACCACTCTGCACATCCTAAGTATAGTCTCCATGTAAACTGCACCATAGTGTCAGTGGCATGTCTGAAATACCCAGTATCTCCCATGTGGTGCTGAGTGCTTTCCCCCACATAACGGAAGGAATAAGGAGCTCCATGTTATACATTGACTGTAACTTGTGGCCAAAAAATAGCAATGTGTTCCCACGCCCATACCATCAGGAGCGTGGTACCACAACTCATGGGCTGAGCCTCTCGATAGGCTGTCATGCAAGTGAAAATATAACATGCCAAGTAGACAGGGACCCCATGCATATACCTCCCATCACTCTAACATACCTACTAGCATCTCCCCCAACCTACAAGAAAACCATGACCTCGACGGTTAGGAAGCACTATACCACCTATCAATGTACACACTAGACAGTCCAGCCGCCTATACCTCTGTGCCAATACACACCATCTAATCTCATAATGATAAAATCCAAACTGTTTGACATCAGCATGTGGGTAGTATCTACACATCTTAGTAACACCCCTCTAGGTATCGTACCTCACTCTCATTCCTCTGATGGGAAGTCTCAAGATCTTGTAGATGTTCTCTAAGGTCATTATCGCCTCTCCAGTAGGTAGGTGAAACGACGAAGTCTCCAAGTGCCACCACTTGTACAACGTTGTCAATAAACCCCAGTTCACCCAAATCTGGGGCATGTCTGTCACATGCAAAAAACCTAGGTGCCATAAGAATCATATCTTTGCACTCCACAAGCTATCTCAAAAGCAAAAAGTCATAGTTCTAGACTCTCGCATATATATAGTGTCTAAAACAACCTGCAATGGCATTATATATGCCTCATGTCAAATCAATCACCTATCCTAGTGCAAAATGAAAAAATCAAATGCTATTCAAATGCGTCATTGTTTTGTAAATGCATCATTCTTTTGCACATGCACCATTATTTTATAATTGCATTGTAGAAAACTAAATGCGTCATTCAATTTCACACATGCGTCATTCTTTTTTCAAATGCATCACTTTCAAATGCATATGCGTGCCAGAAGGACAAATGCATCTGTGTAAATTAACTATCACATGCAACTGGGTAAATCAAATAACAACTATGTCAAAATAAATGCAAATGCGTTAAACAATAAACATATGTGGCTAATCTAAATGCAAATGTGTTGTTATTTATCAAATGTGTTGAACTAAAATGCAATTGCGTTGAACAGCAAAAATATTACGCTAACCATCTACGTACTTTTACAAATGCATTGATTCACATGCAAATGCGTCGATTGCACACTCACATGCGGCTTTTCAATAAAATGATGCATATAAAAAATAGAAAATAAGTGCATAAAAAATTGTGCAAATCAAAAATTCAAAAGTCAAGTTTAAGGTACATACCGGGGGGTTCGCGTTGGCTAGCCGCCTGAAGGTCCAGATCCTGTATGCTCAATGGTGGGTGTTCAGAACAGGAGACATCATTGTTGTGGGTGTAGAGCAAAATCTCAATTCTCAAAGCTATGTGGGTTAAAATGAATTGGTTTTAACCCTAATTTCTATTTATACCTAGGGTTTTGGTGGCATTATTTTGTATTGGCCGCCTCAACTTCCAACTTCCATCAACCCATACCCATCCATACCACTGCCAACTTCAATTCCGTCAGCTCCACTGCATTTCTGGCTATCTAATGGACTAATTGGGATCCTTCCCAAATTTTTTGAAATTTCTGAAACATTTGTCAATTTTCCCGAGGGGGCATACCTTCACTTGTTTACACTGGGGCATGACTGGGGCATATTTTAATTGATTTTCTTTGACACAACGCCAAAATGACATTATATCAAAGAGGGGCAAATGTAGACACTGAAATCTGGTTTAAGCCTGTGACTTAAATATTTTTAATAATTTGTATTTCTTCCATGGTCATGATTAAATAATGTCAATTATTTAATTATTATCTAAAGTCTTTATCTCTTCTATTAATTAAATAATCTTAATTATTTAATTAATTCACACTTTTCTTTATTCCATCTGATTAATTAAATAAACATTTTTTATTTAATTATGTTACTAATTAACCTTATCCTTCTTGTCAAATTAAATAAATTCTTATTTAATTTACCTTTATCATATGTCAACTATAATTAAATAAATCATTTTATTTATTTAATTATTCATTTAAACCCCTTCGTCACTTAATTAAATAAATCTTATTTATTTAATTATTCTTCAAATATCAAATCTTGAATTAAATGAATTATTTAATTCATAAATTCTATTTTAACACATTCCTCTATATTTAGATAATTGTGCAAATTATCTAAATATTCACTTTGACTCAACTTGACATCTATTTAAATCACTTAGTTAACTCAAGATTTAATGTCTTAGTGGTTTTCTCGAGTAATTTCTTCGTCAAATCATTCAATCGTCCAGTTCTAACTCAATTGCGTGTACATGCATATTAATTAAATATTCCTATTTAATTAATTAAATCTGGTGCGTGCATTCAAACATGGAGTTGCTTTAATCTTATCTTTATCTTTATCATGCAAAGACTATTCTTCTATTTTCAGATTCCAAACTCGAAGATTAAATCATTTATTTAATCTTTAATTCTATTTCTAATTTGTATCACTCATGTCACTATTGACAGTTATCAGAATGCATGTCTAATATGTCGATCTCAACCATCTGTTGATCTTTCAATCCTAGTCTATCATTTGAATGATCAATTTTCTATAAATTGATCTGTCATTCATTATTCCAATCTCTCTCGAAATATTATGACTTTTTGGAGCAACTAGCTTGAATCTTTGATGTCTTGCTAAATCACTATCATAGGCTATACTTGCACAAATTTTTAAAAATCTGAGGGCAATTATACTACAACGGAAAAATGGAGAAGGGAAATTGAGATGATACATGGAATTATGTACATATTGGGTGAGATTGTTCAGTTTATTTACGTTTTGGCTTTCCTTTGTTCTTTGTTGCTTAACTTAGATTGCATTAGAGTTTTGATTTGCATTGCTTGTTTGCTCTGATCTATTTCTTCTACATTTTTATTGGACATTACAATGACTTTACCAAATTTTTGAGATTCTAGGGGAGAATGCTTTTAGGATCACTACAATGACTGGAGAACTTGTCCCATTTCTTGTTAATGGATAATTTCTCCAAAATTATTTTAGATCCTAGGGAAGAGTTTAACTCTTTCGTGTAAATAGTTAATATAGCTTTTGATGTTTCTTTTGTTTGTACTTTTGTGTGTTTTCCTTTTCTTGTTTTGTGACTTGTCTTGTTCTCCCATTTTCTTTTCTTTGTTTGTGTATTTTTGTGAATAAAAGGAATAAATATTAACCATGGAAGAAATAATTGAGGTATTCCTATTTTCAAATATTTTCCTTGTTTATGTTTAAATTTTACTAATGGAGTGTTAAACTTGGGATTCTTGATTTATCTATTGTATAAGGCCAACCAATCTCAAAATTTAATTGCTTGGATCTCAATATTTGCAAATATTAAAGAATTAGGATTAAAAGTAGAAGTGGAAGATAGTGGTCTACATATTCAACAAAATCAAAAGGTGTTGTCTTTATTAGTGACCACCATAATTCTTAACCCAACACTAGGTGGTAGCCTAGAAATTAAATAGAAAATAAAGAAAATAAATTAATGAATAAGGATGATTCAAATAATCTCTACCAAGGCTATGTTAAACATGCATAAGACAACTGAGAGGGGGGGTGAATCAACTGTCACACAAATTCAACCTTAAAAAATTATCACTTATCAAATCTTCAACCACACTATTCTATTATTAAATATAAGAATGACATATATATAACAAAAAGTAAATCAACACAATGAACACCAAATTTTTACATGGAAAACCCAATAAGGGAAAAACCATAGTGAGGGTTAACTCACACTATATAGTAGTTTCAAAAGAGGCTCACTACCAAAAGGACTCGCTGTCCAAGTACAAAGGCTCACTGCCTACAAAAAGGACTCACTTTCCAACAAGGAGGCTCACTACCTACATAGGATTATACAAAAATAGAATGAGGCTTTACAACCCAAAAATGAACTGGAAAGATGCACCTATCATGTGTTGATACAATTCCAGAGATTCTCACAATTGCTTCCTTTTTTATTACACCTTCACACTCATTACTCACTCAATATTTCTTCTATCTCTTCTTTTTTTTCTGCACAAAATTACTTCTCTTTGCTATTCACACTCTAAAACTATTCACCATATACTTATATATATATATATCCAATCATCATCACAAGAACCAACTAGGTTGGCCTATTTAGATGCAATTCATTATAAAGGATATCAATTGTCAGCTTTACAAATTATTTTCAAAATACAATTTGACTGTTACCATGATACATTATGTTGGCTTGGACCAAGAAATAGATCTCACATAGGTTTTGATATCATATCAAAATTATCTTAACAAGTTGGCCAAGAAACGTCTTCAACGCAACCAAAAAAATAATATCACTACATTGTATGAGCACAAAAACATGAAATAACCTGATCATGCATGCCTTTAACATCCATAAGTACTTTCCCAAAACCACAATCAATAATTGTTAAATGTGGAGAAATGCAGACTAGAATACTGGAGGGAAAACCAAAAATACCGAATCAGCCACCAGAGAAGATAATATAGTCATACACACTGGTATAGAGTATCAGACCAAACTACCAACATGGTGAATTCAATGACAATATATTGATAACCTAGTCATTCTTCCAACAATCTCCCCCTTTGTCATTGATGGCAACATGTAAACAAAAGTTCTTCTTTCCTCAAAAAAAACTTTTAACTTTCTCCACTATCTCCATCAATCTCCCCCTTTGACATCAATGGCAAAGGGGGCCAAAACCAAGTGTAGACATGGTGACATCAAAAGTTTAAAATATTTCCAAAAAGCTTCAAAAAATTCCAACAATCCAGAACATTTAAGTAGAAATTAAGTGAAGATGACATTCTTCACCTGCAATACCTTCTTATACCTTTCCTTGAGAACTGGATACAACTTCTTCCAGTTAAAAACAATAGAATCCATCTTTGTGCATATACTTTCCAATAATCCTAATAGAGTAAAAGAGGGAGACCAAGCTACAACAGAACATTGTTTCTCAACATCTTCAACATCAATAAGAATTTAGGAAAGATGCTCTAACCAGACTTCAACAATTTCTTTAAGAAGCTAGAAGGTCTTTGTCACATCATCTCTCTATCTTTGTTTAATGATTAGTTTAGCTTGTAGTTCACCAACTCTTATCCTTTTCTCCCCTTATTTATCTTTGAATATATCAAAATTATTTCCAATGTTGTTCACCTCGGCTTCAATCGCTTCAATTATGCTTCTGAAATTATCTATAGCTGCATGCCACTAAAGACAATACTTGTAAACATCTGAAATTTCTTTAACACACTTATTTGTTTCTACAATCAATCCAGACAATCTCTGCATAGCCTTTTTACATCTCCTTTCAACCAAGATTCCCATCTTATGTCCTTCTATACCTTCAAGCAACATCCTTTCTTCAACAATCTCATTTAGATTTTCTAGCAAGAAATCAGAAACAATAGATAGTTCAATTCCTTTCTGAAGTAGATAATCTACCAAAGCATCATAAATTTTTAGTTTTTCAATAGGCGAGGCAACATTCCATAGTTCACCAATCTTCTTTATTTTTCTGTCAACTATCATAGACTAGATGTCATTAGGATCAGATGATTCAGTGCCAGTCAGAGACTCTTTCTCCTTCTCATCTGAAATGTAGGAAGAGTCTTCAACACAACCAACATACTAATGTCACTTCATTTTATGAGCATGAAAACACGAAATAACTTGATCATGCATGTCTTTAACATCCATAAGTAGTTTCCCAAAATCATAATCAACAATTGTTAAATGTGGAGAAATGCATACTAGAATACCAGATCAGCCACCAGAGAAGATAAGACAATCATATGCACTAGTATAGAGTACTAGACCAAACTACCAACATGGTGACATCAATGACAACATATTCATAACCTAGTCATTCTTCCAATAGGCTATGGACACTTGACTGCCAGTAGAGCTAGGTTTGAGGGAATCATAGGTATCCCATTTTGGGCTATGGACTCTTGGGTGGTAGTAGAGCTATACCTAGGTCACACCAACTACTATTTAAAATAGAGAAAAGAGAAAAAGAAACTACAATAAAATAGTTGGGAGAAAGGAAAGATCAAATAAATTAACTTGACTTGTTGGCTATTAAATTCCATGCATACTCTCTTTCTAAAGGAATAAATCACACACACACACTTCAAGAATTATGAAATTATTGTGAAGAGTAAATTGGTCAAGTTCTTAGATACCTATCAACTCTATTGTTTAAAATTAGATGTGGTATCTTTGGGTCTAAGCCTATTGAAAATATTTGAAGGTGGAAATGCTCTTTGACTATTTTGTTCATTGGTTACTATTTGTTGTACCTTTGCACTCACGATCCTTTCTTTACTTAAAAAAAAGGGGACCCTCTCTTCTTCGCTATTCATGCCTTTTTTCCCCTTTCTTTCTTTCTTTTCTTTCTATTTATTTCCTCCCTTTTCCTTTGTTATTTTTCTTTTTCTTTCTTTGTTTTAAGGGTTTGGGTGTCAAAATTTCAAGGAATGGTATACCTTCCATGTAGGTCTCAACCCCAAACCCTTCCCCTTCACTTGTTGGTGGTCATTTTATTTGGCTAATAGTCAGGTTTCATGGGTTGGGGTTTTCTTTCCCTAGATACCCTGGCTTGCATGGTATGAAGATGATGCCTACCTCCAAGCCTTTGAACATAAATAAAAATGAGCACACCTATAATCAATCTAGTGATAGGAATGTAAACCAAAAAGTAGGAGGAGATGGAGAAAATAGGCACATTGAGAATAGATAAAACCAATTTCATAGATGACCTTTACATTTGGAAAGGTATAGATAGTTATGTTTTGATGGGATCCTTGGTTATCCAAATCCCATTGGCAATGATATCAAGGTTGTGTTGAGAAAATTCATTGGAAATAATGCAATATTTGGTGAGGATCATTTAATTACTTTCCTTAATCTAATTTATGATTATGAAGTGGAGCATGAGGATGTGGTGATGAAATTGTTTATGCAGTCACTGATTGAAGATGCAAGGGATTGGTACAGAGCGTTGCTAGAGGCTAGCATCAGATCATGGGAAGAGTTTAAGAGGGGTTTTAGAGAAAAATATGTAGAAAAAATTGACCCTAGGTTTATACTCAATGAGTTTTACAATATCACTAAAGGATAGAATGAAATGGTGTTAGAATTTAACATTAGATTCCAAAAGGCTATGAATAGAGTCTCACCAAATTTGAGATTAAATGATCAAGTGTGTCTAGTTACTTATTGCAATGCATTTGAATCTAAAATGAGTTATCACCTAAGAGATAAAGACCCTCAAAGTTTGAAGGATGCATTTAAAATTGCACTACACATTGAAAGTAACAAAAGAGCCTTGGTCAAACATTATACCTTCCTATAAATAGTTCTCCAATGAGAAAAAATGGTTGCCCAATGGTAACTATCGTAACACAAATAGGTGCTACTATGGGCCTTCTGGCTATGGCAGGTAGTCATCTAGGTTGAATGGGCCTATGAAAAATGATATTCATAATAAAAAAGGCCTCAATTAGATTTTGTTAGGAATAGATTCACAAAACCCAACTGGGAACCATTTTGCCCTCAGAAGCACTTGCTTCGAGAAAAATAGCCAATTTTAGAAATTTACAAAGAAGATGCATCACAGTATGTGAAAAGGGATGATTTAAGAGGAGATTTGTCATGATACCACAAGGAAGAGCCACAATTTCTAAATAGGCATTATAAGGAAGTAAAGGTTGATTTTAGGTCATCTAATCATGCAAGGCAACAATATCAGTGACATTTTGCAAATGTGGTATCTAACCATCAAAAAAGAAAGGCATGAAATGATACTAATAAGATAGGTCCCTTCAATTCAAATGAAACAAATTCATAGAAAGGATGTGTTAATACATGGATTTCTAATCTACAAGCTGAAGTAGATCAAGAAAATAGGGTTGAACAAAATCACTTGGAGCTACAAAAGTTTGAACCCCAAGGAGTGAATGGGAAAAAGGGGGAAACTCGTGAAATAGTGGATCATGCAAAGAAAGCATCTAAACATTTGGAGAAGTTTCAAGGAATTGATGGGAAAAATCTAAGAGTTCTAGTAAAAAATAAGCATTACAAGGACATAGCTTTGGTCCAGAAAGGGTCACAGAAAAACCCAATGCTGGTCAAAAAATGGTTACCCAAAAAGCCCAATGCATGGAGTATAGAAAATCGAAGGATAAAGACCAACTCAAAGAAATGAAGAAAAGTCAATAAGAAAGCAAAAAAGGCTCAAAGGACAAAATCAGTCTTGTAGTGGAAGTGCAAAGAGAACCAAGTTGGATTAGGGTAAAAAGATTTGGAAGGAGGTAAGCATAAGGGTATGTGCAGGATCATGATGGGAAAAAAAGTGCAATATGATGGGTATGTGGCTAATGACTTTTTTTTTACCCAAAATTGATGAAACGAAAAGGGTTTTTAAAGGAGATTCTCAGCTTTCCACCAATATAAAGTATGCTTTAATTTGAATTTAATAAGTAATTATTATTCATTTTCTATTCAAATTACGACTAAAGTCCTGATTGATAGACTGATTGAAAAACATCTATATCTTTCATACGCTATCACATTTTTTGAATCCAAAACATGCGTCACATTCTATGCTTCACATACTTTAGGATTAGAAAAAGAAAAAATGAATTTCATGAAGTTTTGACCAAGTTAAGGTGGTCAGACATACAAGGTTTTTATATTTTAAAAAAAAATTATTTAAAATATCATAATTAATTATTTATTTGGATAAAAATTACAAAAAATATGCATCACATGGGACATGATTCCTCTACTTATATCTAAAATATTATAAAACATTTATCATTTTTATTTTGGTTAGGGTGGTCAAACAAACACCTTCTTATTTTTCTCTAAAATTTAAGTACTCTTTGCATTGAAATTTCAAATTTTCACCAAATAGATTTATTTTTTAAAAAATCTAGTAGTTTAGAAACTACATTCAATTTTCTACAAATTCTATTCTTACATATTTTTGAAATAATATAGATAACTTATTCAAATTTTCACCAAATAGATTTATTTTTAAAAAATCTAGTAGTTTAGAAACTACATTCAATTTTCTACAAATTCTATTCTTACATATTTTTGAAATAATATAGATAACTTATTCAAATTTTTATGTCAAGTTGCCTAACTCGGATTTTTCTAATTTTTTTTCCACTTAAGGGCCTGTATTTTCCATGATGATCCTGCACATACCCATAATGAAAATCAGTTACAAAAGACTATGTCGATTACCTTCTCTGAAGATATGCTAGATCCACAAATTCAGGACTTGCGTAATCGAGCCTTGATATGTAAGTTCTGGCATCTTTTCGTGGATTTAGATAAGTTGCAAGATTTGATTTTTGATGAATAGCAAGGGGTTAGTAAAGTTTTTTATCTTGATAGAGAGAGGAATTTTCATTGTTATTTTTCAAGAAAAAATTCATATAGATGTTATATGCAAAGTTAAATCATGGGTTTGTCAAGGGTCTGGGTTATTGTTACAGCCATGGACACAAAATTTTAAACTAGAAGACATGTACCTTTTTTATGCCAATTTTCATCTTGAATATACTTGAAATTTGATTCCTAATTGATATACATCAATTATAGATATGACCTTTGTCTACCTTGACATTCCCTATCTCATGATTATTTTTCAACTCTAAAAAATTATTTTTAAATCCCAAAAAATATATTTTCTGATGTTATCATCCTTACCAATGATTGAACTTAATCTCTGGAAGGTTAAGACAAAAATCAAAATTCTGAACATACAAATACTATATAGAAATCAAGGTACAAGTATCCATCCAACATATCATTCTACTTCATATTCTTGAAATTAATTAATATCAAATAGAGAATGACTCAAATCTATTAATTCCAAAATTGAAATTCATGCAAAATTATAATTACCGTAATGATAAAGAAAAATAATAATATTCAACAATACATAGTAACTAAATTTTATCTAAGATGGTTCTTTAATTAATGATAATAATTCAAATAAAATGATTAAATTAGATTATAGTCATGATTTAATCCAATAATTTATAAATATCATAATACAAATATAAAAAATAGTCACTGAATAATCTCAATTACTAACTTGGAATATGATAGGAGATAATATGAGACATATTGATCAAATACAATGAAACATCAAACTAGGCAAGCAATTTTAAACATTTGACACAATACCAGACTATCATCCACAAGTAATAAATTTTGATACACTAAAGCATAAATTACAAATATGAGTAAATTGAACATCCAAACTAGATTATAGGATTCAATCCACTTAATATTTAAAATTGTGATTTGCTAAATAGTCTAATTGAGGAAATTGATCATTGACAAAAGATTAATTTTAGAATTGTGTCTATCCAAAGGAAAATAATGATTAAAGGATAGTATATAAATGAAATGGGTACTTGTTATCTTTCCAACCCTCTCCAAGTCCTTGGATTATGCTTTCCCAAAGAGGGGAGCGGGTAATAGATAAGGATGTAATGTTTTCCCCTACTCTAACTAGCTATAACTTCTCATGCTTTTAGAACTCTTTAACTTGTATGCTCAGTTGTCTCACTCCCCTCTTGATGCAATTGTTAGAAGATACTTAATGCCTCTCCACTGTGTCTATTTTACACTTTATTTCATAACAAGGAAAGAATATTAGCAATCAAGTATAGTCTTAGAGAAAGATAGAAATGTGGAGTCGAGATCATATATATATAATTGTTATCACCTATCTGTGTGCTTAGATCTTCTTAATCTAAACATTATTGTAGTTCATAATTAGATTTTCCCAACTATTTTTAGCTAGACTTATAGATTGATATGAAATAGGAGTGGAAAATATGTAAGGTGACGTAGAATATCTGTATGCAACACTCTACAGAGATACTTAAAACTAAACAAATTGGCTGATGAATACTTATGGTTAGTGCAAAAGATTATATAACCTAATAGAGAAGTATCTTGACAAAATACCCATAGTGTTGTTGGCATATGGCTTTGATGAGGTTCACTTTGGCTACTTGTGTTGTCATTGATGGCAACTTGAGTCTACAGTTTGATCCACAGTATCAGGTGCGCTTATATCAGTAGAGAATCTAAGTCTCTATATTCTACCGACAAAGAAAGTAAAGAACAGGACATTCGGTTGGTATGTTGATCCGATTACTTCTCTGGATCACTATTTTGGAATGTGGATCCCCAAGGAAATTTTCTTAGCTCGTACACTATTCTACTGAAGAAGGTTTTTAGTTTTGCATTGATCATAGTTCAAGTTATGAGGTTTGGTGGCATGTTTTATCATCTATTTTTCATTGTAGTCGACATGCTTGATGCGGTGGATTGCAGATGTATGTGGAATAATTATTTTTCTATCTCCTATGTTTAGAACCTTGGCATGGGTCCTCTTTATAATTCTAGCTGACTTATGATGGTACACTTCATTTCTAATTAAATATTTAAGGCCGACATGGCTGATATAAGCAAAGAATATTATATTTTGTTGAAAGGCTCACAAGTATTGAATTTTTGGGTTAGCAAATATATAAGGAAGATCGGTAATTCACTTTGTGTGTGTGGCATGAAGAGAGACGAAGATTTGTGTGAAAAAGAATAGTTGATTGATCGAATATTGGTTGTACTATTGAAGGGTTTTCAGTAGGAGAACAAAGCAGAGAAAAACAAATTTGAGCAGAAGTTCCAAAGTCAGATTGTGCACTTTAGTGGAACTAAATCCAGGCATTTGTAGATACTATATTCTCAGTTCAAATTTTGTTGTAATCTATATTATAGTTGTATGGTAGTGAGCCTCTTTCTTTGAACAGTGAGCTCTAGGAAATGCACCTGAATGCAAGTGCATTCCCCTCTTTTATTTTACTTTTAATAGAGTAAACTTTTTGGATTAATCTCCTCCGTGGTTTTTCCCCTAACAGGGTTTCCACATAAAAATATTTGGTGTTATGGTGATTATTGATGTGACTGCATGTTTTCATCAGTTATGTGCTACTAATATAAAGTTCTATTATTGTTGTTGATAGTTGTTAGTTCTATTTTGTAAATCAAAATCATTGAACACTGATTCACTCCCCCTCTTAATATTCCTTGCATCCAATAATTGGTATCATAGCAGTTTCATCCTTGGAAGCTTAGCAGCTTGAGGTGAATCTTGAATTACGATGGATGTTGGTGGTCTTCAACAAAATTTGATGGTGGAACTTGATGATCTTGATCAATCTAAGGTAGAGGTAATGGAACTTAAGGAAAATCTTGTAGATGCAAAGAAATCCATTCAATCACTGAAGGGAAAAATAAATGAATCAAGAGAAAAGAGAAAGGAACTATGTGATCAACTGAAGCAAAGGAAAAAAAAGGTTCAGATGATGTTCATTTAAATCAAACCCTAAAAGAGATAATAGGAGAATGTGAGAAAATATCCAAGGTCTAAAAATTGAAATGGAATTTGTGGAAATGAAGTTTACTAAAGATATTGAGCAAAGAAAGAAGAATGAGGAAAATTTGGCCCAGTCTCTGAGAGAAAATTCTGAAGAATGTAGTAGAATTAACAATAGATTTATCTAGTTGGAGATTGAACTACAACAATCCAGAAACAATGAATGAGAGCTTGAGAGATAGATAGTCATTCTTGGTAATGAGCTTGCTATTGCAAATGAACTCAAAGAAAAGTTCATGATAAGTTCTACCAAGCTTGAATAAATAACCAAAAGTAAGAAGGATATAAATGATAAGCGAGGTCTTGGATATGAGAAGGAAAATGCTCTGGATCTAAATAGAAGAGTCCTGAAAAGAAGAACAAAGGAAGAAGACATCCAGTAAGGAAACCTAATGCTCAAAGATTTAATGGATATTGCTTTTTTTGTAATAAATTTGGACATATGGCTTCTTAGTGTAGAAGGAAGATAAAACCCAGTACTCTATCATTTTCTAGTAAATGTTTCAAATGCAAGAAGTTTGGTCATAAGGCATTAGAGTGTAGGAGTATGACTATCAATACTAGTAACATTAAATGTTATACCTGTGGAAGATTTGGACATGTTGCTAATCAATGTAGGCCAGGAGGAAATTAGTGGAATGGATGGTACAGGCAGAAAGGTCTGGTATGTTTCAATTGTAACAATCTTGGTCACATTGTAGAGTTTTGCCGGAATAGAAACATGAATAAAAGAGGTCCAGTGTATCAAGGAAGAAATTCACAGAAAGACAATAAAGGTAAAGCAAAAATTTCTATGGAATAAATAAAAGATCAGATGAAGAAGATATGGGTGAAGAAAAGTGAAATGGATGAAGGAAATAAAGTTGTACCACAAGATCCCTCTTGTAGCTCCTTTGGCAATTGATATTAGGCCAATGGCTTAGGGGGAGTTTTTCATGAAAATTCCTTGCCCCCTCTATATTGTTGGCATCAAATATTTGGATTTCATCAGTCACTATGTTATCCATTGATGGAAGTATTTGCAATGATATGATGAATTGGTCAAAATGGTATAAGTCTGAAGTTGAATTCTTAGCTTGTTGTTTGAGTTTGGAGTGTAACCGATACTTCTAGGGAAACACATTTATTGTGGAAAAAATTAAAGTTATAAAAGGGAATTTTGAACCCTATTTTGACACCAAGCATTGAAGGAGAATAGTTTGAGAGCATTTTTCTACAAACTTTCAAGGTACAAAAGGTCATTCTAGTGGGAAATCTCTAGGTATTCTTGTTAATCATTGATTTCACATCTATTTTGTAATCCGTACAACTCTGTTTGGAGCGGAACATGAAGGAAATCAAAGATACCTTAACCCTAGATGAGTATAATAGCCAGAAATTAGGGATGAAAGAAATTTTTTGTCGCTCACTGATTTCAAAAAGCTTGAAGTATCAAAGCACAAGAATTTGGATATATGGAATGACTATCCCCATTTCATCAATGCAGAAGTGATTTGGTTTTTCCTAAACAAATTAGATGGTGATATTCTCAATTTGGATAAACCCTGTCAAACTAGCAAGGATGTAATAATAAATTTAATGGGCTTATGCAATGTTGGTGATGTACCAAAGAAAAATTTGATTCGTAATGTGGAGGTCGAAGCCCTAACTAGAATAAGGGGAGATCTGAGGGCTCTGATAATTTCATCAATTAAAGATCCTTTGACAAGGTATGTGGTTTATGGAATTTCATACAAATTTTATTTTAGGAACCAAGAAGGATCAACCTTAGCAGGTGCTACATATATCGCCCATAAAATGATAATTGAAAACGAGGACTTTGATCTATCTAGTTTGTTGAAGAAGCAATTGACAGAGAATGTTCAATTAGCGAAGGATATTGGCTACCAATTCAGGTTTGGTACTTTGGAAATATGTATTATGATGTACTTTCTAAACTATTTTCCATTGAAGAACAATGTAGTGTGGAGAGAGAATGTACCGATTTGTAAGCAAATCTTCAATCATTACAATTCTTTTGAAAATTGTGAACAAGTGTATGACAGTTTCTTTAGAAAGGTATTAGACAGGTTTGGGGAAGGTGTTGTCCCTCTTCCAACAAAAATAACTAAATTTGGATCATCTTCCAGAAAAGGAGAGAAAAAATAGAAGAGAGAAAGAGATACAGCTGGTGTCACTCCTCCAACACCCAAATCTACAAAGTCTGAAGGAAAATGGAAAATTCAAGTGGTTGTGGATGTAAAAGATGAAGTTTCTAAAGAATGTATTCCAAAAGATCATTCAAAACTAGATGATCTAGAAATAATAAATGTTGAAGATAATGATGAGGAAAATGCTTTGTTTAAGTCAAAGATTTTTCAAATCATTCAGGGTGAGGGTGGTATGCAAAAGATATCTGGTATATGGCTGAATGGCCCATCTTATGAGCAGGATTTAATTGAGAATTCTCTAGAAAGGTACTTAATTGATAACAATATTGAGTTGGTAAGTTTGTAGAATGTTCTCCCAGAAGAACTGATTGAATGTGTCAAGATATCTATAGAGTTTGTGCCCCTGGAAAGGAAGGAAGGAAATGATTTCTCATTTAAAAATGCAATTTAGATTGTCTCTTTCCTAATTGAAGAAGAAAAAGAGTGAGTTGAGACAGTGCATTGATTCAAAAAATAAAGTATTTAACTATTGTCTCAAGTGGCCTCAAGTGGTAGGAAAGTACAAAGATAAGCTTGAAGAGATTGAAAATGAGCTTGTTAAGACTGGACAAAATTACAGTATTCTCTTGGATACGAATGGAGATGTGAAGAATAAAGTTTATGATTTATAGATTGAGCATGCAAAAGTTCATACTGTAACTAAGCGTTAATTTTTAGGTTAGATTAATGTTAGCAAAGACTAAGAAACCCAAAGAAATTACAAAGTACAAAGGAAGTAAACAAAAGAACGATTACACCAGCTAATCGTTGAGTCCTCCATGATTCACCTTTATAACACCTTCTAACTTGCTGGTTGACGTATGTTGCCCTCAGATTGAACGTGCGAGCAATCTTTGACAAAGTCCTACACAAGCTTTGAAGGATTTGAACAAATGTCTAATTTCTATGCCTAAATGATTAAAATGCCTATGCCTAAATATGTGAAGACTAAGTGGAATAAATGCTACAATGTTTGTAAAATCTCTAAGTATGTCAGTGCGTAAGTGTTTAAAAATGAGAGGAAAATGGCATTTTATAGAAAATGCCATTTTGAATGGATGGACGAGATTGACTTTCGACAGAGACATAAAATCAGTGGACGAGATCAAATTTGATAATCCCTAATCAGGGTTAGGGAAAAATCCTTAAATGAGAGGTCGAGATTTCATCTAAGAAGATCGAATCGGGGGTGGGGAATAAATGAGATAATTAATTTAGAAAATAAATATTTTCAAAAATCAAGAGGATAAAGACTACCTGATTTGTGAGATTCAAAAAATCAAAAAGATAAGAGTTGAACTGAAGATCAAATTTGGAAAATCAAGAATCTGCCCGATTACTTGATTTTTGGAGTAAAGTTACCATTTTGGATTAAATTAATTCGAAATAATGATTTTGTGAGACAATAAATAATTTTTTCAAACTATTTACCAAAATGGACTGACAGTTAAGAAAGTGAAATCATTTTAAATAATTAACTTATTTAAAATGAGAGAAATGTTAATTTTGACAATTAAATAATTAAAGATAATTATTTAATTTAGAGGATAATGACCGATAATTAAATAAATTAATAAATTCATTTAATTATGAGAATTAGTGACATTAAATAAATAAATAAAATTCATTTATTTAATAATCAAGAAGAATAAATGAATAAAGAAAATTAAATAAATTAAGAAATTTATTTAATTCAGGGAAGACTTAGACAATTAATGATGTATTTAATAAATAAATAAAATTTATTTATTTAATAATCATAAAGAATAATAGGCCATGAATTAATTAAATAATTATGAATTATTTAATCAATAGTCGAATGTGGACCAAAGACATAATTAAATGTCATAATTATGCTAGGACGAAAGTGGTATAAATGAAGCTTGCAGGCCTAGGTCATTTTTATGTGTCTACATTTTGCCCTTCTTTTTCATAATGTAGCATGTCGCATTGTGACAAAGAAAATAAGTCAAAAATATGTCCCAGTGCAAAATAAGATGAGGAAGAATGACGAGGAGGGTAGTGGTATTCCCCCTCGAGAGGAAAGACTAGTTCCAAGAACATGGGTGTGCTCTCGAAATGGACAAGAAGACTAGAATATGAAGAGAAAAAAAATGTTAGTGCAAAAGATATGGATGATGAAGATGCAGACTAGATGAAGGAATCCTTCAAAACTTGCCAAAGAACTAATATACATTGCTCGAATCATCATTGGGCTGTAAAAATGACACAAATGGACAACAAACACCATGATATGACATAGACCAAGGTGTGCAAGGTCATCCACTTGAAAAACAGACAGTCACAGACAAGGAATGTCCTAACTGATACTAAGGGTGAAGTTGCCCCAGTCTTTTTGTCAAGACAATCCACAGACAACAGTCAAAGAAAATAAAATAGGCCAGGAGACATCATCGCACCTCTAAATCCTTCATGGGACATCCTTGAGGTAGCTAGTAACATGACCAAAAAGACAAAACAATAAAAATATAAGACAAAATAGCCAAGATAGTCAAAAGATAAGACAAGTTAAACCAGAAAGATTAACAACCATTTTATTTTGTTTGCCAATGTTTGTTTGCCAAAGATTGATTTCTTGTCGGTTTCATTGTTTTAACAGTTTAAGAGTTTTTCCAATTTGACGTTGTTGACAGTTTGACAGGGCCTATTGTCAGGAAGGACACATCCTGAAAAAGGAAAAGGACATTTTGACGAGGTCCAAATCCGAGGACACATCTTGAAGAGGACCAAAGAGTGATGAGACTGACATTGTTTTGACTAATATGTTTTGGAAAGTTGACTGATGTTGACTGTATGATTGATTGGACTATGCTATCTAATTTTGACCAATTTTGAAATTGATGTTTTGAATGACTGTCTTGTGTCGAGTTTGACTATGTCTGACTTATTTGACCAATGTGTCGGTGTGAAAAATTCCATGATTTTATTTGGACCAACCTAAAAGGACTGACCTAATGTCTCGGGGACTCATCGACTGATGGCCTTGCCTACATAGCAAATGCACAAAGACAATGTAGTTTGACAATGACATGGACTGAATGACATGACTGACTTTGACTCCATTTTAAGATTTTGACATTGATTTGGATATTTTTTGTGTTTTTCTTCAAGATGTTTTATGATTTTTAGGTCTTTCTTCAGGACATTTTATGATGTTTTTGGTCTTTCTTTAGGACATTTTATGATGTTTTTGTCTTTTTTAGGACATTTTATGATGTTTTTGTCTTTTTGTTGTTTTATGATTTTTTTGGATTTTGATGTTTAAGAGTATCGTGAAAAATGCATATGGCTGATGCCTACACATGAGAATCCAAGGACAAACATGATTGTGCCCCTAGTCAAGCTGAATACTAATTAACAAGTGATGACAACATTGTTTGATGTGGGAAGGACGCATCCTAAAACAACATGAGGATGATGATAATGTGATGAAAGTATTAAGGTCTATAGCCAGGCCAAGAACAAAGTCAAGTAATGTTTTGGATAATGTGCTTGTATAGATTAGACTTGTTGCATTTGGAATGACTTGGTTAGGACTAAAAGGGATGATGGAGTATCCTTAGACCATTTGATAAGGGAAAGCCAAGATAGGTGACAAACATGAAAGGACAAAAGGTGGGCTTGGTAAAGGATGGTGGACATGAAACTAAGGGAATTGTCATATGATTTTCAAGGACTATGTCGCATAAGGATAATAAGGTTATGTCAACAATGGCATGATGTTTCACGGATAATGTATGACCAAAGGATAGGCATGTCAAAAGTTTTCCCAAAACATGATCTATGTGTGCTAGTTTTATGTCAAGACCGAGGTAAGTGGGAAAAATGCGTGGAAATGATAGGGCTTAGATGGATGTCAATGTCATGAGGAAGACATGGGAAAATGAGATGACTTGCCCCCAAGTATAAAATTCCACATAGACAATTTATTTTACACATGACACCTATTTTCCAGGTTTTCATCATGGTACTTATCCAGGGCGCATGTTTTCCAGGTTTTCACCGCAGGACGTAATTTTTCTCTTTACTATTTTCTTGAATTTTTTATTTTTTTGGTGTCACCAAGACGCCTGTTTGCCATGTTTTCATTAGGGTGACAATTTTTTATCATTTATCATTTTTTTGTATTTTTGATATTTGCAGATAGCCTGGATGCTTTAGATGACCACTGAACATTATGAATCCACTGATGGTGCCAATGTAGAGACTAGTGCCATGATATGCCAATAATGACATTGTTGAAGGAGTTGTCTTGTCAAGATCATAGCACTTGTATACAACTGATCGATGTCATTGTGATCCTTTCTGATACTAGAGTTGGCCTTATCAAAATACGCACATCGCAATAGAGTGCCATGAGAGTCCTTGTGGTAAAGAGTTGCTGCCATGATGTGACGGATTTGTGACGTGGGATTTTTTGACTTTAGGCGAGATGTAGGATTATGATAGATGATGGTAAACATGGAAAGGTTGTTTGGATGTTTGGATGAATCACTTTTTATTCTCCAAACTTGGTATGGTGTATGACGGATTTTGGAGGGATGGCATTTGGAACCAACACCTTTAGATGCCTTGCTTGATGACCATTTTGAAGGAGGTGGATATGTGTTATATGTGGGAGTCCTCTTGTATTGTGGCTCCACATTGTGATTGACTTTTCCTTTTGACATATTTTCTTTGCTTGATCCACTTATCGTTGGGATCCATTTTAATTTCATTTGTCCATTTGTCTTTTTGTTTGATTCAATGGCCTTTGAAATTTTATTTTGATTTTTTGATTTGTATGTCTTGTCTTTGTTGGTTCCAAAGGCAAGGTTTAAGATGTTGAGAATGACAGTTTATGGTGTGGGTGGACAGGGTGTTGGCAACAACCTTATGACAAGGATTTCTCATAGAATTTATTTTGACATTTGTATCTAACAAGGTTGCCCCTAGTATTGAGGAGGTTCCACTAACATCATTAGATTTGTTGTCTGAGGAATAGCCAAGACCTTGATGTCTATAATTTTCCTTAAGTTATATTGGTTCTTGAATGCCTTGCTCATGTATGTCTAGTCCTTTTCCTTGATATTGCATGTTTTGACAGATTCTATTTGCGATGGGGTATTTGTATTTTTGAAAGCAAGATGCTAACCCATTATGGTATTTGTGGACACTATCACTTGTAATTTTCTCATCTGCGAGAAATCCAACTCTGATAAAGAAAGATGACCCTAGTTGATAAAGTGTCTTAGCTTTATTGTCATGTTGGACATATTTCTAACTAATATCTTTGGTCTAATCTTGTGACATGTTAGGTTTAGGTGATTCTATTGGTGCTTCCAAGTCGATGTCGAAGCCATTGTTATGGTCAGTGTTATAGATTCCAGTAAATTCAACTATAGCTCGATCATTTACAAATATGTCCATAATGGAAGACTCTTTTTCTGGAGGAAGATCTATGGGTCCAATGGAAGAAAGTGTCTCATCTTGGAAAGTGTCGATAATCAAGGCCTGTATAGGTTCGACAAGTGTTTGATCATGAATGGCGTAAAGGTCAAGGAGTGGATCATTTTGGATTTCTTGGTCAATGGTAGGGTCTTGGTCAAAGATGGGGTTGTCATGGATTTGGACTTCTTGGTCAATGGCAGGGTCTTGGTCAAAGATGGGGTTGTCATGGATTTGGACTTCTTGGTCAATGGTAGGGTCTTGGTCAAAGATGGGGTTGTCATGGATTTGGACTTCTTGGTCAATGGTAGGTGTATTTTGGATGTCATGATTGTCTTGAAGGACTTCTTGAATGGACTTTAAGATAGGGTCATGGGATGGACTACCTTGTTCTTGACATGAGGGTGACATTATAAGGTCATGCTTTGGGCTTTCGTTTTGACATGTATCCTCAAGTTTAGACAATGGGATGTGCCTTTGAGTAATGATAGAATTTTCATGACTAAATGTGGCTTGTGAGGGGGTGACTTGAAAAGGATTAATGAATGAAGGACTAGGATAGGACATGGGGACTTGGATTGGACTAGTATGTGAAGGACTAGGATATGACATGGAGACTTGGACTAGATTAGTATGTGAAGGACTAGGATATGACATGGGGACTTGGACTAGATTAGTATGTGAAGGCCTAGGATATGACATAGAGACTTGGACTGGATTGGTGTAAGGTTGACTAAAATAGGATGTGGATACTTGGACAGGATTGATATGGTATGATGTGGTTACTTTACATGCATTGGTAGATGGTTGATAAGGCATGTAGATGTGGATGGGATTGATAAGTGAAGGACTAGCAAATGACGTGGAGACTTGGAATGGACTAGTGGATAGTTGGTTTCCCTTGTCAAAGTTAGGATAAGGGTGATTAATGGATGTTTGTTGGAGACTAATGTCATGGATGGTGTTAAGTGACTTTTGGTAGTGAGAGTGGACAGACAGAGGACTAGGACTCATGGATTTTTGGTACGAAGGAAATTGATTGTTGGTTTGGAGGAATTATCTCCTCAAGTCTAAGGCTTGTTGGTATTTACCTCTACAGAGTAATTGATATTCAACTTTACTAGCAAGCCTGTCAATGTTTTGTTGAAGTGAAGACAAGGTGGTGAATGTAATGATGTTAAATGTAGAGTGATAATGACGTTTGTCTAAGGGAAATGACTAATGCAAGATGATGATGTTGTCAAAGCCAAAGTGTCAAATGTGGACTAAGACGATAATGTTGACGAAGGACTAAAATGATTAATGCAAAGTCTAGGCTCAAAATGAGGACTAAGATGAACAATGCAAAGTCTAAGTTCAAAATGAGGACTAAGATTTTTTTTTTATGTTTTGTTGAAAAGTCTAAGTTGTCTAAGGTCAATTGTTTGTGTCCATATTTGTGAATGTTGTGTATATTGTTTGAAAATCTAGAAAACACTTGACAAGCACAATGTTTTGGTGTATGCAAACACACATAAGACAAGTACAATCCTAAAAGGCCAATAGGCCAAGGGTTTGTATACTTGATATAGCCCACCTTTATACCCCAGATTGGTGATAAACACCTTTCCTTCTCAAAAGTAGATAGCTTAGAATTTTGTGGCATTGGCTTCCCTCCACGGCTCATTAATGTCATTCAAGCACACCAAATTTGAATTCTTGGGTAGTGACTTCCCAAGAACTGCTATCTCTACTCAAGGAGATTAGTAGTGAGTGTCTTTGGGCATGATACTATACCCTACAATATATTAGGCAATGACCAAGAAAGGTTGGACTCTAAGACAAAAGGTGTTTAATGTGGGCATTCCGTTCGTAGGGCATGATCCATGTGGTGAGAGTCCCCTTTTGGATCCATCTCATCAGAACCATACACGTGATTCTTGGGATTTCCCCAAGAATCCACTTTTACATACCGGCTGGAAGTCCCTTAATGTCAGGGTGCTACCGGTCTGAGTCATCCTAGGGTGAGTACTTTTTCCCACCAGAATAGGCCCAAGTTCTAGAGGCAATAACTGTTTCTCTTACACCTAGGATCGCATGGGTGCGCAAGGGGAGAGGATACTTCAATTATTGCATCGTAAGGGTAATAACACAAATGTGCTTTCACACCAATCATAGTAGACACTTGTTAATTTTAATCCAAATGAAATATTTTCTACACTACCAGACAATCTGTTCCAAAAAATTTAACTAGGGTCTTCGACATGCGTTTTGCAAAAAGATTCATTAGTAGTTTGATAATGATCTTCGACTATCGATCTGCAAAAATAGTTAGATGCATCATTTTTGTCCACTTGATCCAATGTGTCCTTTGAAGTGTTTATTTTCTGCACATGCACAAAACCAACAACAAAGGCAAAACCCTAACAAGATAATTGATCACTTACTATTAGAGCATTAGCTAGTCAAGACAAATCTAATTTTTATAAAAAAAATTTGATAGTAAAATTAAAAATACAAAGAATAAATCCTATCTAAAATATCAAGAGGTTTCCAAAAATGTAAAGAAATCAGAAAAATTTGTTGTTTTGCACCTGAAATTATTTTTTAATGAAAAATCATAAATTTTTTATAAAAAATACAAAAAAGATCCAAAAATTCTAATTTTTGGACTAGAGGTGTCTGATGTCATTCCAAATTTAAAAAAAAAAACTTTGTGAGTAGATCTACAATTGTGGGTGAGATAAAAGCAAATCTTTTTGAAACCCTAATTTTAAAAGATCTATTGTTTGACTAATAATTATGCATCCAAATTTAAAAGATAAAGAACATAACTATGTTAAAATTTAGAGAGATTTCTAGAAATGTAAACATATCTGAAAAATTCGATAATTTGCTCTCAAAATTTATTTTTCATGAAAAACAACAATAAAATTATAAAAAATTAAAAATAGATCCAAAAAATATGATTTTTGGAATGAAAGATTGCAATGTTGTCCCCAAGATAGAAAAAAACTTTCGTGAGGAAATACATAGCCATTTGAAAGTTATGGTCTAATCTTTGGAAACTAGGGCTTTATCCAAAATTATGCAAAACCTGCAACAAAAAGAAAACAAAACCTGCAACAAAAAGAATCCAACTCCAAAAATTGCACAAAATTTGTCCACATACGTCAGATTCACCAATGTATCTAAGGGTTAATTTTGGATTAGATTATCAATCAAATAAAGCATATAAAAAAAACCCAAAGACCTACCAAGAATAATGAAAACTAAAAATAAGAACAATTATACCTGTCGTTTGTAGGAGTTTCCGTGATTCACCTTGATAATACCTTCTAACTTGTTGATTGACGTGTTGCCCTCAGATCGAATGTGTGAGCAATCCATGACGAAGTCCTACACAAGCTTTGAAGGATTTGAACAAATGTCTAATGTCTATGCCCAAATGATTAAAATGCCTAAGCCTAAATATGCCAAGACTAAGTGGAATAAATGTTGCAATGTCTATAAAATCTCTAAGTATGTCAGTGCGTAAGTGTTTAAAAATGAGAGGAAAATGGCATTTTATAGAAAATGCCATTTTGAATGGATGGACGAGATTGACTTTCGATGGAGACCTAAAATCAGTGGACGAGATCAAATATGATAATACCTAATCAGGGTTAGGGAAAAATCCTTAAATGAGTGGTCGAGATTTCATCTAAAAAGATCGAATCGGCGGTGGGGAATAAATGAGATAATTAAGATTTTTGAAAATCAAGAGGATAAAGACTGCCTGATTTATGAGATTTGAAAAATTAAGAAGATAAGAGTTGAACTGAAGATCAGATTTGGAAAATCAAGAATCTGCCCTATTACTTGATTTTTGGAGGAAAGTTACCATTTTGGATTAAATTAATTCAAAATAATGATTTTGTGAGACAATAGATAATCATTTTCAGATTATTTACCAAAATGGACTGACAGTTAAGAAAGTGAAATCATTTTAAATAATTAACTTATTTAAAATGAGAGAAATGTTAATTTTGACAATTAAATAATTAAAGATAATTATTTAATTCAGAGGATAATGACCGATAATTAAATAAATTAATAAATTCATTTAATTATGAGAATTAGTGACATATAAAATAAATAAATAAAAATCATTTATTTAACAATCAAGAATAATAAATGAATAAAGAAAATTAAATAAACTAGAATACATATATTAAATATTAATATATATAAAATACGTCGAGAGTTATCATTCTCTATTTTTCTTTTTTGATTGATTTGTCTTTGTGATCAAAAAGATTATTTATTTATTTATTTGTTCTTTGTAAGTATTTGATTTTAGGTTTTATAAAGATTAACTTAAAATATTATGAACTTTTAGATAGAAAAAATAAACATCAACATCAACCATTTGCATCTAATTAGAATGTGGTTTTATCAAGATTACCCTCAAGTTGTAATATCCATAGTTAAACCCTCTTAAAATTATAATTATGTAATATCTAAGATATCAATTAACCCTAACCCCAATAGTAATCCCAATTAAACCCTAATCATAATCCAAATTAAAACTTAACCTTGATTGAATGTTAAATCTAATCAAAATATACCCCTAATTGAACTTTACTACTAACCCTTACCCTAATTGAATACTGATTGAACCCTAATACTAATTGGATATTGATTGAACCTTACCACCAAGTTTAATCATAATTGTATGCTAACCTAACTTTAATTGTTATCATAATTAAACCTTAACCCTAATTGAGTAGCAACCTTTATGCTAATTTAACCTAGCCATAAACCTAATTGAACTTGAATTAATCTTTAGCCATAATGCCATTTGAACCCCAAATCTAATCCTAATACCAAGCTTTATTAGATAATCCTAAAGCTAATTGAACCATGATCAAACCCTAACAGTAACCTTAATATAACTAACGTATTTTAATCATGTACTTATGCTATATGTTTTCCCACTCACATTTCCATCAACTTGACGTGATGGTAAATATAATTAACTTTTTGATTCATCAAACTAGATCTAATAAAAAACTAATATATTTAACCTTTGCATGGCTAAACTTGTAACTTATGATGAATACTTGCCTTAAAAAAATTTAAAAAATAAAAGTAATGTTTATAATTTTATTTTTATTGAATCGTTAAGGATTTTTTATTTTTTTATTTAAATTATTTTATAAGAAATTGTCATATTTGATTACTATCATAATTTTAATCTTTTGATTATTATTTTTAATTAAATTAATTTAATGTCATAATTATTATATGATTTTAACTCATTAAAGCACTCAAATATTATATATTAATATTATTTACATCTAATATTTTAATTTAAGAGAAACTTGTTTAATAATTTTAAATTTATTATAGATGTGCATAAATTATGAAAAGCCTTTATTAGCTTGTATATTTAAGTTTTTATATTTTGTACAGTAAAATCTTTTTTCTAAAGCCTTAAATTTATAATATTTCTTTATATAAATATATATTAAATATTAATATATATAAAATATGCCAAGAGTTATCATTATCGAGGTGCCTATTACATTGAGAGAAAATGATGAAAATAAGCACCATGAGAAGGATATTCTCGGCGTATTTTATATATATTAATTATTTATAATAAAAAATTTCAAATCTTTGTGATTTATCTTTGATTTCTTTTTGTGATCAAATATATTTGATTTTGATTTTTTTGGTTTCAACAAATCTCTTTGATTTGATTTTTTTTATTTCATCAAATCTCTTTGTTTTGATTTTTTTTGTATGTTCAATTTGTTTGTGATCAAATCATGTATTTTTTATTTATGTATTCATATAGACATTAAAGTTTAGCAAACCACTACTTATTATGCTCTTAATCTTATTACAAAATAGCATAACTATCATCTTAATTAAATTTAATAGTGTTATGATATGCTTTACACGATCATTCCTTATTATTAAAAGAATTTCAAGATTGGGACAACAGTATTTAGATATTGATTTCCTTACACTTATGTGAAATTTATATGTATTTTCTTGATCATATTTAAATTCCACATAGCTTGTACTAAATATTTCAATGTTTTGCTTCCTATGTTCATTCTTTCCAATTTGAAAGAGCTCTATGTACTCATATATACATTAAAGTTTGGAAAACCACTACTTATTAGACTTTTAATATTATTACAAAATAATATAACTATCATCTTAATTAATTGCACTTTTTGTTAAATCAATTTGTTACATATAAACAAAACTGTTATATAGATTTTCTAAAATATATATAAAATAATAGAAAATTACAACTACATTAATTGCTCAAAAATTAACTATATTTTTTAATACAAATATAATTTTATATTTCTTAAATATTTACATCTCTTTGAAAAAGGGAGAACTTAAGGGTAGGACAAATAGTTATCAAAATGTTTTTTATCAATATTGGGTGGTTACATGAAATCGTGCCCTTTTTTATTGCATGCATGTTGTCCTATTTTTAATAATAGACATTGCCAAAATCGTTCAATTTCTATTTCTTACCCAAGTCAACCACAATTTTGTTACTAACTATACAACCAAACTTTTATTGGAAGGTGGGTTCTCAATTCTTAGAATCACATATTTATATTGTACAATCAAACAGTTATCAAAATGATTTTTACCAACATTGGGTGGTTACATGAAACTGTGCCCTTTTTTATTGCATGTATGTTGTCCTATTTTTAATAATAGGCATTTCCAAAATCACTCAATTTCTATTTCTTACCCAAGTCAACAACAGTTTTGTTACTAACTATACAACCAAACTTTTATTGGAAGGTGGGTTCCCAGTTCTAAGAATCACATATCTATATCATACAATCCCACATACTTCATACTTATGGTGTCACAAAGCAATGGGAAGTTCTCAACTATGTCAGAATATGTGTCATTGATTTGGAGAAGCCATAAGCAGACAAAATACTATTGCTGTAACGTTCCAAAATCAAGATCTGAAACAAAATACTACTGTTGTAATGTTCCAAAATCAAGATTTGAAACAATATACAATTTTTTATATTACATTCAGATATGTAACTAAAAGTAAAGTATGGTTTCTAAATATATAATATCCACAATGCTATTCAGCCTTCAGGTAAGCCATATGCCACGATATTTAATATTTTAAAAAATAAAGCATTTTTGAGCTTAGATCAACAATAATGTAGCCATAGAAAAACCCTTGGATGCTATTTAGATCAGGAAAATCATATAAAGAATGGACAGTAGTGAATTAAGAATCTTGAGCAATCTAAGTAATTTCAGATGATCTCCAACCTCTTTCTTTCTATTCCAATCAGATTTCAATGCTACCAATAAAAAAAATTAAATAATCAATATTACTTGCATGAATACTCACCCCTGTCCCTATTTGACATTTTGAAAACTCTACTAAATAAATATTATATTAATAAACATCAAATAAGTATCCAACACAAATAAATGCTCAAACATGTCAATCTGTCAAGTATTAAGGAATGCCAAACACACAGGAGAGAACGTTTTCATGGAGCAGTAGTTACAGGAGACCCAAATCATGATCTGCTCACTCTGCCTCTTTTTCATAAATAAAAAACTATTCTATAATTGATTTTCTTGGTTCTCGAGACCCTACAACAAAAAAAAAGAGATTTTTTTGAAAAAGAATGTTGATACTTTGGTGTAGTCCAATCCAAGATTTAGGATCACTAAAATGAGGATTTACACAGGGAAGAGAATTACAAAAGAGAGGATCCATATCGACATGGATACAAAGCTTAAGATTTTTACAGCGTACGATTCAAAAAAAAATTAAACCAATGTTTATAGCATGTACGATTCAGAAGAATAATATTAAACCATGCAAGCCTACAAATAGACATGCATGCAAATGAGGAAGCATAAATTCTATTTCATACTTCAATTTCTCATTCTAAAAAAATGCATGCAAATAGATCACATACCTAATACAATCTGTTGCTATTGAGAAATGTTATTGTGTCATGGGCCAAGCAATCTGAAATTGTGCCCTCAAATCAATATCCACCAAGAAATGATCATTGCCATTGGACTTGAAGGAAGGAACCTCTGTATTTGTGATCACCTGCAAGAAATAGAGCTACATTTGAAAAGCATTGCACCATTAACTTGCAGGGTAGTGTCATTTCTTCCACCGTGACTTGCAAATATGTATACAAGTTGTATCATATTCTGCACAATAGTTCATGAAATGGTTCATTCATGCAAAGTAGTGGAATCACCAGCGGCTATTGTGCAAAAATCAAGTCGGTGTAATAAATGGTGAATATTATTAATATCTATCACAAATATTATTAATTTCAGACGTTACTCACAACACATTAATTCTTGCTTATCTTTAATATGAGACATATTACGCCACCATCGTACAAGAAAAATAATGTCAAAATTATTGAGATAGGGTTAATGTTTATAGAGAAACATTCTTCCCTCTACAACTGAATACGCCTCTTGGCATAATTAAGAAATTTATTTAATTAAGGGAAGACTTAGACAATTAATGACGTACTTAATAAATAAATAAAATTTATTTATTTAACAATCATGAAGAATAACAGGACATGAATTAATTAAATAATTATGAATTATTTAATCAATAGTCGAATGTGGACCAAAGACATAATTAAATTTCATAATTATGCTAGGACGAAAGTGGTATGTTCTGGAAGTCAAAGTCTTTCAGGTCATTTCACACATACGCAGCCATTATGCTGAAAGCCAAAGATAGTAACCGGTAGATTATAAATAAACATTACAGGACTTTAAATTAGGTAATTTCGAAGTGCATCACTTTATTTTGAGTTCTTGTAATGAACGAACGCACTTCTAAAATCCCTGGTCGCCTTCATCAGTCCCCAAATGCGATTCCGAACCATACCAGCTCATGTCCAGACAAAATGTTCGTCTGCGGCTCCTTTACCGTCGAACCCCCACGGTTCGTCCGTACCGAAGCCGCAGTCGCCGTCAGCCCCGCCTTAAATCGGGGCACAACCGTATGTTTTATCGAAGCCCTGCCAAGCCCTATTCATCGTCATTCAGCCCGTTGGCCTGAACTGGCATCACCCGGTTGGGGTCATCGGGGCTGGAAGGCCAGCCCGGTCTCCATCCTCCATCTAATCCTGTACCCAAATCAGTCAAATCAGCTACACCTCCCCTTAAATTAATTCAAATCCCTCGACCAATGTGTTAATTCCTAATCACTCAAATCCTCTAGAACTCTGCACAGTTCAAATCATTTATTTGATTTATTAATTCCCTCATTTACTTTCAAAATGACATCAAAAAGGGAATATTCCTCCAAGTTTGAAATCTCCCCCCAAATCACTTGTCCATCCAACAAAGCATTTAAAGCTCTTACATTGTCTCTTACATGTCTCCCACTTGGCATTTAACTCATCTTTTATCCCCCTGTCATCTCATCAAATTCAAATTTCAAACTTGCACATGGATCAAAATGTGCTCAACCTTCATCCTATCAAATGTTGACAAGTGGCACCTTGCCATTGGTTGAATGTTAGTCCCACATTGCTCTATTTTGACCATCTCTTCAACTTAGCATTCTATAAATTAAGAGATCATATCCTCATTTCATCATCCACAATTTGAGTAAAGTTACCATGCTCAAATCATTATCAATCCTCATCCATTATCATTGAATCTTAGCTAGGTTATGTAGGTTTTTAGCTCGGAACACTCAATCTTCATCAAGAAAGTGGATCACTCATCAAATCTCTTCATCAAATCAACATTGCATCATTGGAGTTGGGAAAGGGCCAATTTTCACATCAAATTGGCACCAATTCCCTCAAGAGATTAGGAGTTTGCTTGCTTTAGAATAGATTTTGATATGCTTTCAAGTTTCATTGTGTTCTTCCTTTCATTTTCTATCTCTTTTGCTATTCAAATGAATTTCTTGAGGAATCCTTATTCTTGCTTGCATTTCACCTTTTAATGTGTTTATTCATTGTGTTTTGTATGTATTTTGATTAGGGTTCACACAAATAAGAAACAAAATTTTAGAGAACAACAGTCTGATCATATCCATTGGGATTGTAGTGGATTCCTGGAAGAAATTCCTTCTAGAATTTAAAGCTAAGTATAAAATAATTTTCTGAATTTTCATAGCAGTTGTCAAATTTTGATCAATTTTTGCATCAGTATTTGGGGAGAAAATGGAGTAAGAGATAGTGCAGTAAAATATTTTAAAGGAAAGGATAAGGAAAAGAAGTGTAGAGTGAATGTAGTAGAGCTTTGTCATTGATGTCAAAGGGGGAGAGAATGGAGTGAAAAAATTCCTAACATCCAAAGGGGGAGTAGTAGTTTTGGCTTTGATATGTTTTGGTTTTGACACTTAGTCAAATTTTCACTAAGTGTTGCCATCAATGCCAAAGGGGGAGATTGTTGGCATATGGATTTGATGAGGTCAATTTTGGCTACTTGTGTTGTCATTGATGGCAACTTGAGTCTACAGTTTGATCCATAGTATCAGGTGCGCTTATATCGGTAGAAAATCTAAGTCTCTATATTCTACTGACAGAGAAAGTAAAGAACTTGACATCTAGTTGGTATGTTGATCTGATTACTTCTCTGGATCACTATTTTGGAATGTTTTTTCCCCAAGGAATTTTTCTTAGCTCGTACACTATTCTACTAAAGAAGTTTTTTAGTTTTGCATTGATCATAGTTCAAGTTATGAGGTTCGGTGGCATGTTTTATCATCTATTTTTCCTTGTAGTCAACAGGCTTGATGTGGTGGATTGCAGATGTATGTGGAATAATTATTTTGCTATCTCCTATGTTTAGAACCTTGGTATGGGTCCTCTCTATAATTCTAGCAGACTTATGATGGTACGCTTCATTTCTAATTAAATATTTAAGGCTGACATGGCTGATATAAGCAAAGAATATTATATTTTGTTGAAAGGCCGACATGTATTGAATTTTTGGGTTAGCAGATATATAAGGAAGATCAGTAATTCACTTTTTGTGTGTGGTGTGAAGAGATACAAAGATGTGTGCAAAAAAGAATAGTTGATTGATCGAATATTGGTTGTACTGCTAAAGGGTTTTCAGTAGGAGAACAGAGCATAGCAGAACAAATTTGAGCAGAAGGTCCAAAGTTAGTTTGTGCACTTCAGTGGAACTAAATCCAGGCATTTGTAGATGCTATATTCTCAGTTCAAATTTTGTTGTAATCTATATTATAGTTGTATGGAAGTGAGCCTCTTTCTTTGAGCAGTGAGCTCTAGGCAATGCACTTGAATGCAAGTGCATTCCCCTCTTTTATTTTACTTTTAACAAAGTAAACTTTTTGGATTAATATCCACTATGGTTTTTCCCTTAACAGGGTTTCCACATAAAAATATATAGTGTTATGGTGATTATTGATGTGACTACATGTTTTCATCTATTATGTGCTTCTAATATAAAGTTCTATTATTATTGTTGATGGTTGTTAGTTCTATTTTTCAAATCAAAATCAGTGAACACTGATTCACCCCCCCCCTCTCAGTGTTCCTTGCATCCAACAAGCATAATTAGTGGAGATACTAGATGTTAAAAAAATATAACTATGTCATCTTGACAAACTCCTTTTTCTACCCACAAGCATAATCAATTGAAGCAATATCTGTTATATTATACACTCTTTGATTTCCAATAGGCATATCAATAGTTCTAAAATCTGTGATGTTATATTATATATACACACAAGTAGGTATGGGTAGATATACACAATAATATCACCTGGTGTCTATAGTTTGATTATCTTGCATAGCCTGCAACGAGAACCACCCAATGCTAATAATCCCACTTCTTGAGCCATAGACCATCTCTATCTAAGTTGTCACATGTCATGAGTGTGCAAGGAAACATGAATTCATTCTGTTTAAGGACTTTCTCTTGCCTTTGCATTGAGATGAAGGTCTTGAATATTTCCAACAATCCCATCTTGAACAAACCCTATAATTATGGCATCTCATTCAACCATTTTATAAAGAGCCTTGCTAAATCTGACCCAAAACTCTTCAATTTCTACCTTAGGAATTTTGTCAAACAGTTTGCTTGCAACCTCCAACTTGCAACTGATAATAGGTTTTAGTTTGCTTTGTTTGGATTTGTTTTGATTGCGAAAGAGTTTTGATGCTTGGAAATGAATGAAAGTGCATCTAAATAAATAACTAAGATTAAGTGCAACTCTTTTTGTATTTTCTCAAATGCAAATAGATGAATTTCTGATATAAAATACATACCTATAGCCAAGAGACATTTTCACAAACACTTGGCATGCAAACTAGATGAAAACAATGCATCCATATATGAGAGGCATTTTGACAAAAAATTGGCAAGTAAACTCCTTATCACTCCCATTCACTATTGCAAAGTATTCAAATGATTACAAGCTATTCAAGATATGTAATCAAACCTTATACAATGGTTCCCAATCCAAAACTTCAATATGCCAATGAATGAAATCTAATGTCCAACTAAAGTGAATGAAATTACATTGCATCAACAATTATCTTGCTTTCTAAATGACTGAAATTACATGGGTAATAACTTGGTTACATTTGCCATGAATTTC
>VDFB02373365.1:179498536-179900522 GCA_007258455.2 Sequoia sempervirens
ACCATGTATGAAAAAAAAAAAATGTTTAATGTGATCACAACACACAAGCCCATAATAAGGGCTTCGTACTCAACAATATTATTAGTAAATTGAAATTATAATTGAAAGGAGAGATGTGCTAGCCTTCCTTTGGGTGAGATAAAAACTACACCTACCCCAAAGCCAATATGACATCTCGATCCATCAAAATACCAATCCCATACAAGATCATCACTAAATGCAAAAATATATTCATCAAGAAACAAGTCCAGACCAAGGAAGGAGTGAGATGAAGGAGCGTCTTCCAGTTGACCGTCAACCTCTTGAACCCTTATTGATTTTTGAGTCGTGAACTTTATGTCAAACTTAGAAAGAAGCATTACCCATTTCATGAACCTTCTAGCAAGGTCAGCACTAGAAAAAAATGCTTCAGAAGATCACTTTTCACAATGACATGTATTTTAGCATGAAGAAGATAATGTCTTAACTTCTACATTATGAAGACGAGAGTGATATATTGTTTCTTCATGGTGGAATAATGGGTTTTGTAATTGAAAAGGACATGACTAATATGGTGGACATCTCTCTCTCTACCATCATCATCATATTGAACAAGAAAGGCTACCAAAGTGTACGATGATGCAACAAGGTAAAGAAAAAAGAGCCTATCCTACATAGTTGACATTAAGATGAGAGGATTGGCTAGATAATTTTTAATTGAATCAAAATATTTTTGGCACTCATCATCCCATATAAAGTGGACATCCTTCTTCAAAAGATGAGTGAAATGAATGATATGATCAACCAACTAAGATATGAATCTAAGAATTTCCTAAATTTTCCCTTGCAGGCTTTGTAATTTAGAAATTCTTCTAGGTGGAGGCATGTTAACAATTGCATCAATTTTGTTTGTATAAAATTCAATTCCATGATGAGAAAATATAAATCCTAAAAAATTTCTTGCATCTACACCCAAGACACACTTCAGAGGATTAAGCCTTATCTTATAGAGTCAAATTCTTTTAAATATGAGATGAATATTTCCTACATGATCTTGATAGGTTATAGATTTCACCAAGATGTCATCAATGTAGTCTTCTAAGATTTTATGAATGGTCATGAAATATTAGGGTCATCGCCTTTTGGTAAGTCTTTGATGACAATCAAGGAGGCTTCCAACACAAACAACACCAATCCAACACTATTTAGAGAAATTCTTTGCTCAAAAACCTTTCCTTGCTAGTAGCTCTGCCGACCCAGAAGCTTGAACCAAAATCACTCTAAACCCTCTCAAACATACAAATCCTTATAGTTTCAGAGACCCATTAAAGAAACTTATAACATACCTCTATATCTCAAGAAACTCTTTTGGAACAACTTCAAATCTTGTCTACTACACTGGCCTAGGCCATGAATTAGGCCAATTTTACAAAGAGACACCTCTCTAATATTGTAACCAATCCAAGAAACCAATGGGGCAGCACTCACCAACCTCCAAAACCACCAAATCAACCATTTTTTTGTAGGGACACACCTTCCCAAATTCTTATTCAAGAAACCCTTATTTTTAGCTATTCTTATGAGGGTTTATTGAATAACTATCTCAAAGACCTTTCCAAACCTTGAAACCAAGTCAAACAACCTTATTTAAGCCTGCACATGCTTAAAAGTTCTAGAAATATCACTGTCCTCTTAGATTTCATCAAACCCTATTCTAAAACCTCCATTTTCATGCACTTTTGCACTCAATTTCATCAAGAACGGCAACTCAAATTCCCCTAAATCTTTCTCCCTTCACAAATCCTTCATCCTTGCATCTAGACCAACTCCATGGGACCCATTTCATCATTCACAGGCCATACAGTCAGTGAAATGGTTCCTTAAAACATGATTTTGTGTTACAAACCCTTAAATAGGGTATACAAACTTGCCTTGAGAAATTTACCTCTAGAATGCACAAAAATGAATGAAAACTATTCAAACCAAATCTAAAAGTAAGTTAGGCCTGCTACCCACACATTTCACTCCATAAAAGATCACAATATTCTTGCATAGAACTGTACAGTTCAAGAAACAACATAATTTCTAGAAAAACATAGATTTTGCAAAGGTAAACAATGAAATTTTATTGCTTCTTCTCAATGATCAACTTCAGCAACCAACCCTTCAAGTTCATAAGCCTTTCTAAAAAAAAGTCCCACCAACTTCAATAGTTACAACTAATTTTTGAACCCAAATGACTGTTGGGTTTCCTCTTTACAACTTTATGCATTATGTGCAATTTGACTCTTCTAATCACCTAAAACATTACAGATGGTTTATTTAGACCTTATTCAACCTAAAAACCTAACTTAACACAATAAAATGACATTTCTCCTTCCTTGACAAGTTTTTTCAACCTTAACAACTTTTCAACATGATTTATAAATTTTACAATATAGATCCAAAAGACCCCAAAGTTGCCAATTACATAAAAAAATGGTCACATTAGACCTTATTTAGACTCAAAACACTCCAACATTCTAGTCTTTAACTCCTAGACTCAACTCTTCATAAAACCACTGAAGCAACTTCATTGAAAGGATTGGTGCTCCTGCACCATACACACTACCTAAAAAGGTTTCCATGTCTTTTGGAAACTGATCTTCCATTGTTCCTCCTCTAAATGCTCCATTTCTTTGACCTACAAAAGATACCTTGATTGGTAAATTCTGAAAGCTTTCTCTATACTTACCATCCTTGAGTTTATGGCCAACTTGATGAGGCCTCCCTTGCTTTTTTTAACATGTTCTAATCTCTCTTCCATATTTGAACCATGTAGAACTTGTACTAACTACCCATTGTCCTATCCATACAACATACTTATCTCCATGACTTTGGCCTTTCCCTTCTGTAGACATGCAAAATGTACAAGTTGACATTGCGCATCTAACTTTGATCTACTAACATCGTTTCTTCCTAAATCATCCCTCGGTCTAACTGTTTAATCAAATTCCCCTATCTGATTAAATTCATCAATATTCGTCTCTTAATTAAATAAATTATTTTGTCTAATTAAGTCACTTTCCCTTGTTAATTAAATCAATTCATCTGATCTAATTATCCCTATTTAATTAAATAATCAATTTATTTGATTAAATCTCTAAAGTCTATCTCATAAATTAAATAAATTAAACCTTATTTTAATTTAATCCGGGTATCATCCCTTTTAATTAAATAACAAATCAAAAATCTTTATTTAATTAGCCTCTTATCATATTCCTCTCTTTGTTATTTAAATTAATCCAAAAATCTAAATCAAATTGTCAAATAAGCTAAATATCCCCTTAAATTAATCAAATCCTGATTAATTTAATCCTAATCACTCAAATCCTCTAGATTTTGCAACTTGCATAATTAAATCATTTATTTAATTTAATAATTCCCTATTTTCATTCAAAAAAGGCATCTAAGTGGGAATATTCCTCAAATTTGAAATCTCCCCCCAAAAGGACTTGTCCATCCAACAAAGCATTTAAAGCTCTTACATTGTCTCTTACATGTCTCCCACTTGGCATTGAACTCATTTTTCATCCCCCCTAAACATGTCATCTCATCAAATTCAAATTTCAAACTTGCACAATCCTCAAAACTTGCTCAACCTTCATCCTCTCACATGTTGACAAGTGGCATTATATCATTGGTTGAATCTTTGTCCCACATTGATCAAATTTGGACATCTCTTCAACTTATCATTCTATAAATACAATGCTTCACCATTCATTTTATCATCCACATTTCAAGAAAAGTTACTATGCTAAAATACTTAGCAATTCTCATCCATCTCATTGAATCATAGCTAGGTTTTTTTGCAGATTTTAAGCTTGAAGCATACATTCAAAGTCTTCATCAAGTGGATCAATCATCTTCAATCAACATTTGCATTCAAGGAGTTGGGAAAGGGAAAATCTCCACACACCTATTTGCACCAACTCCCTCAAGAGATCAAGAGTTTGCTTGCATTAGATAGGATTTAATTGTTTCATTTGTGTTCTTCATTTTCATTTCTCATCTTTTGCAAATTTCAAATGGATTTCTTGAGGAATCATTGGTTTCTAATCTTGTGTTTGATCTAATTGTTTGCATGTTTATTTTGTTTGTGCAAGGTATAGATTCAAATGGTTCACACCTTCTACTAGTTCCACTCTTTCCTTTGCCTTGAATTTAGGCATCAAAGTCACTGTCCTCAAAGCCCTTTCACTTTCAAACCTGCATACTACTGCACCATCAATCTTAGGAGCCTTTTTCCTACAAAGACTTAGCTATCCTTCAAATTTTGCAACCACTACAAGATGTACACTATTCCAATTAGTATTTTATCAACCTTTTTCAACCCATCTTTCTTCTTCATCAACAATTCACCATTAACCTTCTCTAGGTCAGTCTCTATCTTCTTCTTCTCATTATTTTTCCCTTCCAACTGTGCATCAACCTTCAATACTTATGTCCTAATGTATGTAACCTTAGTCATTGTTTCCACCTAATCATTCTTTACTTCCTCAATCTGCACATACTCCTTATTACCCATCATGATTACCTTGGCTATTTTGACCCGCTCTTTAGTTTCTTCTTGCAATGGAAGGAAAATGAATGTGTTCCCCTCATGCTCAATCTGATATGTATTAGCCCATCCATCATACACAACATGTTTATCAAATTTCCATGGCCTTCCAAGCAACAAATGACAACATTGCATTGGTAGAACATCACAAAGCACCCTATCCTTGTACCTTCCAATCTGAAATTCAACTACATCCTGCTCATTGACTAGAAGTGACTGATCATCGTTTAACCATGACACCTTATAGGGTGTTTCATGAGGAACCTTCACCAAACTCAACTTATCTACCATTTCCTTTGTTATTATATTATCAATGGAGCCTGAATCTATCACTAACTTGCATACTTTACCTTTGCTCTTGGAGGTGATCTTGAAAATATTTCTCCTTTGTAATGGTTCTTTCTCCTTGGAGGCTTTCAAGAGTTTTCTTTGCAGCATCAAATATTCACCAACTTCTGGTCCACAATCAAAACTTGGAGAATTAACACTTTCCTCTACACCCTCTTTCACGATTTGAACTCTCTTTTCACCTTTTCTCTCACCCCCTCTAGAAGTAGCACCAAACTTATTAGGACACTTAAAAGATGGATGTCCAAACTCACCACAGTTATAACACCTTCCTAAAAAAACATTTGAAACACTTCCTTGAACAATATTTCTACCCCTGAAACTTGTTCTTCCACCTCTCCATCCACCTCTAGATTCAACCACTTGTTCTTTACCTTTACTAGCATCTCCTTGATCTTCATCAAATTGTTTTGGTGTAGAAAGTGTACCTCTACCCCTAGAAATACTACCTCTTCCTCTTGTTACTTTCTCTTGTCTCCTCTTCACTTTCTCTTCTGCTCTTATAGCCATTTGAAAACATTGTTCAACTATTTTTGGTGTCATCAAACTTATTTCATCTTGGATATTATACCTTAGTCCATTAAGATACCTTGCCATTCTTTCTTCCTCATCTTCCTCATGTTTTATTCTTATACTTAACCTATAGAACTCCTTGGTGTATGCTTTCACATCTAAGTCCTTTTTCCTAATATTTTTGAAGTTTTTTAAGAAATTGAACATTGTAATCATTAGGAAGGAACTTACCTTTGATTTTTTCCTTCATTCTCTCCCAAGAAGTGATCTTGGTCTTCCCCTTTTTCTGCCTTTCATCTTGCACAAAGTTTCACCGCAGCAAAGCATTCCCTTTTAACTTAGTCTCAGCCTTCTTCACCTTGTGTTCTTCATCTATCTCTTCACTTTCAAAATAATTCTCCATGGCTCCTATCCAGTCGAAGAGCTCTTCACCATCTAGTTTAGCCCCATACATAGGCAAGTCCATTTTTCCATGTCCATCACCTTTTGAAGCCTTCAAAAGCTTCGAAATCCTCACATCCTCTGGATCCAACTGTTCCTCTTCACTAGAAGTTTCTTCCTCTTCAGTATCACTCTCATCCATATCAACCCCAACTTTATACTTCAATGCAACCATCTCTCTTTTTAAGGCTTCTAATTCTCTAGCTTGTTGATCGATCTTCCTAACAACAGTGCTTCCCTTAGGAGGCATCTTGACTCCTCCAATTTCCTTCTTTTCCTTACTCAATATTTCAACCTTCCTCTTTGCAAATTTCAACCTATCAACTTCAATACCTACTAACTATGCTCTGATACCATATGATGACAATCAAGGAGGCTTCCAACACAAAAAACACCAATCCAACACTATTTAACAAGTATTGAACACTTCAAACCCTTACAAGAGAAATTATTTACTTAGACACCTTTCCTTGCTAGTAGGTCTATAGACCCAGAAGCTTGAACCAAACTCACTCTAAACCCTCTCAAACAACCAAATCATTATAGTTTTAGAGATCCATTAAAGCAACTTATAACATACCTCAATATCTCAAGCAACTCTTTTGGAACAACTTCAAATCTTGTCTACTACATTGACCTAGGCCATGAATTAGGCCAATTTTACAAAGAGACAGCTCTCTAATATTTCAACCATCCCAAGAAGCCAATAGGGAAGCACTCACAAAATTTCAAAACCACCAAATCCACCATTTGTTTGTAGGGACACACCTTCCTAAATGCCTATTCAAGAAACCCTTGTTTTAGGCTATTATTTTGAGGGTTTATTGAAGAACTATCTCACAGACCTTTCTAGACCTTGAAACCAAGTCAAACACCCTTATTTAAGCCTTTACATGCTTAAAATTTCCATAAATATCACTTCCCTCTTATATTTCATTGAACCCTAGTCTAAAACCTCCATTTTCATGCACTTTTCCATTCAATTTCATCAAGAACAACTCAAATTCCCCTACACTTTTATCCCTTCACAAATCCTTAATCCTAGCATCTAAATAAACTCCATGGGACCCATTTCACTAGTCACAAGTCATGGAGACATTGAAATGGTCCCTTAAAACATGATTTCGGTTAAAAACCCTTAAACAGGGTATACAGACCTACCTTGAGAAATTTGCCTCTAGAAAGCGCAAACATGAATGAAAAATATTCAAACCAAATCTAAAAGAAAGTTAGGCCTACTTCCCACTCATTTCACTCTATAAAATATCACAATCTTCCTGTACAAAATCATATAGTTCAAGAAACAACAAAATTTCTAGAAAAACATAGATTTTGCAAAGGTAAACAATGAAATTTTATTGCTTTTTCTCAATGATCAACTTCACCAACCAACCCTTTGAGTTCACAAGCCTTTTTAAAAAATTTCCTACCAACTTCAATAGTTACAACTACTTTTTAAACCTAAATGACCATTGGGTTTCCTCTTTACAACTTTATGGATTATGTGCAATTTGACTCTCCTAATCACCTAAAACATTACAAATGGTCTGTTTAGACCTTATTCAACCTAAAAACCTGAATTAACACAAGAAAATGACATTTCTCCTTCCTTGAAAACTTTTGTCAACCTTAACTACTTTTCAACATGATTTACAAATTTTACAATATAGATCCAAAAGACCCTAAAGTTGCCAATTACATAAAAAATGGTCACATTAGACCTTATTTAGACTCAAAACACTCCAAAATTCTGGGCTCTAACTCCTAGACTCAACTCTTCATAAAACCACTACAGTAGCTTTGTTGAAAGGATTGGTGATCCTGCACCAGTCTTGCTTGCATTCTTTAACCCAAATGGAATGACCACATAACAGAAAGTACCCGAAGGGGTAGTGAAGGTTGTCTTATATTGATATTATGGATTAATATTAATCTGGTTATAGCTTGAAAATCCATTCATGAAGGATAACAAGGCATGGCTTGCAGTCAAGTCTACAATAAAATCAATATTAGAAAACATAAAATCATCTTTAAGAGAATCCTTATTAAGGTCACAAAAGTCAATGCAAATATGAATACACCCATCAAGTTTGCTAACAACAACAATATTCAAAATACAAGGTGAATAGTTTATAGGATGGATAAAGCTTTCTTTTAATCCCTTCTCTATCTTAATCTTAACCAAAAAAGACACCTTAGGATTGATCTTTTAGAATTTTTGATTAACAGGTTTGGCATTGGGACATAGGATGATATTATGGACCACTATGGACTCATGAATAATAGGAATATTCTCATATGACCAAGCAAAGATATCAGGATGTGAATGTAATAGATCTAAATTCTCTTTAGCTTATTTTGAAGAAAGGTATTTTCTGATCTTAATAACCTTTTTAGAGGATTTAGGATCCATGAAAACTTTAGTAGTATCTCCCTTAAGGAGAGGAATATGGCCTTTAGGATGAGGTATCAAGACACCATCATAAACATTAGATAGAGGATCCTCCTTGTCCATATTCAAAATAGACTCTCCAAAGTATATATGAGAATCGTCGCTTATGGTGAAAGGAGGAAAATGGGAATAGGCACCTAAGAATTCTTCCAACACTTCCTCCAAGAAAAAGAGATCTGGAGGAACATTATCAAGTTATATTTTATCCTCTATCAGTTCAGGGTGAAGTAGGTTGATAGTTTTAGCCGAAATCATATTAACACTCCACCATGGTTTTTGTCTAGATTATTCAATAGAGCATCCAAGTCCCAAGTTACACTTGCAAGGCTTAAATTAGATAGGGACCTAAATTACTTGTTCAATATTCCCAATACCTTTATGCCTATGACCTTACTTATAAATGAGCCTACATCCAAGGCCATAACATGTCTACAAATCCTCGAAAGGAGGTGGTTTCACATAGAGAGCTTCATTCCACCAATGAGTGTCAAACAAGTCTATGAGACCACAACCATCCTTCTCATTGGAATTACAAACTTTAACATCTCTAGATGAAGTATGATTACCCTCCTTGATAGGGGAATGGCAAGGTTCCTAGATGGGATCACAACTTTCCTTCTCAATGGAATCATGATTACCCTCCTTAGTAGGGGAATGAATAGGTTCTTGGATGGGATCACAACTTTCCTTCTTAACGAGAGGTTGATAAACTTTCTTAGTGGAATTATTTGAAGTTATTGGAAGATGGGGTGGATGGGATTCTATTTGTACTCTCCAATGAAGAATTTAGAGAAGTTCAATGATCCCTAATCACCACCAAGACATGCATTTGATTGAGAAGAAGAAGTATATGGGGAATAATTAGGAATTTTTTCTTTAGGCTGCTCACTTCAAGGAAAATATCCATAGATGGTACCGCTAAGGAACATGTCATCACATTAGACATTAGTGATGGGATACAACTATTAAGAGTGAAAACAATTGAGGCTCAACCAACAACTTTGGACTCATAATGGTGGAATACTTTAGGGTTAGCTTTAATTGTAACCACTTGATTATTAGCTACAAACTTTAAATAAGGATGCAAAGTAGAAGTGAAAAATTCCATAGCATGAATCAAAGGTATTTCTAGAAGAAGGTTGTAAGGTAAGGGGCTAGGCATCATGTACAACAAAGTGGGTAAGGTAATGAGTCCTAGCTGCAAGGGAAAGATTATCATGCCTAAGGCTTGTCGAACAACATTATCAAATCCACAAATGTATAAAGAAGCAACTAAAGAAGAAGAATCAATATTAATTTTAGTTAATAGATCCATACAAAAAACATTGAGATCCAAATTAGTGTCAACAAGGGTACATCTAATACCAATGCTATTAACACTAATTATGATCATTAGAGGGTCCACTTGTTTTTGTACATCTGGGGGAAAAAGTTCCTATGGATAGAATGTAATATTCAGTGAATCCACACAAATATAAGCCATCAACACATTAACACCCACTGACCTAGCGAAGGCCGGCAAGAGGATCTTTTGCAACACTTCCCGAAGCATACCTTGGTAAATGAGAGCAGTCTAAAGCAAATACCAAAGCACGATCTTAGCTAGAATGACACACAGTTGCTAAAAAATATCAGTCTCTAGGTACTTTAGTCACTAGTTTAGGAGCTAAAGGAAGACTTGGTTGAGAAGGTGGTAAAAAGGTAGGAAATTTTGTAGGTTGAAGTGTAGGAACATAATATTATTGATTCAAAATTTTCTAATTCCTTCTAGTGTTGTATGTGTGTGCTTTGACATTATAAGAAGTAGAGTCTATATCTCATACAAAACTTGTATAAAAATCTATTGAGTCATTATAATATGGGAACCTAAAAATATAATGAATCTTCTTAGGAGAAGGGCTAGCTAGAGTCAAGTAAACAATGAGTATCTTAGGCCTCGGGGAAGCCATAGAGACTACAACAACATTCACCGAATTCTCAACTAGTGAGGAAGAAGTTGATGTTTGTGAATTAGAATTTTGTTCAGAAGATCTATAGATAGAGGAAGATGCTTCTAAGAAATCATCTAGAGCATCATCCAACATATCAAAATATTCCTTAGAGAAAGAATTACATAAACATTAAAACATTGAAAAAAAAGAAACCACATCCTTCATGTTGGGTTCACCAAAATGTAGAGAAGGGAGATTTGCTGCTCATGAGAATCTTCATTTTCAAGTGAATCCAAGGGAGTGAACTACCCTAAAGTACCTAAAGCTAAACTTAATGTAGCTGAATGAAGAAATTTCAAAGAATATCTTACTCAGGACAATATTCAAATAGACTACTTTAGAATCTAAGAGATAAGGATATTGAGATCTCTGTTGTGGAAGGAATAGTTCTCAGCCAAAGGACTATAGTGTGTGGTTAGGACACCAACATAGTGCACTAAATTCTGAGGGATACACTAGTGTCTAAGAAAAACATAGAGCTAAAACCTTGGGAAGGAATACTCTAACCCCATGAATGTGCTTAGACCTGAGGTCTGTTCAATAAAATAGAGTAAAAAAAAACAATAAAAGTTGAAAAGAACAAAGGAGAATGAAGGAGAAGCTTACAACAAGTATTTCATTTGATATCTTCCTCCAAGCTTCACTTAGACAACCTACACACAAGAAAAATGAGGGAAAATGTTTAGGTTATTTTGGGGCTTACCATAGTCAAACCCTCATTTTGGTGTTCCCACCTCCACAGACAGCCAAATGGATAGATAAAATGGACAAAGTAAACAAGTACAAAGTGATAAAAGCAATCCCCACTCAAGGAGGTTAACACGTATCATAAGCTAGCAAATAAACAAAGTATCTATTTGCAAATAGACAAGAACCAAGAGAGCATTACCAATAGTTTATGGACCCATCCTAACTACATGGATGCTCTATAGAAGGCTTTCAAGAGAGCTTTGGCTATTGGAGGGACCTCAATCCAATAGAGCTTCACTATAGAAGCAAAATTGAGAGAGAAAGAAGTAGAGAGTAGAATGACATCAAAAGATTCAATTATTATAATGAGAGAGAACCCCTAAAATGACATGTTTCATGAGTTAGGATTCCAAGATTTCACATTTCAAACTCAGAAAATCATGTGGATGTTAGCATGTCATGCAGACATTTGTGTGCTACATAGGCGTGCAACACATCATTTTTTGAGAAATGAGGTGGTATATTGTTGTCACTTTATTATTGGTCCTCATGGAGTTAGAATTGTGAAATTATAACTCATGAGGTTCTTATCATAAATGCATTGAATAATAATAAATGAAGGGCCAAATGTGCAAATGTGAAATTGCCCCTAGGGTGCAATTTTGTGACATTACAAAAAATACATTTGTGTTATTGTTACTAGGGTGGTGCAAGATCCATGAAGAATAATACTTTGAGTTCACTTGTCCAACTTATCAAGATGCATGGGAAAGATTCAAATGATGCACTATCCAAAGCTAGAAGGTAGTGACTCAGAGGGAAACATAATGAAAGATGAAAGTTTTGATTCCCTAGATCGGTTGAATTCTAAAGATGAGCAAGATACCAAAGAGGAGGTTCCCACTCCTCTCGTAGAGAAGCCTCTTAGAGATGAAAGTGTGACATCCATAGAGAAGAACTTGCTAGAAGATGCAAGAAAGAAAATCATAGATCCAATTATCACTTACGAAAGTGGTCTAGGAAAGGGTGGAATCTCACCAACATCACTCTTGTGAAAGAGGATGATGTGGAGGCTTAGATTTGATGGATATAAATTCAAGCATGGGAACGATGTTGGGATGGAATTGGTCAAATCACAAGGGAAATATTTCCTGAATGCTTCGAGATTGTAGTTCACATGTACCAACAATGTCCTAGAGTATGAAGCTCTGATTAGGGGTTTGTTGTTGGCCCATCAAAAGAAGGTCAAATAAATATTTTTAGAAGGGTATTCTCAACTGATTGTAAGGAAAATAAGAAGCCAATATTCCTATCATGATAAAATATTGGCTGCCTATTAGAATAGGGTAGGGATTTGATTGAATATTTTGAAGCCTTTAACATAAAATCAGTCCCTAGATGGAAGGATTACATGGTAGATGCCCTCACTACTTTAGCAAGTTCCTTGGAGCTAATGAACAGTTCTCACCTTAAATAGTTTTTAGTAGAGATGATTCCTATACCATCAATTCTGAACAATATGAATAATTTTTAGGTGTTCGAGGATGACCAACATATCCTCAAATTCACCAACTCAGGGATCTTCACTACTTAGATTATTGATGAATGTGACAAATATCTATTTGAGATAGCAAAGGATGGCATAATTAACCTGAAGCCCAACAGTATCCCTAAAGGCATGGTGGAATTGCAAAGGATATTTGATCCTAATAATACTACTAGGATTCAGAAGGAAACCATAGACTCAAATGAGAGTAAAAGTGATCTCAACAAATTGGGAGATAAGCTTAATAAAAGAGAAGTTTCTATAAGAAAATTTTTTACCTCAAAAGAAAGGGATGGAATAATAAAATCCTTGAAATTTTGAAGAGAGTTAATTACTTGGAGCTATGGAGAGATAAATATATTTGATACCTTGATAATCATGCACACTATCCCTCTATAGAAAGATGAAAACTCATTCAAGCAGAGGCATCGACTAGTTAATGCATTGTTGGAACCTTTAATTCATAAAGATGTTCAAAATTTGTTGAGTTCTAGGATAATTTACTTGGTGTGGCACTCCACGTGGGTGGCCAACCTAGTAATGATGCAAAATAAAAATGGAGAAATTTTATTATGCATGTATTTTTGAAATCTCAATTAGCCTCTTGAGAAGGACAACTATCTTTTTCCTTCACTTGATGAAGTTTTGTAGATAGTTAATGGGTCCCAATGGGTGTCCTTCTTGGATGCGTAGTCAGGATATAATCAAGTCATGGTTAGAGAAGAGGATAGGTTGAAGATTGGTTTCAATACAAAGTGGGGAACCTTTACATATAGGAGAATTCTATTTGGGCTCATTAATGTTGGATCCACTTTCCAAAGAGCAATGTATATAGATTTTAAAGGAATAATTGGGAAGTGTATCATTATTTATATGGATGACTTGACAATATTTTCTAAGAAAAGAGCTGACCATGTGACTGATTTACATAAGATATTGTAGTGTTGTAAAGATTCTAGGATCTCTTTGAATCACAATAAGTGCATCTTTGATGTGACAGAAGGAAAGCTTCTTGGTCACATAATATAAAAAAAAGGTATTTCTATAGATCTAGAGATGATCGAATCTATCATGAAGCTGTCACTTCTAGAAAACATGAAATAATTGAAATCTTTATTTGAAAAGATTAATTTTGTCAAGAAATTTATCAATGGGTTCAAGGAAATTGTTTGACCACTGAATGATATAGTCAAAAAGTATGCTAAAATTGAGTGGATAACTGAAGCCAAGAAAGTGCTTCAGGAAATCAAAGAGGTCATCACTGTTGCACCTGTATTGGCTAGCCCAAACTACTCAAGGCCATTCTATATCTACACTTTTTCTTTTGTCCTTTGGACTGTGAGGGCGTTCTTACACAAAATGGAGAAGAAGGAGATGAAAATCCAATCACATTCATGAGAACTCCCTTAAAAAATAATTAAATAAGATAATCTTAATTTGGATTAACAATCCTTTGCTTTAATCAAAGCTATTAAGAAATTTAGACACTATATCTTGAGAAGCAAAGTGATAGCAATGCCACAGTCAAGTCTATGTTGATGTAGAATGAGCTCAGGGAATGGCATGGGAAATGGATGGAAATACTCTAAGAATTTGATATGGATATACAACCTATGAAACTAGTGAGAGGTCAAGGACTCTCAAAGACCCTGGCAAGTGTAGATCAATAGTTGGTTTGCCAACAATATACACACAAATGCATCACCTTTGATGAGTGGTATAGAAACATTGTTTAATACCTAGTGCATAACAAATTATCAAATCATATGAGTGCAGTACAGAGTCGAGCCTTAAAGATCAAGAGTCAAGCTTGTATGATTAAAGGTGGAGTCTTGTATAGAATAAATTATAAAGGTGTTTACCTTAGGTTCCTAAATAAAGAGGCTACTATCTCTATTTTAATAGAGTTTCATGACAAGTTTAGCACAAGGTATGGTTTAGCTGAGGAAAATACACATCAATACTATGGGTTGGATACTACTAGCCCACCTTGTTAAAATATGCCTCCTAGAATGTCAAGACTTGTGTGTGCCAAGTAGGAGCTAGTAGAGAAATAAATGTTCCTATGCCATTGCAACTAGTATATGAGGCATGTCCTTTCACCCAATGGGGCCTTGAATTTATCAGAATGATACATCCCCAATCTTTTGCAGGACATATATTTATCCTAGTAGAAAATAATTATTGTACAATATGGTTTGAAGCGATTTCTTGCAGATAATGCACTACTAATGTTGTTATCAAATTTTTGGAGGGTCAAATTATGACTAGGTTTGGAATGCCCTTCACACTAGTATGTGATAATGGCCCTTCCTTTTCTTTAGTACAATTAATGAAATGGGTATTTGAACATGGAATTATTATTAAATATTAGTCAAACTATTACCCCCAGGGTAATGGAGTGGTGAAATGTACAAATAAAAACTTAATAGGGGTGATATAGAAGCTATTGGATAAAAGCCCAAAAGATTGTCACTCGCACTTTAAGTTTGTGTTATGGGCTAACCAGACTAGAACAAAAATATATTTAGGGATTTCCCCTTATTGATTAGTCTACCATTTAGAGCCATTTTTCCCAATGAACCTTAGAATCCCAACATTGAAATTCATGTAGAGTTATCTAGGAAAACAAATGACAAACTACAAATTAGATTGATGAACTTGTTAGAGTTGGATGAAAAACATACAACTACACTTGAGCATGTGTCAAAACACCAAGCTATGGTCAAACATGGGTTTGAAAAAAGAGCCAAAATCAAATCATTCAATATTTTAGATCTTTTCCTATTATGGGACAAATCCAAAGAGAAGAAAGGAGGGCTTTCAAAGTTTGATAAACTTTAGACATGATTGTAGACACCGAAATATGGTTTAAGCCTGCAACTTAAATATTCTTAATAATTCCTATTTCTTCCATGGTCATGATTAAATAATGTCAATTATTTAATTATTCTCTAAAGTCTTCATTTCTTCTATTAATTAAATAATCTTAATTATTTAATTAATTCATACTTTTATTTATTCCATCTAATTAATTAAATAAACATTTTTTATTTAATTATGTTACTAATTAACCTTATCCTTCTTGTCAAATTAAATAAATTCTTATTTAATTTACCTTTATCATATGTCAACTATAATTAAATAAATCATTTTATTTATTTAATTATTCATTTAAACCCTTCCGTCACTTAATTAAATAAATCTTATTTAATTATTCTTCAAATATCAAATCTTGAATTAAATGAATTATTTAATTCATAAATTCTATTTTAACACATTCCTCTATATTTAGATAATTGTGCCAATCATCTAAATATTCACTTTGACTCAACTCGACATCTATTTAAATCGCTCAGTTAACTCAGGATTTAATGTCTGAGTGGCTTTCTCGAGTAATCTCTTCGTCAAATAATTCAATCTTCCAGTTCTAACTGAATTGTGTCTACATGCATATTAATTAAATATTCCTATTTAATTAATTAAATCTGGTGTGTGCATTCAAACAAGGAGTTTCTTTAATCCTATCTTTATCATTATCATGCAAAGACTATTCTTCTGTTTTCGAATACCAAACTTGAAGATTAAATCATTTATTTAATCTTTAATTCTATTTCTAATTTGTATCACACATGTCACTACTGACATTTATTAGAATGCATGTCTAATCTGTCAATCTCAACTATCCGTTGATCTTTTGATCCTGGCCTGTCATTTGAATGATCAATTTTCTATAAATTGATCTGTCATTCATTATTCCAATCTCTCTCGATATCTTATGACTTTTTGGAGCAACTATCTTGAATCTTCGATGTTTTGCTAAATCACTATCATAGGCTATACTTGCACGAACTTTTGAAAATTTGAGGGAAATTATACTACAACGACAAAATGGAGAAGGGAAATTGAGATGATACATGGAATTACGTACATATTGGGTGAGATTGTTCAGTTTATTTATGTTTTGGCTTACCTTTGTTCTTTGTTGCTTAACTTAGATTGCATTAGTTTTAGATTTGCATTGCATGTTTGCTCTAATTTGTTTCTTCTACATTTTTCTATACGTTACATTTGGTGAACCTGACATGAAGACAACATCTTCATGTATCTATAGACTTTTATTTTGATTTTGCAGGTTTTTGTATGGAACGACGCATCATCTTGACAAAATGCTGCAATTGACATTCAGAGACACATCAGCTTGGCAAAACAACGCAATTGACTTTGTTGGCTGCATCTATGAATGGAAACGACACATATGAGAAGGAATCACGCATCTGTCATATTTTGAGCTGCAATTGACTGGTGAAATACCATGCCGCATTTGACAGAGAAAATGATGCATTCGACTGGTATATTTTTAGGTTTAGACTTCCAATTTACAGTTTCCTTTCGTGTTTTTATTTTCACTAATCTTCTATTTTCAGCGTGCGTCTTGAGGATTTAACATAGTTTTTTGCAGATTGATAGTCAAAGATCAAAATCAAACTACTAACGAATCTTTCATTTGGATTAAAATTGACAAGTGTCTATTGTGTTAGGTGTGAAAGCACAATTGTGTAATTACCCTCATGATTTGGTACACCGAAGTATCCTCTCCCCTTGCGCACCCATGTGATCCTAGGTGTAAGAGAAACAGTTACCAACTCTAGAACTTGGGCCTATTTTGGTGGGAAAAAGTGCTCACCCCAGGATGACTCAAACTGGTAGCACCCTGAACCCAAGGGACTTCCAACTGGTATATAAAAGTGGATTCTTGGGGAAAGCCCAAGAATCATGCGTATGGTTCTGACGAGATGGATTTGAAAGGGGACTCTTGCCACATGGATCATGCCCTACGAATGAAATGCCCTAATTAAAAACCTTTGTTTGTAGTGTCCAAAATCCTTCTATTTACTAGTGTAGTAGGTCGGACCTATGAAGCTGTCTCATATTCTTACGGTTCATGTGTAGAGATGAATGTATGCCATGGGATGTTTATGGGTACTGTAGCTTGGCTGCCATGAATGATATTAATGAGATGTGGAGGGGAGCTAGAGGGATCAAGCTACTAATCATCTACCTTGAATAAGCGTAGTTGGGGAAACCCAAGTAAGAACTCAGTAAATACTGTCCTTCATAGCCTAGGATGTGCTTGTCTATTATCAAATTAAACGTTCTTTAAGTCCAAAATCGAATTGAAAACATTTTTTCTTATGATTGTCTTTATTTTCTGAAACTTGATCACAAAGAACAATGTCAGTTTTATATCCCAATTCATTGAAAATACAACAAAGTCACAAATATTCACCTCAAAGTCACAATTGTTTTGTCGAGTCACATATGTTTACCTTAGAGTCGTATCTTCTAGATTAGCTCGTATTTTCTTTGTCAAAACTGCATCTATCTTCAAAAACTACACTTTTGATATTATGTGATGCATCTGATAAGGTGAGCCACAAGTGCAGTATCAAATGATGCATTTGCCACTATCACAGAAATTTTACTAGTGCGTAAGTTTGGGAAAATCGCATATGTTACAATTTGAGTCGGAACTGTCATTATGAGTCACATCTGTGAGAAAATTAACTGCATCTACCAGATTCAAACACTGAACTTTAGCAGAAACATGTAGTTATTGACAGAAAAGCACAACTGTGAAACATAACCACATTTGATAAATTATGTGACGCATTTGCCAGATTATTAGAAGACTAGAATTCATAGTCACTATCCGGTCAACACTGTCATACTAGTCTTTGATCTGTCTTACTTGACCTTCGACAGAAACCTGAAATGATTTGCTCAATTCCTTTAGGTATCATTTAGTCATTACTATAGTCATTCTGATTCTGAGTGCTACTTTCATCTTTAAGTACATATTTCATTTAGATTTAAACTTCTAGGAAGGTCAGTTTTACAAACTTTAGGATAGGTTCACCATCTACACTTTGGAAAAATTATAGTGTCAATGAAATCTGGCATTGAACCTAGTCCTATCATCTTATCATTTGTCCTATACAGAGTCCTCCTAGCTCATCAGTCTAGTTAGGAAACTCAACTTGTCTTTGATCCTCGTCCTACATTAGTTCCTTGACTTAACTAAATTGACACCTTGGTTAGAGTTTAGGTAGTTGGTCCCCCTGTCTCGGGTTCACAAAATTGATTACCTTAGAAGCTTGCTTAGACTTTGCATCTTTAGATATTGTCATTTTAGACTAGCGTCATCTTAGAACATTCCTTATTTTGCATTCAGAAAATTCCAAAAAGATAGACTAGAGTCATACTGTCCATAGACGTAGTTTTGCATTCCTTGCATATTGAGCTTATCTTACATGGTTGAAACTAGGTCTAAGAGAAGAGAGAGAGAAAATATGTCAAACCCAAATGAATTCATCAATCCATTCTCCACAAGACCTCATAGGACTTTATTAGATAAATTCACCACTAGAAACACTCAAGGACACATTACAATAGAAGACATAGAGGCTGCAACATAGGACCCTGAGTTTTCCTCTTTTGTGGATGAGTACCTAGCAAACGATCATCAACGGTACTTAGCCAAATTGCTAGCTAAAGGCGCTACCTTACCTACAGGATTAGATATTAGCACCTTACAAGCTCAACCTACACAAGGGACTAATACAACGACTACCAGTACTACTATACCTTAGGTAAATACAACCATACCATCTGGCATACCTACACAGAGTATGATAGTCCATACATCTCCATTTGGTACATCTGGCATGACATCAAGATTTAATTTCACTATAGGGGCATCATCGTCCACTCCCTTCGGTCTTCTTGTTGGGAGTAAAAGATCTAAAACATCAGCTTCTACACCAAATGTCAGTGTCACGAGTACCATACCACAGTCAATAGGCATACCTAGTGTTCATGTCACAGGTACCATAACTTGGTCAACGACCATACCTAGTGTTCAAACCACTAGTACTATACCATAGATTACACAAACAAGGGGCATTCCCTCATTCTAGTATGGCAATTAGAATCCATCTTCCCAGATCGGCAGTCAAAATACATTCACACATATTCCAAATCAGAATCCGTTCTCTCAGATTAGTAGCCATAATCCATTCACATAGACTCCAAGTCAAAACCCATTCACACAGATTTCAAATCAAAATCCATTCTCCTAGATTCAAAGTCAATACCAATTTACATAGATTCTGAATTACAATCCCTACTCCTAGAGCGGTACTAAGAATACGTTCACATAGTCCCAAGTCAACACCAATTTATGCAGATTCCAGACGAGAACATGTTTACCAACATTCTGAATCCAAACCCACCTCAAATACCGACATTCAATTGAAACCCATCAAGAGACCTAGGGTTTCAGAATACATACACAGATCCACATAACCCACCCAACACATCATTGACCCAGGTTGACGTCTTACAAACACAAATGCATGCACTACAAATGCAGATAGATAACATGGTAGTGTCAACTAAGAAATCCTTTTCAACAGAGGACATATGCCCATTCCCCTTTGATAGATCATTGTACATGACCCCTTTCCCTCATGGGTATGTCATACTGAATCTCCCTATGTACAATGGCAAATCAAATCCAATAGAAAATATAAGGGAATTTTCTACCATATGCATAGACGTCACTTATGACCCCATGTATCTTATGAGATTATTTCCAAGAAGTCTTGTAGGAATTGCACTAGAGCGGTTTTCAGGTCTAGACTATGGTATTAGATCTTGGGGTGAACTGGTTGAGAAATTTGTTGAGTAATTCTCCTTCAATATAGACCACGAGATAAATATAGCAACCTTGTGTCACACAACACAAGACGAAGGTGAAACATTTATCGCTTTCTTCTAGAGATGGAGGACTATAGCTAGCCAGTGTCTTGTCGAGATATCTAAAAAATAAAAGGTTACTATGTTCTAGGAAAACCTTCATGCAAAACTAAGGAGTAACTTAAGGGTACATTGTTGTACATCTTTTTCAAAACTAGTGGAAAAGTGGGTTATAATATAAAAGGATCCCATTGAAAAAGGAGAAGTTAAGACATCAACATCCAATAGAAATATGATCATGCAAAACACCCCCAATGATAGAAACAGATTTTGGTCTTGCAACAAAAACATCACCAATGATGGGGTAGTTGATGCTAAAACTGTACAAGCAGGACCAATCATCACATTACAAGGACCTAACACTTCTACCAACATGATTAATGCTACCAATCAACTTCCCAACATGGTCCAAAATACTCAACGTCCGCAACAACAAAGGAGGTTTCAAAAATGTGAGTTCACTCCCTTAGGGGAACCCATCGAGTTTGTATTCAAACAACTATTACAACATAATCTTATATAGCTACAAGAGCCAAGACAATACGATCCAGGACAATTTAAACTAGTTTGGTGGGATGACAATTCCTTTTGTGATTATCATAGAACTAAGGGACATAACCTACAAAATTGTCGCCAACTGAAAAATATCATACAGGATCTTGTCAAAAGGAGAATAATTGAAGTTAGTGGACATAAACCAAAATCATCAAGTCTTTTATGATCTGCTACATGACCATGGGAAAGGAATTGTTCCCAGTTCAAGTACTAAGACCAATATGTCAACCAACTATGCAAGTATCAAGCATGATTATAATAGTGGCAAAACCATTCATCACCTTCGCACCGCCGATGAGAATATCAATACCATTACTACCAATACAAATCCTGAGTGCGTGGTCAATACTCATCATACTAAGATCACTATCCAAGGCCCTCCATCGCAGCAAACACCACAACCTTCCAAGTCACAATATAACCTACTTGACCAATTGGGGAAGACCCCAACCCAAATCTCAATCTTGGAACTATTGCGTATTTCCCCTAAGCATTGATCTATCTTAGATAAAGCTTTACAAAACACCACTGTCCCAAATGACATTGATGTCAATTTGTTGTAAGAAATGGTGGGCTACTTGACCAATAATCATCATGCCACATTTTTTGAACAAGACTATGCAACTAAAAAGACAAACCATAATGACCCTTTACATCTTGAAGTCCTTGTTGATGACACCAAAGTTAGATGAGTTTTGGTAGGCGGAGGAGCAGGGTTAAATCTGTGCACTTTAAAATTGATTAAGGCATTAGTTTTCTCATAAGCATGCGTAGACACAACCAAAAGTATTTTCATTAAAGCTTATGATGATGAAGAATGAAAATCAAAGGGGGTGGTAACACTTCCTAATAGAATTGTTCCTATAGTAATGGAGACAAAGTTACAGGTCTTGGATCTCACCCTTCCTTATAACCTTATGCTAGGCAGACCATGGATTCATGCCATGAAGGTGGTCCCTTCCACATATCATCAATGTCTCAAATTCCCTTACAATGGCACTAAAATAACTATAGATGGTGACCCAGATCCATTCCAATATTGCACTAATCTAAAAGAGATACCCCAACGCCAAGTGCTAGTAAACCAAGAGGCTTCATCATCCAATCCATCTTCCTATGTTGATCCATCCACACTCACTCGAACATCTATTTCACCCTCAATTCCTACCACTCCTAGGGTTGAGATCCAAGACAAGGGTTGTGGAGAGTATTACATGAAGACATCTTATTATGTTAGCCATCTAATTCCTCCTAAGTCATATGGTTTACCTACATCAGATAGGAGACAATCTATGGTCTCTATACATGTTCCTCCCACAACAAATTTCACTAAATGGGGAGAATTAAGCAAAGAGGTCATAAATACAGAAGATGTCACTTCCTAGTTGTACAAGGAAGATAATGAAGAATGTCTCTCACTTGCTCACATTCCTATAGATCTATATGGAAAAGGTTTCACAATTATGCAGAGCAAGGGATATAATGGACAGAGCAGTTTAGGCTTAAATCAAGATGGAAGGATCAAACCAATCTTTGTTTCTCAATGGCCAAAAGGATTAGGGATGGGGTTTCAACTGATTCAGATTGGCGTTCCTAGTACCACATCACCCTTAATTGAGGAAGTAAGTGCTTAAGAAGATATTAAGACACCTCATGAACCATCAGACCAATATCACTATGACTCCCCTACTCTAGCGACTATGAGTGGGATTCCCTATCCTCTACCTCTTCTATGGACCTTGACAAGCTATTTGGAGAACTTGAATTAATGTTAAGATCCTCACCAAATCCAATTAATTCCTGTCCACCAATGAAAATGACAAAAGAGGAATCGTTTAAACACTACTATTGGGAATCACTTGATCCTACCTCTTGGCAGCCTGATCCATCTATTTTAGATAACCAAACCTTGGAAATAGGCCCACCTCTCAATCCGCCTAGATCTAAACCTAAGAGAAAACAAGACTTAGTACAAGACTTTTGTGACCATATGAAAAACTTAGTCCTTACCTTAACCCCATTAAACTTTGATAACTCTGACGATGACATGCCCTTAGTCTATCCCCAACTCATTGATTGGGACCAACAAGACACACCTGTCTTAGACATTTTTGAGAATGACGAAGCAATTGCTGAGTTCCTAGGATTATGAGAAGGCATACCTAGTGGTGATCACAAGGTTGGTTTTACCATTGACTTGGACAACAAAGCATATTTTGTTGAATCTATTCAACCCTCCAGTCGCAAAAATGAGAAAAATAATAAACAAGATAAAAAGGATGAGTCTCTAGGTGAAAATCGAAAGGCACCTCTAGACAATGAAAAAGTAAAAAGAAAGGACACATCCGAAGGCGAAAACCTCTCTGAGGCACCTACAGATGAAGGTTTGAACATTCTCCCCATTGCATAGGAAAAGTCACCCATGCTCTTTGAAGAATCAGTCAAAGTCAACATAGGCACATAAGAGAATCTTTGACTGTTTTATTTTGCAATGTCATTGACAACAAAAGAGCAACCAGAATTCCACAACTTCTTTGCACAGAGATAGATAAATTTTTCCTAGTCATATGTAGATATGCCTAGGTTGGATCCTGAACTTGTTCTACATCACTTACCCTTACAACTAGGTGTCAAACTAGTGAAACAAAAATTGAGGAAAATGCATCCACAAATTGCTTTACTAGTCAAGGTAGAACTCAAGAAACTATTAGATGTTGGTTTCATTAGATCAATTGACTAGGAAAATTTGATTTCCAATCTTGTACCAGTCACTAAACCAACTGAGGGCATCCACATCTACACTGATTTCAAAGATATCAACAAGGCTTTTCCTAAAGATGACTTCCCTTTGCGTAACATAGACATGATAGTAGACATGACAATAGGGTATGAGATGTTGTCCCTTATGGATGGATTTTCAGGATATAATCAGATCAGAATTGCAGCTGAAGACCAACCTAAGAGAACTTTCACTTGTCCTTGGGGAACATATTGCTAGAATGCTATGCCCTCTGGACTCAAAAATGCTGGAGCAACCTATCAACGTTCCATGACCACCATCTTTCATGATATAGTACACACTCTTATGGAGGATTATGTCGATGACCTTATAGTTAAATCCAAGACAAGGGCAGAACATTTGCAAGTTTTAGACATGATATTTCAAAGGCTGGAGAAGTATAAAGTGAGACTCAATCCCAAGAAATGTGTGTTTGGAGTCAAGTTAGGAAAGCTTTTAGGCTATATCATTTCCAGACGAGTCATTGAAATGGATCCTACCAAGGTAAAAGCAATCATAGACATGCCCCGCCAACTAATCTAAGTCAACTAAGGACATTACAAGGAAGACTGCAATCCATTAGAAGATTTATAGTGTAGTTAGCAAATAAGACACATCCTTTTCAACATCTACTTCAGAAAGGGATACCCTTTGCATGGACAGCTAGGTGCGGAGAGGCTTTTCAAATTATTAAGGGTGATCCCACAATTGTGGTTTACAATTTTTGGCCAAACTGGACAACGAAATTAATTTTTTTAAACTAAATCTTCACATTCGGGTACCTATAGCGGCTAAACCGTGAAGAATTTGAAGATGATACAAACTAGAGTCTCGTCACATTTTGTCTGTAGATTCTAAAAATATTCTTTTCAAAAATTTGGAATCAGATTCCACTTCTTTTTCCATCTCCCATGAAAACTAGTTTTTTTCAAAAATAACATTTTTAAAAGTGATGCACACCGTATAATGCATAACTTTTTTTCCATGAAGGATAAAATTCTAATTCTTTCGAATTTAGATTCATAACTCCAATATCTAGTGCTTCCACTTGGTTAGATAGTTTTTTATTGAATGCATAACTTTTTTTGTATATATCAAAATTAATTTTTTTTTCTATTGGATCAAGGACTTCAATATCTGGTGCACTCATATTTTTCAATTTTTTTTTTGATAATCTGCTATTTTTCCACATGTTAGAACATAGACCTTCATTTTTGATGAAAAACCTATGTTTAATAAAACTAAAAAAACAAATACATAATAAAACCAAAACATATTAAAATTATATTCATTTGATAGCTCGTTCTGAGGACTACCTGATTCCAGTTGGGTTTGTGAATATTCCTCCATTTTCATCCTCAAACTGAGCTCTGAAGTGCCAAAATTCAAGTTTTTTCTATCTCAGGGAGGATGAGGAATAAAGGGGGTTCGAACGAACCCCTAGGGGTTCGAGTGAACCAAGGTTCATTTGAACCCTAGTTCATTCAAATTGCCTTCTATAAGGGGTTTTGATGGTTTTTTTGGCAGGAAAGTATTAAGAGGGTTCGGTCAAAGCTAGGTTCTACTGAACCCCTAATTGGTTCAGTCGAACCAATAGGTTCATACGAACCCCTAAAATCAAATTTTTTGCCATGCATTCATGTTTGGTGAGTTTTCCTTCCTCAGTTCAATTGTAAACCACTATTATGGCTTCACCCTTAAAGAATATCTACTCACACCATCAGTCTTAATGCCACCTATTGAAGGAAGACCATTTATTCTCTATATTACAGCAACCCATTTGTCACTTAGAGCATTGCTTGCACAGAATGATGTTGAAGGTCATGAAAGGGCAGTCTATTATATCAGTCAAAATTTTGTAGGATATGAGCTCAACTATAGTACCATTGAACGTGCCTATCTTGTAGTATTTGCTACCCAAAAACTAAGGCACTATATGCTGAACCATCAAACAATGATAATTGCTAAAATAGATCCTTTGAAATATCTTCTTAGCAAGGCAACATTAACAGGGCGACTGGCCAAGTGGGTTATGATACTTAGTGAGTATGATATCTAGTATGTAGAAAGAAAGGCTATTAAAGGACAAATCATTGCTGATTAGTTAGCCGATGCACCACTACAAGCAGATCACCCATTAGTTTCAGATTTCCCTGATGAGTTTATATTTACAATTGACACAAACATAACATGGAAACTATAATTTGATGTCTCACATACAAATCATGGATCAGGGGATGGTATACTATTTATCACACCATAGGGTGATTCCATCTCGAAATCATTCAAAATTGCATTCCCATGTACTAAAAACATAGCAAAGTATGAGGCTCTAGTGACAGGGTTATGCATGGTAGTCAAGTGGAAAATTAAGAACCTACAGGTATATGGTGATTCTCAACTAGTAATCAGACAGGTAAATGATGATTATGAGACTAAGGATGCGAAGCTTGCTCCATACAAACACATGGTTGATAGCTTTAAAGAGTACTTTGACAAGGTCAAATTTCATTAGATACCTCATGTTTTAAACAGGGAAATAGACGCTATGGCTACAATTGCATCACTTCTATACATTCCTAACAATGTGCCTAAGTTTGAGTTTTTGGTAGAATAGCTTTTGGTCCCAACCTATGATATCCCAGATTTTGAAATGGTGTATGACATTGTTGGTCCTGATTCCCCATGGTACAAAGAAATCTATGACTACCTTCATGCCAAAGTCATACCCACTGGCCTGTCAAACAACCAACATAGGACATTCCTCCACAAGTCAGCCAACTACACCATCATCAGAGACACCCTATATAGACATGCCTTAGATAATACCCTACTGAGATGTCTTGATTCTATTGGAGCACAAGAAACCTTGTGTGGGGTGCATGAGGGTATATGTGGTTCCCATTCTAGTGGTCCTACCTTTGCCAAAAAGATTATGAGACTGGGTTATTATTGGCCTACTATGGAAAAGGACTCATATGTCTTTGTAAAAAAATGTCGCCAATGCCAAGTTCATGGAGACTTGATACATGCACCAACATAGGAAATTTGTCCTATAACATCACCATGGCCCTTCACCTAATGGAGACTCGACCTTATAGGTAAGATCCATCCCACATCATCCATTGGCCACAAATTCATCATCATTTCCACTGAATACTTTATGAAGTGGATCGAAGATATTCCTATGACATACATTACCAAAACATAGATCTCTAAGTTTATCTTGAACTCTATCATCTGTTAGTATGGTGTCCCTCAGTCCATAATCACTGATAATGGCCACCCATTTAAGAATCAAGAATTTTTCCATCTTTGTGATGAATTTCATATTCAAAATCATTTTTCCACTCCATACTACCCACAAGGTAACGGCCAAGCAGAGGAATCTAACAAAACCATCATTAGAATCCTCAAGAAGACTATCAATGATGCTAGCTGTGATTGGCATTTACAACTTAATCCCGCCTTATGGGCTTACCGCACAAGTATATGTACTCCCACTGGCGCCACTCCCTATTCACTAGTATTTGGTTTTGAAGCCATTCTTCTTATTGAGGTCGAGATTCCTTCCGTGAGGGTATCCTTGAAAGGGCACACTGATGATGAAGAGTACCGAGTATCGAGACTCTATGATATAGAATTCCTTGATGAGCGAAGACAGAAGGCACTAGACCATCTCCAAGCATATCAGAATCACCTTCATCATAGCTATAATAGGAAGGTCTTGAACAAAAACTTTGACATTGGTGACCTAGTTTTAATGGAGAACCCAAAGAATCAAGCAAAAAGAGAAAAACCAAGAAAGTTTGAACCAAACTAGTTAGGACCTTATATTGTTACAGAAGCCTTTGGATCAGGAGCGTACCAACTCTCTACTCCTGAAGGGGAACCATTGTCCTCGCCAATCAATAGTCTTCATCTGAAGAATTTCTACGCATAGCTTCTAAGGACCTTGTCTTAATTAGCCAAAAATACAAAAAAAGTATAAATCAAAATATCATTACCAAGGTGAAAACCTAGCAAACAAGCATCTTGGTAACACCAAAAAAATTTAAAAATATAGAAAATAGTAAAGACAAATAATTCATCCAATAGTGAAAACCACTTCGGTGGCACTTTGGATAGGTACCATGGTGAAAACCTGGCAAATAGGTGTCATGTGTAGTTGACTCTGCTCCTTTGTCTACTATTATTCTAATCTAGCATACCCTATACATAGTTCACATCCCTGTACATAGTCCTCATCCCTATACATACACCCTATCCATGTACATATCCCTTATCTTTTGTATCCATCGTTTGTATATACCATTCGTAATAAGTGGTAGTCTTTCCCATAACCTGGAATGATTGACATCGAGTGCATTTCATATCCCCCATTTAACCCTATTCATATCGATTCTTCCATTGGTTGTGTTCAAGATGTCAAACCATAGAAAAATCCAAAACATCACAAAATGACTTGAGAAAATAGGAAAACATCAAAAAACTTCAAAATGACAAAAAAATCAAAACATGTCAAAAATCCAAAAACAAAGTCAAAGTCAGTCGCACTTGTCAGTCTTTCTCGTTTGTCAAACTATGTTGCCTCTGCAACCAGATGTAGGCAAGGCCATCTACCGATGTGCCCCTGAGGCATTAGGTCAGTTTGTTTAGGTTTGTCTATATAAAATCATGATTCAATCCATATGTATATATGACAAGGTCATTGGTCATGTCGAACTATGAGGTCTCTGCATGTATAACGTAGGCAAGGCCATCAAGTGATGAGCCCCCTAGGCCGCACTAGGTCAGTCCATTGGGGTTCATCACATTCACTATCACACACATCTTCTATTTGTAGTCAGTCTTGTCAGTCAAAGTCAAGTTGAACTACGAGGTCTCTACATGTATAACATAGGCAAGGCCATCAATCGATGAGCCCCCAAGGCCGCACTAGGTCAGTCCTTTAGGGTTTTTCATCACACACAATCAACTATCCACACATCATATCAAGTTATGCATCAATCTGGTGAACAAGTCAGCAATGTCTCTAAGTCACATCAAACAACTTGCCAAATGAAACAATCAAAATAGATCAACTACTATCTGCTACAGGATGTGTCCTTCCTAGAAACAGAAATCATCAAAACAATCAACCCGTGTCTTATTTAGGATGACTCCTTCCTAAATATTGATATCAACAAAACAATCTATGTCTTATACAGGATTCGTCCTTCTTGCATATCAACATTGACAAACAATCAAACATAGCCTTACACAGGTTATCACATCAACGAAATCTGACTCAAAGTCTTATACAATACATGTCTTTCTAAAACTAGGCTTTGCCATGCCTTATACAAATATTCATAACATCGAAACCAGACTCAAAATCTTAATTGTTATGTGTATCTCCTGAAATCAGGCTCTATCAATCAATCTTTCTATCAATCAAAAAAAATTAAACAAACAAGATCAAGCTTTGGAAAATATTTTATTGGATTTTTGAATTTCTAATTTATTTATCTTATCTTTTCACTTGACTTTATGATGAGGATTATGTTACTAGCTTTCTCAAGGATGTCCCATGAAGGATTTAGAGAAGCAACGATGTATCATAATTCTATTTTCTTTAACTGCTATTTGTCAACTGTCTTTTACATTTGGATTTTGAGTCATGTTACTAGTTTCCTCAAGGATGTCCCATGAAGGATTTAGAGGAGCGATGACATCTCATGACCCATCTTTTACTTTGTTTGTTGTTTGCAGTTTGTCGTGACAAAAATACTAGGACAACTTGTGCCCTTAGTATGAGTTAACGACAATCCTTGTCTAAGACTGTCTGTTGTTAGCAAGTGGATGACCTTGTACACCTTGATCTATGTCATATCATGGTGTTTTTCTCCATTTGTTTTAGTCCTGACCAATGTTGATAAAGTGCAACGCCTTTTGTGATATGATGAAACATCGAAGATTGATAATACTAACATCCATCTCATTTCTTTTATTATTTCACCATCTTTCTTTCCGCACTAATAGTTCTTCTTTCTTGCATTATGACGGAGTCCTATGATGCATACATATAATAAGTCATCCTGCATACACATACATGTTAGAAGAATACAAACATATAGGCATTTATCATATCTAGGACATCATGGCATCATAGACATTCATCATCATACAATACATATCATAAGTATTCCATGTATATAACAAATGTAAATACATGCACCACATTACATCTATATAGCATCACATGTAGAAAGCATTGCACATATAACATCACATTGCAACTCATAATTATGAATTACATACATAACATCCATTGACATCATACATGTTAATACATACATCATCACATAGAATCAACGTCATATCATAAGCTGCATGAACACATCGTAAAGTAGATACGATCATCCATCACAAGGCATATCATATAAACTTCACATGTACAAATAAACGACTGTATAATCAATAAATAGAATTACATATCATGAGAATCATTGCCAAAATCATATATATATCCCTCAAAAGTGTCACATCACAATGTCATAATGTATCATAAATATGGAATCCCACAGGCTATATAATCATAATACAATGTCTCAGTACATATCAAGAAGTGTCCCTATCCTGAACTACCACTGCTATCATGGCTAGAGTGTGTGGATGACTGATGTCAGGAACCCGATGACTTGTGACCTAAGTGGGGCCTATCATATGGACCAGTGCTATGTGGTTGCTCAACACCCTCTGTGCTAACTGTCTTGGAGTGGGTCCTAGTCTGAGACCTCTCACTGTGTGCCTCTGAAAAACTCAGAGCCCGTCTCTCTAGAGGAACTGATGTCTCATACAAATCCTTGTAATAGGTGGCCCTCTCCCCAGCTCTGACTAACTCTCTGGAAAATGCAGCTGTCGACCCAGTACATAAGGCTCTAATCTCTGTGAATCTCTGCTCGGTCTCCTATCTCTGAGCTATGGCCTGATATCTGTCCATGATAGCCCTATCTATCTCGATCTATACCAAATCCCTCTCAGATATCATGACCCTCATCTGCTCCTCCAAGGATGCAATTTGGGCTTGAAGTGCAGCAGTGTCAGAATCAACTACCTCTGTGTCAACCTAGCTCACCCTCGATACACCATTATCCTCATCCTCCAAATCCTCCAGAATCCTATCATGGATCTCCTGCTCATGATCATCATCCTCCTCATCATCATCCTGATAGGCACCTAGTAAGCCAAGGGAATCAATCTCCACCTCCTCTTTGTCTACCTCCTCCTTTGCAAGAACCTTTGGAATGGCCTCCTCTGTGGGATGCTCCTCCTCTCTGCCAATCTCAACATGCACCTCCTCCCCACCTCTACCAATATTTGACATGGCCACATCCTCCTCTCCCTGCCCCTCCTCACAAATTAGTGACAATGGTGGCCCTTGTCCCCTCCATCCACACCTCCCTCTCCTACCACTTCGCTGACCACCTCCACCATCATCTCCATCATCACCATGACCCCCTCCACCTCTCTGACCTCTACCTCTACCATGCCTACCGTGTAGTCCTGTCCCTCACCGCTCTATCAATGCTGGCTGATTTGGATTTGTTAGGGGAATCAGCCTATGCACAACCCACCACTAATCGTAAGCCTTTGTGGTACCTGGGTCTGCGGCACCATCTATCCATCCCCACGGAACTACTTGCAATCCATCAATATCTGCCTCTGCATTGGCTACTATAATCTTTGGATCCCATAGGGGGATCTCTCATGAAGACCTCATGAACTCAACCCATCCTCTTGGCACATCATGTCTCTCTCCGAACTACCGCAATACACGATATGGAAAATGGCGCTCTATAATGTGGACATGTGAAACCATCTGCTCAATCAGGTATTGAGTCTGGCAAAAAAATGACAAATGCTCATCCTCATCTGACCACTCTGCACATCCTAAGTATAGTCTCCATGTAAACTACACCATAGTGTCAGTGGCATGTCTGAAATACCCAGTATCTCCCATGTGGTGTTGAGTGTTTTCCCCCACATAACGAAAGGAATAAGGAGCTCCATGTTATACATTGACTGTAACCAGTGGCCAAAAAATAGCAATGTGTTCCCACACCCATACCATCAGGAGCATGGTACCACAACTCATGGACTGAGCCTCTCGATAGGCTGTCATGCAAGTGAAAATATAACATGCCAAGGAGACAGGGACCCCACGCATATACCTCCCATCACTCTAACATACCTACTAGCATCTCCCCCCAACCTACAGGAAAACCATGACCTCGACGGTTAGGAAGCACTATACCACCTATCAATGTACACACTAGACAGTCCAGCCGCCTATACCTCTGTGCCAATACACACCATCTAATCTCATAATGATAAAATCCAAACTGTTTGACATCAGCGTGTGGGTAGTATCTACACATCTTAGTAACACCCCTCTAGGTATCGTACCTCACTCTCATTCCTATGATGGGAAGTCTCAAGATCCTGTAGATGTTCTCTAAGGTCATTATCGCCTCTCCAGTAGGTAGGTGAAACGACGAAGTCTCCAAGTGCCACCACTCATACAACGTTGTCAATAAACCCCAGTTCGCCCAAATCTAGGGCATGTTTGTCACATGCAAAAGACCTAGGTACCATAAGAATCGTATCTTTGCACTCCACAAGCTATCTCAAAAGCGAAAAGTCATAGTTCTAGACTCTCACGTATATATAGTGTCTAAAACAACCTGCAATGGCATTATATATGCCTCATGTCAAATCAATCACCTATCCTAGTGCAAAATGAAAAAATCAAATGCTATTCAAATGCGTCATTCTTTTGCACATGCACCATTATTTTATAATTGCATTGCAGAAAACCAAATGCATCATTCAATTTCACACATGCGTCATTCTTTTTCAAATGCGTCACTTTCAAATGCATATGCATGCCAAAAGGACAAATACATCTGCATAAATTAACTATCACATGCAACTGGGTAAATCAAATAACAACTACGTCAAAATAAATGCAAATGCGTTAAACAATAAACATATGTGGCTAATCTAAATGCAAATGTGTTATTTATCAAATGCGTTGAACTAAAATGCAATTGCGTTGAACAGCAAAATTATTATGCTAACCATCTACGTACTTTTACAAATGCATTGATTCGCATGCAAATGCGTTGATTGCACACTCACATGCGACTTTTCAATAAAATGATGCATATAAACAATAGAAAATAAATGAATAAAAAATTGTGCAAATAAAAAATTCAAAAGTCAAGTTTAAGGTACATACCGGGGGGTTCGCGTTGGCTGGCCGCCTGAAGGTCTAGATCCTGTATGCTCGATGGTGGGTGTTCGGAACATGAGACATCATTGTTGTGGGTGTAGAGCAAAATCTCAATTCTCAAAGCTATGTGGGTTAAAATGAATTGGTTTTTACCCTAATTTCTATTTATACCTAGGGTTTTGGTGGCATTATTTTGTATTGGCCGAGTCAACTTCCAACTTCCATCAACCCATACCCATCCATACCACTTCCAACTTCAATTCTGTCAACTTCACTGCATTTCTGGCTATCCAATGGACTAATCGGGATCTTTCCCAAATTTTTTTGAAATTTTTGAAACATTTGTCAATTTTCCCAAGGGGGCATACCTTCACTTGTTTACACTGGAGCATGACTGGGGCATATTTTAATTGATTTTCTTTGACACAATGCCGAAATGACATTATATCAAAGAGGGGCAAATGTAGACACTGAAATCTGGTTTAAACCTGTGACTTAAATATTCTTAATAATTTGTATTTCTTCCATGGTCATGATTAAATAATGTCAATTATTTAATTATTATCTAAAGTCTTCATTTCTTCTATTAATTAAATAATCTTAATTATTTAATTAATTCACACTTTTCTTTATTCCATCTGATTAATTAAATAAACACTTTTTATTTAATTATGTTACCTAATTAACCTTATCCTTCTTGTCAAATTAAATAAATTCTTATTTAATTTACCTTTATCATATGTCAACTATAATTAAATAAATCATTTTATTTATTTAATTATTCATTTAAACCCCTTCATCACTTAATTAAATAAATCTTATTTATTTAATTATTCTTCAAATATCAAATCTTGAATTAAATGAATTATTTAATTCATAAATTCTATTTTAACACATTCCTCTATATTTAGATAATTGTGCAAATTATCTAAATATTCACTTTGACTCAACTTGACATCTATTTAAATCACTTCGTTAACTCAAGATTTAATGTCTGAGTGGTTTTCTCGAGTAATCTCTTCGTCAAATCATTCAATCGTCCAGTTCTAAATCAATTGCGTGTACATGCATATTAATTAAATATTCCTATTTAATTAATTAAATCTGGTACGTGCATTCAAACATGGAGTTGCTTTAATCTTATCTTTATCTTTATCATGCAAAGACTATTCTTCTATTTTCAAATACCAAACTTGAAGATTAAATCATTTATTTAATCTTTAATTCTATTTCTAATTTGTATCACTCATGTCACTATTGACAGTTATCAGAATGCATGTCTAATATGTCGATCTCAACCATCTATTGATCTTTCAATCCTGGTCTATCATTTGAATGATCAATTTTCTATAAATTGATCTGTCATTCATTATTCCAATCTCTCTCGAAATATTATGACTTTTTGGAGCAACTAGCTTGAATCTTCGATGTATTGCTAAATCACTATCATAGGCTATACTTGCATAAACTTTTGAAAATATGAGGGCAATTATACTACAACGGAAAAATAGAGAAGGGCGATTGAGATGATACATGGAATTACGTACATATTGGGTGAGATTGTTCAGTTTATTTACGTTTTGGCTTTCCTTTGTTCTTTGTTGCTTAACTTAGATTGCATTAGAGTTTTAGATTTGCATTGCATGTTTGCTTTGATCTGTTTCTTCTGCATTTTTATTGGACGTTACAATGACCTTACGAAATTTTTGAGATTCTAGGGGAGAATGCTTTTAGGATCACTACAATGACTGGAGAACTTGTCCCATTTCTTGTTAATGGATAATTTCTCCAAAATTATTTTAGATCCTAGGGAAGAGTTTAACTCTTTCGTGTAAATAGTTAAGATAGCTTTTGATGTTTCTTTTGTTTGTACTTTTGTGTGTTTTCCTTTTCTTGTTTTGTGAGTTGTCTTGTTCTCCCATTTTCTTTTCTTTGTTTGTGTATTTTTGTGAATAAAAGGAATAAATATTAACCATGGAAGAAATAATTGAGGTATTCCTATTTTCAAATATTTTCCTTGTTTATGTTTAAATTTTACTAATGTAGTGTTAAACTTGGAATTCTTGATTTATCTATTGTATAAGGCCAACCAATCTCAAAATTTAATTGCTTGGATCTCAATATTTGCAAATATTAAAGAATTAGGATTAAAAGTAGAAGTGGAAGATAGTGGTCTACATATTCAACAAAATCAAAAGGTGTTGTCTTTATTAGTGACCACCATAATTCTTAACCCAACACTAGGTGGTAGCCTAGAAATTAAATAGAAAATAAAGAAAATAAATTAATGGATAAGGATGATTCAAATAATCTCTACCAAGGCTATGTTAAACATGCATAAGACAACCGAGAGGGGGGGTGAATCAACTGTCACACAAATTCAACCTTAAAAATTTATCACTTATCAAATCTTCAACCACACTATTCTATTATTAAATATAAGAATGACATATATATAACAAAAAGTAAATCAACACAATGAACACCAAATTTTTACATGGAAAACCCAATAAGGAAAAAACCATAGTGAGGGTTAACTCACACTATATAGTAGTTTCAAAAGAGGCTCACTACCAAAAGGACTCGCTGTCCAAGTACAAAGGCTCACTGCCTACAAAAAGGACTCACTTTCCAACAAGGAGGCTCACTACCTACATAGGATTATACAAAAATAGAATGAGGCTTTACAACCCAAAAATGAACTGGAAAGATGCACCTATCATGTGTTGATACAATTCCAGAGATTCTCACAATTGCTTCCTTTTTTATTACACCTTCACACTCATTACTCACTCAATATTTCTTCTATCTCTTCTTTTTTGTCTACACAAAATTACTTCTCTTTGCTATTCACACTCTAAAACTATTCACCATATACTTATATATATATATCCAATCATCATCACAAGCACCAACTAGGTTGGTCTATTTAGATGCAATTCATTATAAAGGATATCAATTGTCAGCTTTACAAATTATTTTCAAAATACAATTTGACTGTTACCATGATACATTATGTTGGCTTGGACCAAGAAATAGATCTCACATAGGTTTTGATATCATATCAAAATTATCTTAACAAGTTGGCCAAGAAACGTCTTCAACGCAACCAACAAAATAATATCACTACATTGTATGAGCACAAAAACATGAAATAACCTGATCATGCATGCCTTTAACATCCATAAGTACTTTCCCAAAACCACAATCAATAATTGTTAAATGTGGAGAAATGCAGACTAGAATACTGGAGGGAAAACCAAAAATACTGAATCAGCCACCAGAGAAGATAATATAGTCATACACACTGGTATAGAGTATCAGACCAAACTACCAACATGGTGAATTCAATGACAATATATTGATAACCTAGTCATTCTTCCAACAATTTCCCCCTTTGTCATTGATGGCAACATGTAAACAAAAGTTCTTCTCTCCTCAAAAAAAACTTTTAACTTTCTCCACTATCTCCATCAATCTCCCCCTTTGACATCAATGGCAAAGGGGGCCAAAACCAAGTGTAGACATGGTGACATCAAAAGTTTAAAATATTTCCAAAAAGCTTCAAAAAATTCCAACAATCCAGAACATTTAAGTAGAAATTAAGTGAAGATGACATTCTTCACCTGCAATACCTTCTTATACCTTTCCTTGAGAACTGGATACAACTTCTTCCAGTTAAAAACAACAGACTCCATCTTTGTGCATATACTTTCCAATAATCCTAATAGAGTAAAAGAGGGAGACCAAGCTACAACAGAACATTGTTTCTCAACATCTTCAACATCAATAAGAATTTAGGAAAGATGCTCTAACTGGACTTCAACAATTTCTTTAAGAAGCCAGAAGGTCTTTGTCACATCATCTCTCTATCTTTGTTTAATGATTAGTTTAGCTTGTAGTTCACCAACTCTTATCCTTTTCTCCCCTTCTTTATCTTTGAATATATCAAAATTATTTCCAATGTTGTTCACCTCGGCTTCAATCGCTTCAATTATGCTTCTGAAATTATCTATAGCTGCATGCCACTAAAGACAATACTTGTAAACATCTGAAATTTCTTTAACACACTTATTTGTTTCCACAATTAATCCAGACAATCTCTGCATAGCCTTTTTACATCTCCTTTCAACCAAGATTCCCATCTTATGTCCTTCTAGACCTTCAAGCAACATCCTTTCTTCAACAATCTCATTTAGATTTTCTAGCAAGAAATCAGAAACAATAGATAGTTCAATTCCTTTCTGAAGTAGATAATCTACCAAAGCATCATAAATTTTTAGTTTGTCAATAGGCGAGGCAACATTCCATAGTTCACCAATCTTCTTTATTTTTCCTTCAACTATCATAGACTAGATGTCATTAGGATCAGATGATTCAGTGCCAGTCAGAGACTCTTTCTCCTTCTCATTTGAAATGTAGGAAGAGTCTTCAACACAACCAACATACTAATGTCACTTCATTTTATGAGCATGAAAACAAGAAATAACTTGATCATGCATGTCTTTAACATCCATAAGTAGTTTCCCAAAACTATAATCAACAATTTTTAAATGTGGAGAAATGCATACTAGAATACCAGATCAGCCACCAGAGAAGATAAGACAATCATATGCACTAGTATAGAGTACTAGACCAAACTACCAACATGGTGACATCAATGACAACATATTCATAACCTAGTCATTCTTCCAATAGGCTATGGACACTTGACTACCAGTAGAGCTAGGTTTGAGGGAATCATAGGTATCCCGTTTTGGGCTATGGACTCTTGGGTGGTAGTAGAGCTATACCTAGGTCACACCAACTACTATTTAAAATAGAGAAAAGAGAAAAAGAAACTGCAATAAAATAGTTGGGAGAAAGGAAAGATCAAATAAATTTCCTTGACTTGTTGGCTATTAAATTCCATGCATACTCTCTTTCTAAAGGAATAAATCACACACACACACTTCAAGAATTATGAAATTATTGTGAAGAGTAAATTGGTCAAGTTCTTAGATACCTATCAACTCTGTTGTTTAAAATTAGATGTGGTATCTTTGGGTCTAAGCCTATTGAAAATATTTGAAGGTGGAAATGCTCTTTGACTATTTTGTTCATTGGTTACTATTTGTTGTACCTTTGCACTCACAATCCTTTCTTTACTTAAAAAAAAGGGGACCCTCTCTTCTTTGCTATTCATGCCTTTTTTCCCCTTTCTTTCTTTCTTTTCTTTCTATTTATTTCCTCCCTTTTCCTTTGTTCTTTTTCTTTTTCTTTCTTTGTTTTCAGGGTTTGGGTGTCAAAATTTCAAGGAATGGTATACCTTCCATGTAGGTCTCAACCCCAAACCCTTCCCCTTCACTTGTTGGTGGTCATTTTATTTGGCTAATAGTTAGGTTTCATGGGTTGAGGTTTTCTTTCCCTAGATACCCTGGCTTGCATGGTATGAAGATGATGCCTACCTCCAAGCCTTTGAACATAAATAAAAATGATCACACCTATAATCAATCTAGTGATAGGAATGTAAACCAAAAAGTAGGAGGAGATGGAGAAAATAGGCACATTGAGAATAGATAAAACCAATTTCATAAATGACCTTTACATTTGGAAAGGTATAGATAGTTATGTTTTGATGGGATCCTTGGTTATCCAAATCCCATTGGCAATGATATCAAGGTTGTGTTGAGAAAATTTATTGGAAATAATGCAATATTTGGTGAGGATCATTTAAGTACTTTCCTTAATCTAATTTATGATTATGAAGTGGAGCATGAGGATGTGGTGATGAAATTGTTTATGCAGTCACTAATTGAAGATGCAAGGGATTGGTACAGAGCCTTGCTAGAGGCTAGCATCAGATCATGGGAAGAGTTTAAGAGGGGTTTTAGAGAACAATATGTGGAAAAAATTGACCCTAGGTTTATACTCAATGAGTTTTACAATATCACTAAAGGATAGAATGAAATGGTGTTAGAATTTAACATTAGATTCCAAAAGGCTATGAATAGAGTCTCACCAAATTTGAGATTAAATGATCAAGTGTGTCTAGTTACTTATTGCAATGCATTTGAATCTAAAATGAGTTATCACCTAAGAGATAAAGACCCTCAAAGTTTGAAGGATGCATTTAAAATTGCACTACACATTGAAAGTAACAAAAGAGCCTTGGTCAAACATTATACCTTCCTAGAAATAGTTCTCCAATGAGAAAAAATGGTTGCCCAATGGTAACTATCGTAACACAAATAGGTGCTACTATGGGCCTTTTGGCTATGGCGGGTAGTCATCTAGGTTGAATGGGCCTATGCAAAATGATATTCATAATAAAAAAGGCCTCAATTAGATTTTGTTAGGAATAGATTCACAAAACCCAACTAGGAACCATTTTGCCCTTAGAGGCACTTGCTTCGAGACAAATAGCCAATTTTAGAAATTTACAAAGAAGATGTATCACAGTATGTGAAAAGGGACGATTTAAGAGGAGATTTGTCATGATACCACAAGGAAGAGCCACAATTTCTAAATAGGCATTATAAGGAAGTAAAGGTTGATTTTAGGTCATCTAATCATGCAAGGCAATAATATCAGTGACATTTTGCAAATGTGGTATCTAACCATCAAAAAAGAAAGGCATGAAATGATACTAATAAGATAGGTCCCTTCAATTCAAATGAAAAAATTTCATAGAAAGGATGTGTTAATACATGGATTTCTAATCTACAAGCTGAAGTAGATCAAAAAAATAGGGTTGAACAAAATCACTTGGAGCTACAAAAGTTTGAACCCCAAGGAGTGAATGGGAAAAAGGGGGAAACTCGTGAAATAGTGGATCATGCAAAGAAAGCATCTAAACATTTGGAGAAGTTTCAAGGAATTGATGGGAAAAATCTAGGAGTTCTAGTAAAAAACAAGCATTACAAGGACATAGCTTTGGTCCAGAAAGGGTCACAGAAAAACCCAATGCTGGTCAACAAAGGGTTACCCAAAAATCCCAATGCATGGAGTATAGAAAATCGAAGGATAAAGACCAACTCAAAGAAATGAAGAAAAGTCAATAAGAAAGCAAAAAAGGCTCAAAGGACAAAATTAGTCTCATAGTGGAAGTGCAAAGAGAACCAAGTTGGATTAGGGTAAAAAGATCTGGAAGGAGGTAAGCATAAGGGTATGTGCAGGATCATGATGGGAAAAAAAGTGCAATATGATAGGTATGTGGCTGATGACTTTTCTTTTACCCAAAATTGATGAAACGAAAAGGGTTTTTAAAGGAGATTCTCAGCTTTCCACCAATATAAACTATGCTTTACTTTGAATTTAATAAGTAATTATTATTCATTTTCTATTCAAATTATGACTAAAGTCCTGATTGATAGACTGATTAAAAAACATCTATATCTTTCATACGCTGTCACATTTTTTGAGTCCAAAACATGCGTCACATTCTATGCTTCGCATACTATAGGATTAGAAAAAGAAAAAATGAATTTCATGAAGTTTTGACCAAGTTAAGGTGGTCAGACATACAAGGTTTTTATATTTTTTAAAAAATTTATTTAAAATATCATAATTAATTATTTACTTGGATAAAAATTACAAAAAAATATGCATCACATTGGGACATGAGTCCTCTACTTATATCTAAAATATTATAAATTTTTTTATCATTTTATTGTGGTTAGGGTGTTCAAACAAACACCTTATTTTTTCTCTGAAATTTAAGTACTACTGCATTGAAATTTCAAATTTTCACCAAATAGATTTATTTTTTTAAACAAACCTAGTAGTTTAGAAACTACATTCAATTTTCTACAGATTCTATTCTTACATATTTTTGAAATAATATAGATAACTTATTCAAATTTTTACGTCAAGTTGCCTAACTCGGATTTTTCTAATTTTTTTGCCACTTAAGGGCCTGTATTTTCCATGACGATCCTGCACATACCCATAATGAAAATCAGTTATAAAAGACTATGTCGATTACCTTCTCTGAAGATATGCTAGATCCACAAATTGAGGACTTGCGTAATCGAGCCTTGATATGTAAGTTCTAGCATCTTTTCATGGATTTAGATAAGTTGCAAGATTTGATTTTTGATGAATAGCAAGGGGTTAGTAAAGTTTTTTATCTTGATAGAGAGAGGAATTTTCATTGTTATTTTTCAAGAAAAAATTCATATAGATGCTATATGCAAAGTTAAATCATGGGTTTGTCAAGGGTCTGGGTTATTGTTACAGCCATGGACACAAAATTTTAAACTAGAAGACATGTACCTTTTTTATGCCAATTTTCATCTTGAATATACTTGAAATTTGATTCCTAATTGATATACATCAATTGTAGATATGACCTTTGTCTACCTTGACATTCCCTATCTCATGATTATTTTTCAACTCTAAAAATTTATTTTTAAATCCCAAAAATTATATTTTCTGATGTTATCATCCTTACCAATGATTGAACTTAATCTCTGGAAGGTTAAGACAAAAATCAAATTTCTGAACATAAAAATACTATATAGAAATCAAGGTACAAGTATCCATCCAACATATCATTCTACTTCATATTCTTGAACTTAATTAATATCAAATAGAGAATGACTCAAATCTATTAATTCAAAAATTGAAATTCATGCAAAATTATAATTACCGTAATGATAAAGAAAAATAATAATATTCAACAATACATAGTAACTAAATTTTATCTAAGATGGTTCTTTAATTAATGATAATAATTCAAATAAAATGATTAAATTAGATTATAGTCATGATTTAATCCAATAATTTATAAATATCATAATACAAATATAAAAAATAGTCACTGAATAATCTCAATTACTAACTTGGAATATGATAGGAGATAATATGAGACATATTGATCAAATACAATGAAACATCAAACTAGGCAAGCAATTTTAAACATTTGACACAATACCAGACTATCATCCACAAGTAATAAATTTTGATACACTAAAGCATAAATTACAAATATGAGTAAATTGAACATCCAAACTAGATTATAGGATTCAATCCACTTAATATTTAAAATTGTGATTTGCTAAATAGTCTAATTGAGGAAATTGATCATTGACAAAAGATTAATTTTAGAATTGTGTCTATCCAAAGGAAAATAATGATTAAAGGATAGTATATAAATGAAATGGGTACTTGTTATCTTTCCAACCCTCTCCAAGTCCTTGGATTATGCTTTCCCAAAGAGTGGAGCGGGTAATAGATAAGGATGTAATGTTTTCCCCTACTCTAACTAGCTATAACTTCTCATGCTTTTAGAACTCTTTAACTTGTATGCTCAGTTGTCTCACTCCCCTCTCGATGCAATTGTTAGAAGATACTTAATGCCTCTCCACTATGTCTATTTTACACTTTATTTCATAACAAGGAAAGAATATTAGCAATCAAGTATAGTCTTAGAGAAAGATAGAAATGTGGAGTCGAGATCATATATATATATATAATTGTTATCACCTATCTATGTGCTTAGATCTTCTTAATCTAAACATTATTGCAGTTCATAATTAGATTTTCCCAACTATTTTTAGCTAGACCTATAGATTGATATGAAATAGGAGTGGAAAATATGTAAGGTGATGTAGAATATCTATATGCAACACTCTCAATAGATACTTAAAACTAAACAAATTGGCTGATGAATACTTATGGTTAGTGCAAAAGATTATATAACCTAATAGAGAAGTATCTTGACAAAATACCCATAGTGTTGTTGGCATATGGCTTTGATGAGGTTCACTTTGGCTACTTGTGTTGTCATTGATGGCAACTTGAGTCTACAGTTTGATCCACAGTATCAGGTGCACTTATATCGGTAGAGAATCTAAGTCTCTATATTCTACCAACAAAGAAAGTAAAGAACACGACATCCGGTTGGTATGTTGATCCTATTACTTCTCTGGATAACTATTTTGGAATGTGGATCCCCAAGGAAATTTTCTTAGCTCGTACACTATTCTACTGAAGAAGGTTTTTAGTTTTGCATTGATCATAGTTCAAGTTATGAGGTTTGGTGGCATGTTTTATCATCTATTTTTCATTGTAGTCGACATGCTTGATGCGGTGGATTGCAGATGTATGTGGAATAATTATTTTTCTATCTCCTATGTTTAGAACCTTGGCATGGGTCCTCTTTATAATTCTAGCTGACTTATGATGGTACGCTTCATTTCTAATTAAATATTTAAGGCCGACATGGCTGATATAAGCAAAGAATATTATATTTTGTTGAAAGGCTGACATGTATTGAATTTTTGGGTTAGCAAATATATAAGGAAGATCGGTAATTCACTTTGTGTGTGTGGCGTGAAGAGAGACGAAGATTTGTGTGAAAAAAAATAGTTGATTGATCAAATATTGGTTGTACTATTGAAGGGTTTTTAGTAGGAGAACAAAGCAGAGCAAAACAAATTTGAGCAGAAGTTCCAAAGTCAGATTGTGCACTTTAGTGGAACTAAATCCAGGCATTTGTAGATACTATATTCTCAGTTCAAATTTTGTTGTAATCTATATTATAGTTGTATGGTAGTGAGCCTCTTTCTTTGAGCAGTGAGCTCTAGGAAATGCACCTGAATGCAAGTGCATTCCCCTCTTTTATTTTACTTTTAATAGAGTAAACTTTTTGGATTAATCTCCTCCGTGGTTTTTCCCCTAACAGGGTTTCCACATAAAAATATTTGGTGTTATGGTGATTATTGATGTGACTGCATGTTTTCATCTGTTATGTGCTACTAATATAAAGTTATATTATTGTTGTTGATAGTTGTTAGTTCTATTTTGTAAATCAAAATCATTGAACACTGATTCACCCCCCCTCTCAATATTCCTTGCATCCAATAATTGGTATCATAGCAGTTTCATCCTTGGAAGCTTAGCAGCTTGAGGTGAATCTTGAATTACCATGGATGTTGGTGGTCTTCAACAAAATTTGATGGTGGAACTTGATGATCTTGATCAATCTAAGGTAGAGGTCATGGAACTTAAGGAAAATCTTGTAGATGCCAAGAAATTCATTCAATCACTGAAGGGAAAAATAAATGAATCAAGGGAAAAGAGAAAGGAACTATGTGATCAGCTGAAGCAAAAGGAAAAAAAAGGTTTGGATGATGTTCATTTAAATCAAACCCTAAAAGAGATAATAGGAGAATGTGAGAAACTATCCAAGGTCTAAAAATTGAAATGGAATTTTGGAAATGAAGTTTACTAAAGATATTGAGCAAAGAAAGAAGAATGAGGAAAATTTGGCCCAGTCTCTGAGAGAAAATTCTGAAGAATGTAGTAGAATTAACAATAGATTTATCTAGTTGGAGATTGAACTGCAACAATCTAGAAACAATGAATGAGAGCTTGAGAGATAGATAGTCATTCTTGGTAATGAGCTTGCTATTGCAAATGAACTCAAAGAAAAGTTCATGATAAGTTCTACCAAGCTTGAATAAATAACCAAAAGTAAGAAGGATATAAATGATAAGCGAGGTCTTGGATATGAGAAGGGAGAATGCTCTGGATCTAAATAGAAGAGTCCTGAAAAGAAGAACAAAGGAAGAAGACATCCGGTAAGGAAACCTAATGCTCAAAGATTTAATGTATATTGCTTTTTTTGTAATAAATTTGGACATATGGCTTCTTAGTGTAGAAGGAAGATAAAACCCAGTACTCTATCATTTTCTAGTAAATGTTTCAAATGCAAGAAGTTTGGTCATAAGGCATTAGAGTGTAGGAGTATGACTATCAGTACTAGTAACATTAAATGTTATACCTGTGGAAGATTTGGACATGTTGCTAATCAATGTAGGCCAGGAGGAAATTAGTGGAAAGGATGGTACAAGCAGAAAGGTCTGGTATGTTTCAATTGTAACAATCTTGGTCACATTGTAGAGTTCTACCGGAATAGAAACATGAATAAAAGAGGTCCAGTGTATCAAGGAAGAAATTCACAGAAAGACAATAAAGGTAAAGCAAAAATTTCTATGGAATAAATAAAAGATCAGATGAAGAAGATATGGGTGAAGAAAAGTGAAATGGATGAAGGAAATAAAGTTGTACCAAAAGATCCCTCTGGTAGCTCCTCTGGCAATTGATATCAGGCCAATGGCTTAGGGGGAGTTTTTCATGAAAATTCCTTGCCCCCTCTATATTGTTGGCATCAAATCTTTGAATTTCATCAGTCGCTATGTTATCCATTGATGGAAGTATTTGCAATGATGTGATGAATTGGTCAAAATGGTATAAGTCCGAAGTTGAATTCTTAGCTTGTTGTCTGAGTTTGGAGTGTAACCGATACTTCTAGGGAAACACATTTATTGTGGAAAAAATTAAAGTTATAAAAGGGAATTTTGAACCCTATTTTGACACCAAGCATTGAAGGAGAACAGTTTGAGAGTATTTTTCTACAAAATTTCAAGGTACGAAAGGTCATTCTAGTGGGAAATCTCTAGGTATTCCTATTAATCATTGATTTCACATCTATTTTGTAATCTGTACAACTCTGTTTGGAGCAGAACATGAAGGAAATCAAAGATACCTTAACCCTAGATGAGTATAATAGCCAAAAATTAGGGATGAAAGAAATTTGTTGTCATTCACTGATTTCAAAAAGCTTGAAGTATCAAAGCACAAGAATTTGGATATATGGAATGACTATCCCCATTTCATCAATGCAGAAGTGATTCGGTTTTTCCTAAACAAATTAGATGGTGATATTCTCAATTTGGATAAACCCTGTCAAATTAGCAAGGATGTAATCATAAATTTAATGGGCTTATGCAATGTTGGTGATGTACCAAAGAAAAATTTGATTCATAATGTGGAGGTCGAATCCCTAACTAGAATAAGGGGAGATCTGAGGGCTCTGATAATTTCATCAATTAAAGATCCTTTGACAAGGTATGTGGTTTATGGAATTTCATACAAAATTTATTTCAGGAACCAAGAAGGATCAACCTTAGCAGGTGCTACATATATCGCCCATAAAATGATAATTGAAAATGAGGACTTTGATCTATGTAGTTTGTTGAAGAAGCAATTGTCAGAGAATGTTTAATTAATGAAGGATATTGGCTACCAATTTAGGTTTGGTACTTTGGAAATATGTATCATGATGTACTTTCTAAACTATTTTCCATTGAAGAACAATGTAGTGTGGAGAGAGAATGTACCGATTTGTAAGCAAATCTTCAATCATTATAATTCTTTTGAAAATTGTGAACAAGTGTATGACAGTTTCTTTAGAAAGGTATTAGACAGGTTTGGAGAAGGTGCTGTCCCTCTTCCGACAAAAATAACTAAATTTGGATCATCTTCCAGAAAAGGAGAGAAAAAATAGAAGAGAGAAATAGATATAGCTGGTGTCACTCCTCCGACACCCAAATCTGCAAAGTCTGAAGGAAAATGGAAAATTCAAGTGGTTGTGGATGTAAAAGATGAAGTTTCTGAAGAATGTATTCCAAAAGATCATTCGAAACTAGATGATCTGGAAATAATAAATGTTGAAGATAATGATGAGGAAAATGCTTTGTTTAAGTCAAAGATTTTTCAAATCATTCAGGGTGAGGGTGGTATGCAAAAGATATCTGGTATATGGCTGAATGGTCCATCTTATGAGCAGGATTTAATTGAGAATTCTCTGGCAAGGTACTTAATTGATAACAATATTGAGTTGGTAAGTCTGTAGAATGTTCTCCCAGAAGAACTGATTGAATGTGTCAGGATATCTATAGAGTTTGTGCCCCTGGAAAGGAAGGAAGGAAATGATTTCTCATTTAAAAATGCAATTTAGATTGTCTCTTTCCTAATTGAAGAAGAAAATGAGTGAGTTGAGATAGTGCATTGATTCAAAAAATAAAGTATTTAACTATTGTCTCAAGTGGCCTCAAGTGGTAGGAAAGTACAAAGATAAGCTTGAAGAGATTGAAAATGAGCTTGTTAAGACTAGACAAAATTACAGTATTCTCTTGGATACGAATGGAGATGTGAAGAATAAAGTTTATGATTTACAGATTGAGCATGCAAAAGTTCATACTGTAACTAAGGGTTAATTTTTAGGTTAGATTAATGTTAGCAAAGACTAAGAAACCCAAATAAATTACAAAGTAAAAAGGAAGTAAACAAAAGAACGATTACACCAGCTAATCGTTGAGTCCTCCATGATTCACCTTTGTAACACCTTCTAACTTGTTGGTTGACATATGTTGCCCTTAGATTGAACGTGCGAGCAATCTTTGACAAAGTCCTACACAAGCTTTGAAGGATTTGAACAAATGTCTAATGTCTATTCCTAAATGATTAAAATGCCTATGCCTAAATATGTGAAGACTAAGTGGAATAAATGCTACAATGTTTGTAAAATCTCTAAGTATGTCAGTGTGTAAGTGTTTAAAAATGAGAGGAAAATGGCATTTTATAGAAAATGCCATTTTGAATGGATGGACAAGATTGACTTTCGACAGAGACCTAAAATCAGTGGACGAGATCAAATTCGATAATCCCTAATCAGGGTTAGGGAAAAATCATTAAATGAGTGGTCAAGATTTCATCTAAGAAGATCGAATCGGGGGTGGGGAATAAATGAGATAATTAATTTAGAAAATAAATATTGTCAAAAATCAAGAGGATAAAGACTGCCTGATTTGTGAGATTCAAAAAATCAAAAAGATAAGAGTTGAACTGAAGATCAAATTTGGAAAATCAAGAATCTGCCCGATTACTTGATTTTTGGAGTAAAGTTACCATTTTGGATTAAATTAATTCGAAATAATGATTTTGTGAGACAATAAATAATCTTTTTCAAATTATTTACCAAAATGGACTGATAGTTAAGAAAGTGAAATCATTTTAAATAATTAACTTATTTAAAATGAGAGAAATGTTAATTTTGACAATTAAATAATTAAAGATAATTATTTAATTTAGAGGATAATGACCGATAATTAAATAAATTAATAAATTCATTTAATTATGAGAATTAGTGACATATTAAATAAATAAATAAAATTCATTTATTTAACAATCAAGAAGAATAAATGAATAAAGAAAATTAAATAAATTAAGAAATTTATTTAATTAAGGGAAGACTTAGACAATTAATGACGTATTTAATAAATAAATAAAATTTATTTATTTAATAATCATGAAGAATAATAGGACATGAATTAATTAAATAATTATGAATTATTTAATCAATAGTCGAATGTGGACCAAAGACATAATTAAATGTCATAATTATGCTAGGATGAAAGTGGTATAAATGAAGCTTGCAGGCCTAGGTCATTTTTATGTGTCTACATTTTGCCCCTCTTTTTCATAATGTAGCATGTCACATTGTGACAAAGAAAATAAGTCAAAAATATGTCCTAGTGCAAAATAAGATGAGGAAGAATGACGAGGAGGGTAGTGGTATTCCCCCTCGAGAGGAAAGACGAGTTCCAAGAACATGGGTGTGCTCTCGAAATGGATGAGAAGACTAGAATATGAAGAGAAAAAAAATATTAGTGCAAAAGATATGGATGATGAAGATGCAGACTAGATGAAAGAATCCTTCAAAACTTGCCAAAGAACTAATAGACATTGCTCGAATCATCATTGGGCGGTAAAAATGACACAAATGGACAACAAACACCATGATATGACATAGACCAAGGTGTACAAGGTCATCCACTTGAAAAATAGACAGTCACAGACAAGGAATGTCCTAACTGATACTAAGGGTGAAGTTGCCCCAGTCTTTTTGTCAAGACAATCCATAGACAACAGTCAAAGAAAATAAAATAGGCCAGGAGACATCATCGCACCTCTAAATCCTTCATGGGACATCCTTGAGGTAGCTAGTAACATGGCCAAAAAGACAAAACAGTAAAAATATAAGACAAAATAGCCAAGATAGTCAAAAGATAAGACAAGTTAGACCAGAAAGATTAACAACCATTTTATTTTGTTTGCCAATGTTTCCAAAGATTGATTTCTAAGATTGATTTCTTGTCGGTTTGATTGTTTTGACAGTTTAAGAGTTTTTCCAATTTGACGTTGTTGACAGTTTGACAAGGCCTATTGTCAGGAAGGACACATCCTAAAAAAGGAAAAGGACATTTTGACGAGGTCCAAATCTGAGGACACATCTTGAAGAGGACCAAAGAGTGATGAGACTAACATTGTTTTGACTAATATGTTTTGGAAAGTTGACTGATGTTGACTATATGATTGATTGGACTGTGCTATCTAATTTTGACCAATTTTGAAATTAATGTTTTGAATGACTGTCTTGTGTCTGAGTTTGACTATGTCTGACTTATTTGACCAATGTGTCGATTGTGAAAAATGCCATGATTTTATTTGGACCAACCTAAAAGGACTGACCTAATGTCTCGGGGACTCATCGACTAATGACCTTGCCTACATAGCAAATGCACAAAGACAATGTAGTTTGACAATGACATGGACTAACTAACATGACTAACTTTGACTCCATTTTTAGGATTTTGACATTGATTTGGATATTTTTTTTGTTTTTCTTCAAGATGTTTTATGATTTTTAAGTCTTTCTTCAGAACATTTTATGATGTTTTGGGTCTTTGTTTAGGACATTTTATGATGTTTTTGTCTTTTTTAGGACATTTTATGATGTTTTTGTCTTTTTGTTGTTTTATGAATTTTTTGGATTTTGACGTTTAAGAGTATCATGAAAAATGCATATGGCTGATGCCTACACATGATAATCCAAGGACAAACATGATTGTGCCCCTAGTCAAGTTGAATACTAATTAACAGGTGATGACAACATTGTTTGATGTGGGAAGGACACATCCTGAAACAACATGAGGATGACGATAATGTGATGAAAGTATTGAGGTCTATAGCCAGGCCAAGAACAAAGTCAAGTAATGTTTTGGATAATGTGCTTGTATAGATTAGACTTGTTGCATTTGGAATGACTTGGTTAGGACTAAAAGGGATGATGGAGTATCCTTAGACCATTTGATAAGGGAAAGCCAAGATAGGTGACAGACATGAAAGGACAAAAGGTGGGCTTGGTAAAGGATGGTGGACATGAAACTAAGGGAATTGTCATATGATTTTCAAGGACTATGTCGCATAAGGATAATGAGGTTATGTCAGCAATGACATGATGTTTCACGGATAATGTATGACCAAAGGATAGGCATGTCAAAAGTTTTCCCAAAATATGATCTATGTGTGCTAGTTTTATGTCAAGACCAAGGTAAGTGGGAAAAATGCTTGGAAATGATAGGGCTTAGATGGATGTCAATGTCATGAGGAAGGCATGGGAAAATGAGATGACTTGCCCCCAAGTATAAAATTCCACATAGATAATTTATTTTACACATGACACCTATTTTCCAGGTTTTCATCATGGTACTTATCTAGGGCACATGTTTTCTAGGTTTTCACCGCAGGATATAATTTTTCTCTTTACTATTTTCTTGAATTTTTTATTTTTTTGGTGTCACCAAGACGCCTGTTTGCCATGTTTTCATCAGGGTGACAATTTTTTATCATTTATCATTTTTTTGTATTTCTGATATTTGCAGATAGCCTGGATGCTTTAGATGACCACTGACTGTTATGACTCCATTGATGGTGCCAATGTAGAGACTAGTGCCATGATATGCCAATAATGACCTTGTTGAAGGAGTTGTCTTGTCAAGATCATAGCACTTGTATACAACTAATTGATGTCATTGTGATCCTTTCTGATACTAGAGTTGGCCTTATCAAAATACGCACATCGCAATAGAGTTCCATGAGAGTCCTTGTGGTAAAGAGTTTCTGCCATGATGTGATGGATTTGTGACGTGGGATTTTTTGACTTTAGACGAGATGTAGGATTACGATAGATGATGGTAGACATGGAAAGGTTGTTTGGACGTTTGGATGAATCACTTTTTATTCTCCAAACTTGGTATGGTGTATGACGGATTTTGGAGGGATGGCATTTGGAACCAACACCTTTAGATGCCTTGCTTGATGACCATTTTGAAGGAGGTAGACATGTGTTATCTGTGGGAGTCCTCTTGTATTGTGGCTCCACATTGTGATTGACTTTTCCTTTTGACATATTTTCTTTGCTTGATCCACTTATCTTTGGGATCCATTTTAATTTCATTTGTCCACTTGTCTTTTTGTTTGATTCAATGGCCTTTGAAATTTGATTTTGATTTTTTGATATGTATGTCTTTCATCTTTGTTGGTTCCAAAGGGAAGGTTTAAGATGTTGAGAATGACAGTTTATGGTGTGGGTGGACAGGGTGTTGGCAACAACCTTATGACAAGGATTTCTCATAGACTTTATTTTGACATTTGTATCTAACAAGGTTGCCCCTAGTATCGAGGAGGTTCCACTAACATCATTAGATTTGTTGTCTGAGGAATAGCCAAGACCTTGATGTTTGCAATTTTCCTGAAGTTGTATTGGTTCTTGAATGCCTTGCTCATGTATGTCTAGTCCTTTTCCTTGATATTGCATGTTTTGACAGATTCTATTTGTGATGGGGTATTTGTATTTTTGAAAGCAAGATGCTAACCCATTATGGTATTTGTGGACACTATCACTTGTAATTTTCTCATCTGCGAGAAATCCAACTCTAATAAAGAAAGATGACCCTAGTTGATAAAGTGTCTTAGCTTTATTGTCATGTTGGACATATTTCTAACTAATATGTTTGGTCTAATCTTGTGACATGTTAGGTTCAGGTGATTCTATTGGTGCTTCCAAGTCGATGTCGAAGCCATTGTTATGGTCAGTGTCATAGATTCCAGTAAATTCAACTATAGCTCGATCATTTACAAATATGTCCATAATGGAAGACTCTTTTTCTAGAGGAAGATCTATGGGTCCAATGGAAGAAAGTGTCTCATCTTGGAAAGTGTCGATAATCAAGGCCTGTATAGGTTCGACAAGTGTTTGATCATGAATGGCGTAAAGGTCAAGGAGTGGATCATTTTGGATTTCTTGGTCTATGGTAGGGTCTTGGTCAAAGATGGGGTTGTCATGGATTTGGACTTCTTGGTCAATGGTAGGGTCTTGGTCAAAGATGGGGTTGTCATGGATTTGGACTTCTTGGTCAATGGTAGGGTCTTGGTCAAAGATGGGGTTGTCATGGATTTGGACTTCTTGGTCAATGGTAGGTGTATTTTGGATGTCATGATTGTCTTGAAGGACTTCTTGAATGGACTTTAAGATAGGGTCATGGGATGGACTACCTTGTTCTTGACATGAGGGTGACATTATAAGGTCATGCTTTGGGCTTTCGTTTTGACATGTATCCTCAAGTTTAGACAATGGGATGTGCCTTTGAGTAATGATAGAATTTTCATGACTAAATGTGGCTTGTGAGGGGGTGACTTGAAAAGGATTAATGAATGAAGGACTAGGATAGGACATGGGGACTTGGATTGGACTAGTATGTGAAGGACTAGGATATGACATGGAGACTTGGACTAGATTAGTATGTGAAGGACTAGGATATGACATGGGGACTTGGACTAGATTAGTATGTGAAGGCCTAGGATATGACATAGAGACTTGGACTGGATTGGTGTAAGGTTGACTAAAATAGGATGTGGATACTTGGACAGGATTGATATGGTATGATGTGGGTACTTTACATGCATTGGTAGATGGTTGATAAGGCATGTAGATGTGGATGGGATTGATAAGTGAAGGACTAGCAAATGACGTGGAGACTTGGAATGGACTAGTGGACAGTTGGTTTCCCTTGTCAAAGTTAGGATAAGGGTGATTAATGGATGTTTGTTGGAGACTAATGTCATGGATGGTGTTAAGTGACTTTTGGTAGTGAGTGTGGACAGATAGAGGACTAGGACTCATGGATTTTTGGTACAAAGGACATTGATTGTTGGTTTGGAGGAATTATCTCCTCAAGTCTAAGGCTTGTTGGTATTTACCTCTACAGAGTAATTGGTATTCAACTTTACTAGCAAGCCTATCAATGTTTTGTTGAAGTGAAGACAAGGTGGTGAATGTCATGATGTTAAATGTAGAGTGATAATGACGTTTGTCTAAGGGAAATGACTAATGCAAGATGATGATGTTGTCAAAGCCAAAGTGTCAAATGTGGACTAAAACGATAATGTTGACGAAGGACTAAAATGATTAATGCAAAGTCTAGGCTCAAAATGAGGACTAAGATGAACAATGCAAAGTCTAAGTTCAAAATGAGGACTAAGATTGTTTTTTGATGTTTTGTTGAAAAGTCTGAGTTGTCTAAGGTCAATTGTTTGTGTCCATATTTGTGAATGTTGTGTATATTGTTTGAAAATCTAGAAAACACTTGACAAGCACAATGTTTTGGTGTATGCAAACACACATAAGACAAGTACAATCCTAAAAGGCCAATAGGCCAAGGGTTTGTATACTTGATATAGCCCACCTTTATACCCCAGATTGGTGATAAACACCTTTCCTTCTCGAAAATAGATAGCTTAGAATTTTGGTGGCATTGGCTCCCCTCCATGGCTCATTAATGTCATTCGAGCACACCAAATTTGAATTCTTGGGTAGTGACTTCCCAAGAACTGCTATCTCTACTCAAGGGGATTAGTAGTGAGTGTCTTTGGGCATGATACTATACCCTACACTATATTAGGCAAAGACCAAGAAAGGTTGGACTCTAAGACAAAAGGTGTTTAATGTGGGCATTCCGTTCATAGGGCATGATCCATGTGGTGAGAGTCCCCTTTCAGATCCATCTCATCAGAACCATACACGTGATTCTTGGGCTTTCCCCAAGAATCCAATTTTACATACTGACTGGAAGTCCCTCAGTGTCATGGTGCTACTGGTCTGAGTCATCCTAGGGTGAGTACTTTTTCCCACCAGAACAGGCCTAAGTTCTAGAAGCAGTAACTGTTTCTCTTAAACCTAGGATTGCATGGGTGCGCAAGGGGAGAGGATACTTCAATTATTGCATCGTAAGGGTAATAACACAAATGTGCTTTCACACCAATCATAGTAGACACTTGTTAATTTTAATCCAAATAAAATATTTTCTACACTACCAGACAATCTATTCCAAAAAATTTAACTAGGGTCTTCAACATGCGTTTTGCAAAAAGATTCATTAGTAGTTTGATAATGATCTTCAACTATCGATCTGCAAAAATAGTTAGATGCATCATTTTTGTCCACTTGATCCATTGTGTCCTTTGAAGTGTTTATTTTCTGCACATGCACAAAACCAACAACAAAGGCAAAACCCTAACAAGATAATTGATCACTTACTATTAGAGGGTTAGCTAGTCAAGACAAATCTGATTTTTAGAATTTTTTTTTGATAGTAAAATTAAAAATACAAAGAATAAAGCCTATCTAAAATATCAAGAGGTTTCCAAAAATGTAAAGAAATCAAAAAAATTTGTTGTTTTGCACCTAAAATTATTTTTTTATGAAAAATCATAAATTTTTTTATAAAAAATACAAAAAAGATCCAAAATTTCTAATTTTTGGACTGGAGGCGTCTGATGTCATCCCAAATTAAAAAAAAAACTTTGTGAGCAGATCTGCAACTGTGGGTGAGATAAAAGCAAATCTTTTTGAAACCCTAATTTTAAAAGATCTGTTGTTTGACTAATAATTATGCATCCAAATTTAAAAGATAAAGAACATAACCATGTTAAAATTTAGAGAGATTTCTAGAAATGTAAACATATCTGACAAATTCGATAATTTGCTCTCAAAATTTATTTTTCATGAAAAACAACAATAAAATTATAAAAAATTAAAAACAGATCCAAAAAATATGATTTTTGGAATGAAAGATTGCAATGTTGTCCCCAAGATACAAAAAAACTTTCATGAGGAAATACATAGCCATTTGAAAGTTATGGTCTAATCTTTGGAAACTAGGGCTTTATCCAAAATGATGCAAAACCTGCAACAAAAAGAAAACAAAACCTCCAACAAAAAGAATCCAACTCCAAAAATTGCACAAAATTTGTCCAAATACGTCGGATTCACCAATGTATCTAAGGGTTAATTTTGGATTAGATTATCAATCAAAAAAAGCATATAAAAAAAACCCAAAGACCTACCAAGAACAATGAAAACTAAAAATAAGAACAATTATACCTGTCATTTGTAGGAGTTTCCATGATTCACCTTGATAGTGCCTTCTAACTTGTTGATTGACGTGTTGCCCTCAGATCGAATGTGTGAGCAATCCATGACGAAGTCCTACACAAGCTTTGAAGGATTTGAACAAATGTCTAATGTCTATGCCCAAATGATTAAAATGCCTAAGCCTAAATATGCCAAGACTAAGTGGAATAAATGTTGCAATGTCTATAAAATCTCTAAGTATGTCAGTGCGTAAGTGTCTAAAAATGAGAGGAAAATGGCATTTTATAGAAAATGCCATTTTGAATGGACAGACGAGATTGACTTTCGATGGAGACCTAAAATCAGTGGACGAGATCAAATATGATAATACCTAATCAGGGTTAGGGAAAAATCCTTAAATGAGTGGTCGAGATTTCATCTAAAAAGATCAAATCGGCAGTGGGGAATAAATGAGATAATTAATTTAGAAAATAAAGATTTTCAAAAATCAAGAGGATCAAGACTGCCTGATTTGTGAGATTCAAAAAATTAAGAAGATAAGAGTTGAACTGAAGATCAGATTTGGAAAATCAAGAATCTGCCCGATTACTTGATTTTTGGAGGAAAGTTACCATTTTGGATTAAATTAATTCAAAATAATGATTTTGTGAGACAATAAATAATCATTTTCAGATTATTTACCAAAATGGACTGACAGTTAAGAAAGTGAAATCATTTTAAATAATTAACTTATTTAAAATGAGAGAAATGTTAATTTTGACAATTAAATAATTAAAGATAATTATTTAATTTAGAGGATAATGACCGATAATTAAATAAATTAATAAATTCATTTAATTATGAGAATTAGTGACATATAAAATAAATAAATAAAAATCATTTATTTAACAATCAAGAATAATAAATGAATAAAGAAAATTAAATAAACTAGAATACATATATTAAATATTAATATATATATATAATAAGCCGAGAGTTATCATTCTCTATTTTTCTTTTTTGATTGATTTATCTTTGTGATCAAAAATATTATTTATTTATTTATTTGTTCTTTGTAAGTATTTGATTTTAGGTTTTATAAAGATTAACTTAAAATATTATGAACTTTTATATAGAAAAAATAAACATCAACATCAACCATTTGCATCTAATTAGAATGTGGTTTTATCAAGATTACCCTCAAGTTGTAATATCCATAGTTAAACCCTATTAAAATTATAATTATGTAATATCTAAGATATCAATTAACCCTAACCCTAATAGTAATCCCAATTAAACCCTAATCATAATCCAAATTAAAAATTAACCTTGATTGAATGTTAAATCTAATCAAAATATACCCCTAATTGAACTCTACTACTAACCATAACCCTAATTGAATACTGATTGAACCCTAATACTAATTGGATATTGATTGAACCTTACCACCAAGTTTAATCATAATTGTATGCTAACCTAACTTTAATTGTTATCATAATTAAACCTTAACCCTAATTGAGTAGCAACCTTTATGCTAATTTAACCTAACCATAAACCTAATTGAACTTGAATTAATCTTTAGCCATAATGCCATTTGAACCCCAAATCTAATCCTAATACCAAGCTTTATTAGATAATCCTAAAGCTAATTGAACCATGATCAAACCCTAACAGTAACCTTAATATAACTAACGTATTTTAATCATGTACTTATGCTATATGTTTTCCCACTCACATTTCCATCAACTTGACGTCATGGTAAATATAATTAACTTTTTGATTCATCAAACTAGATATAATTAAAAACTAATCTATTTAACCTTTGCATGGCTAAACTTGTAACTTATGATGAATACTTGCCTTAAAAAAATTTTAAAAATAAAAGTAATGTTTATAATTTTATTTTTATTGAATCGTTAAGGATTTTTTATTTTTTTATTTAAATTATTTTATAAGAAATTGTCATATTTGATGACTATCATAATTTTAATCTTTTGATTATTATTTTTAATTAAATTAATTTAATGTCATAATTATTATATGATTTTAACTCATTAAAGCACTCAAATATTATATATTAATATTATTTACATCCAATATTTTAATTTAAGAGAAACTTGTTTAATAATTTTAAATTTATTATAGATGTGCATAAATTATGAAAAGCCTTTATTAGCTTGTATATTTAAGTTTTTATATTTTGTACAGTAAAATATTTTTTCTAAAGCCTTAAATTTATAATATTTCTTTATATAAATATATATTAAATATTAATATATATAAAATATGCCAAGAGTTATCATTATCGAGGTGCCTATTACATTGAGAGAAAATGGTGAAAATAAGCACCACCAGAAGGATATTCTCGACGTATTTTATATATATTAATTATTTATAATAAAAAATTTCAAATCTTTGTGATTTATCTTTGATTTCTTTTTGTGATCAAATATATTTGATTTTGATTTTTTTGGTTTCAACAAATCTCTTTGATTTGATTTTTTTATTTCATCAAATCTCTTTGTTTTGATTTTTTTGTATGTTCAATTTGTTTGTGATCAAATCATGTATTTTTTATTTATGTATTCATATAGACATTAAAGTTTAGCAAACCACTACTTATTATGCTCTTAATCTTATTACAAAATAGCATAACTATCATCTTAATTAAATTTAATAGTGTTATGATATGCTTTACACGATCATTCCTTATTATTAAAAGAATTTCAAGATTGGGACAACAGTATTTAGATATTGATTTCCTTACACTTATGTGAAATTTATATGTATTTTCTTGATCATATTTAAATTCCACATAGCTTGTACTAAATATTTCAATGTTTTGCTTCCTATGTTCATTCTTTCCAATTTGAAAGAACTCTATGTACTCATATATACATTAAAGTTTGGAAAACCACTACTTATTAGACTTTTAATATTATTACAAAATAATATAACTATCATCTTAATTAATTGCACTTTTTGTTAAATCAATTTGTTACATATAAACAAAACTGTTATATAGATTTTCTAAAATATATATAAAATAATAGAAAATTACAACTACATTAATTGCTCAAAAATTAACTATATTTTTTAATACAAATATAATTTTATATTTCTTAAATATTTACATCTCTTTGAAAAAGGGAGAACTTAAGGGTAGGACAAATAGTTATCAAAATGATTTTTATCAATATTGGGTGGTTACATGAAATCGTGCCCTTTTTTATTGCATGCATGTTGTCCTATTTTTAATAATAAACATTGCCAAAATCACTCAATTTCTATTTCTTACCCAAGTCAACCACAATTTTGTTACTAACTATACAACCAAACTTTTATTGGAAGGTGGGTTCTCAATTCTTAGAATCACATATTTATATCGTACAATCAAACAATTATCAAAATGATTTTTACCAATATTGGGTGGTTACATGAAACTGTGCCCTTTTTTATTGCATGTATGTTGTCCTATTTTTAATAATAGGCATTTCCAAAATCACTCAATTTCTATTTCTTACCCAAGTCAACAACAGTTTTGTTACTAACTATACAACCAAACTTTTACTGGAAGGTGGGTTCCCAGTTCTAAGAATCACATATCTATATCATACAATCCCACATACTTCATACTTATGGTGTCACAAAGCAATGGGAAGTTCTCAACTATGTCAGAATATGTGTCATTGATTTGGAGAAGCCATAAGCAGACAAAATACTATTGCTGTAATGTTCCAAAATCAAGATCTGAAACAAAATACTACTGTTGTAATGTTCCAAAATCAAGATTTGAAACAATATACAATTTTTTATATTACATTCAGATATGTAACTAAAAGTAAAGTATGGTTTCTAAATATATAATATCCACAATGCTATTCAGCCTTCAGGTAAGCCATATGCCACGATATTTAATATTTTAAAAAATAAAGCATTTTTGAGCTTAGATCAACAATAATGTAGCCATAGAAAAACCCTTGGATGCTATTTAGATCAGGAAAATCATATAAAGAATGGACAGTAGTGAATTAAGAATCTTGAGCAATCTAAGTAATTTCAGATGATCTCCAACCTCTTTCTTTCTATTCCAATCAGATTTCAATGCTACCAATAAAAAAAATTAAATAATCAATATTACTTGCATGAATACTCACCCCTGTCCCTATTTGACATTTTGAAAACTCTATTAAATAAATATTATATTAATAAACATCAAATAAGTATCCAACACAAATAAATGCTCAAACATGTCAATCTATCAAGTATTAAGGAATGCCAAACACCACAGGAGAGAATGTTTTCATGGAGCAGTAGTTACAGGAGACCCAAATCATGATCTGCTCACTCTGCCTCTTTTCCATAAATAAAAAACTATTCTATAATTGATTTTCTTGGTTCTCGAGACCCTACAACAAAAAAAAAGAGATTTTTTTGAAAAAGAATGTTGATACTTTGGTGTAGTCCAATCCAAGATTTAGGATCACTAAAATGAGGATTTACATGGGGAAGAGAATTACAAAAGAGAGGATCCATATCGACATGGATAGAAAGCTTAAGATTTTTACAGCGTACGATTCAGAAAAAAAATTAAACCAATGTTTATAGCATGTACGATTCAGAAGAATAATATTAAACCATGCAAGCCTACAAATAGACATGCATGCAAAATGAGGAAGCATAAATTCTATTTCATACTTCAATTTCTCATTCTAAAAACATGCATGCAAATAGATCACATACCTAATGCAATTTGTTGCTATTGAGAAATGTTATTGTGTCGTGGGCCAAGTAATCTCAAATTGTGCCCTCAAATTGATATCCACCAAGAAATGATCATTGTCATTGGACTTGAAGGAAGGAACCTCTGTATTTGTGATCACCTGCAAGAAATAGAGCTACATTTGAAAAGTGTTGCACCATTAACTTGCAGGGTAGCGCCATTTCTTCCACCGTGACTTGCAAATATGTATACAAGTTGTATCATATTTTGCACAATAGTTCATGAAATGGTTCATTCATGCAAAGTAGTGGAATCACCAGTGGCTATTGTGAAAAAATCAAGTCGGTGTAATATCTGGTGAATATTATTAATAGCTATCACAAATATTATTAATTTTAGACGTTACTCACAACACATTAATTCTTGCTTATCTTTAATATGAGACGTTACATATTACGCCACCATCGTACAAGAAAAATAATGTCAAAATTATTGAGATAGGGTTAATGTTTATAGAGAAACATTCTTCCCTCTACAACTGAATACGCCTCTTGGCATAATTAAGAAATTTATTTAATTAAGGGAAGACTTAGACAATTAATGACGTACTTAATAAATAAATAAAATTTATTTATTTAACAATCATGAAGAATAACAGGACATGAATTAATTAAATAATTATGAATTATTTAATCAATAGTCGAATGTGGACCAAAGACATAATTAAATTTCATAATTATGCTAGGACGAAAGTGGTATAAATGAAGCTTACAGGCCTAGGTCATTTTTATGTGTCTACACATACTGCTAAGAATGCTCTCATTGATGCTTTCTGGAAAGTCAAAGATATAACCGAAGGGAGATTATAACAAATGATTGAGACTCTTAAATTAGGAGGGGAATTGGAAGCAGTAATCACTATTCCTGAGTCTCTTGTGCAAATTGTAGACATCAAAAATATACAAATTGATATTGCACACTCGATCCTGATCTACTAATATCGCTTCATCCTAAATTATACATCTGTCTAACCATTTAATTAAATAGCCTTATTTGATTAAAGTCATCATAATTCCCCTTTTAATTAAATAAATCCCTCAATTTAATTAAATCATCATCTCTGTGTAATTAGCTAGGTCATTTCATCTTCCTATCTTTAATTAAATAATCCATATTATTTGATTAAATTTCTAAAGTTCATCTAATTAAATTAAATAAATTAAACATTTATCTAATTTAATCTAACATCACCCCTTTTGGTTAAATAAATCAAAATATTTATTTAACTAAGTCTTAATCATTTTCATCTCTTTTTGATTTATTTCAATCCTAAAATCTAAATCAAATAGTCAAATAAGCTAAATCTCCCCTTAAATTAATCAAATCCTGATCAATGTTAATCCTAATCACTCAAATCCTCTAGATTTTGCAACTTGCACAATTAAATCATTTATTTGATTTATTAATTCTCTATTTACTTTCAAAATGGCATCAAAAAGGGAATATTCCTCCAAGTTTGAAATCTCCCCCCAAATCACTTGTCCATCCAACAAAGCATTTAAAGCTCTTACATGTCTCCCACTTGGCATTTAACTCATCTTTTATCCCCCCTAAACATGTCATCTCATCAAATTCAAATTTCAAACTTGCACATGGATCAAAATGTGCTCAACCTTCATCCTATCAAATGTTGACAAGTGGCACCTTGCCATTGGTTGAATGTTAGTCCCACATTGCTCTATTTTGACCATCTCTTCAACTTAGCATTCTATAAATTAAGAGATCATATCCTCATTTCATCATCCACAATTTGAGTAAAGTTACCATGCTCAAATCATTATCAATCCTCATCCATTATCATTGAATCTTAGCTAGGTTATGTAGGTTTTTAGCTCGGAACACTCAATCTTCATCAAGAAAGTGGATCACTCATCAAATCTCTTCATCAAATCAACATTGCATCATTGGAGTTGGGAAAGGGCCAATTTTCACATCAAATTGGCACCAATTCCCTCAAGAGATTAGGAGTTTGCTTGCTTTAGAATAGATTTTGATATGCTTTCAAGTTTCATTGTGTTCTTCCTTTCATTTTCTATCTCTTTTGCTATTCAAATGAATTTCTTGAGGAATCCTTATTCTTGCTTGCATTTCACCTTTTAATGTGTTTATTCATTGTGTTTTGTATGTATTTTGATTAGGGTTCACACAAATAAGAAACAAAATTTTAGAGAACAACAGTCTGATCATAGCCATTGGGATTGTAGTGGATTCCTGGAAGAAATTCCTTATGGAATTGAAAGCTAAGTATAAAATAATTTTCTGAATTTTCGTAGCAGTTGTCAAATTTTGATCAATTTTTGCATTAGTATTTGGGGAGAAAATGGAGTAAGAGATAGTGCTGTAAAATATTTTAAAGGAAAGGATAAGGAAAAGAAGTGTAGAGTGAATGTAGTAGAGCTTTGTCATTGATGTCAAAGGGGGAGAGAATGGAGTGAAAAATTTCCTAACATCCAAAGGGGGAGTAGTAGTTTTGGCTTTGATATGTTTTGGTTTTGACACTTAGTCAATTTTTCACTAAGTGTTGCCATCAATGCCAAAGGGGGAGATTGTTGGCATATGGCTTTGATGAGGTCGACTTTGGCTACTTGTGTTGTCATTGATGGCAACTTGAGTCTACAGTTTGATCCACAGTAGCAGGTGCGCTTATATCGGTAGAGAATCTAAGTCTCTATATTCTACCGACAGAGAAAGTAAAGAACTTGACATCTAGTTGGTATGTTGATCTGATTACTTCTCTGGATCACTATTTTGGAATGTTGATCCCCAAGGAATTTTTCTTAGCTCGTACACTATTCTACTAAAGAAGTTTTTTAGTTTTGCATTGATCATAGTTCAAGTTATGAGGTTCGGTGGCATGTTTTATCATCTATTTTTCCTTGTAGTCGACAGGCTTGATGTGGTGGATTGCAGATGTATGTGGAATAATTATTTTGCTATCTCCTATGTTTAGAACCTTGGTATGGGTCCTCTCTATAATTCTAGCCGACTTATGATGGTACGCTTCATTTCTAATTAAATATTTAAGGCCGACATGGCTGATATAAGCAAAAAATATTATATTTTGTTGAAAGGCCGACATGTATTGAATTTTTGGGTTAGCAGATATATAAGGAAGATCAGTAATTCACTTTTTGTGTGTGGTGTGAAGAGATACAAAGATGTGTGCAAAAAAGAATAGTTGATTGATCGAATATTGGTTGTACTGCTAAAGGGTTTTCAGTAGGAGAACAGAGCATAGCAGAACAAATTTGAGCAGAAGGTCCAAAGTTAGTTTGTGCACTTCAGTGGAACTAAATCCAGGCATTTGTAGATGCTATATTCTCAGTTCAAATTTTGTTGTAATCTATATTATAGTTGTATGGAAGTGAGCCTCTTTCTTTGAGCAGTGAGCTCTAGGCAGTGCACTTGAATGCAAGTGCATTCCCCTCTTTTATTTTACTTTTAACAAAGTAAACTTTTTGGATTAATATCCACTATGGTTTTTCCCTTAACAGGGTTTCCACATAAAAATATCTAGTGTTATGGTGATTATTGATGTGACTACATGTTTTCATCTATTATGTGCTTCTAATATAAAGTTCTATTATTGTTGTTGATGGTTGTTAGTTCTGTTTTTTAAATCAAAATCATTGAACACTGATTCACCCCCCCTCTTAGTGTTCCTTGCATCCAACAAGCATAATTAGTGGAGATACTAGATGTTAAAAAAATATAACTATGTCATCTTGACAAACTCCTTTTTCTACCCACAAGCATAATCAATTAAAGCAATATCTGTTATATTATACACTCTTTGATTTCCAATAGGCATATCAATAGTTCTAAAATCTGTGATGTTATATTATATATACACACAAGTGGGTATGGGTAGATATACACAATAATATCACCTGGTGTCTATAGTTTGATTATCTTGCATAGCCTGCAACGAGAACCACCCAATGCTAATAATCCCACTTCTTGAGCCATAGACCATCTCTATCTAAGTTGTCACATGTCGTGAGTGTGCAAGGAAACATGAATTCATTCTGTTTAAGGACTTTCTCTTGCCTTTGCATTGAGATGAAGGTCTTGAATATTTCCAACAATCCCATCTTGAACAAACCCTATAATTATGGCATCTCATTCAACCATTTTATAAAGAGCCTTGCTAAATCTGACCCAAAACTCTTCAATTTCTGCCTTAGGAATTTTGTCAAACAGTTTGCTTGCAACCTCCAACTTGCAGCTGATAATAGGTTTTAGTTTGCTTTGTTTGGATTTATTTTGATTGCGAAAGAGTTTTGATGCTTGGAAATGAATGAAAGTGCATCTAAATAAATAACTAAGATGAAGTGCAACTCTTTTTGTATTTTCTCAAATGCAAATAGATAAATTTCTGATATAAAATGCATACCTATAGCCAAGAGACATTTTCACAAACACTTGGCATGCAAACTAGATGAAAACAATGCATCCATATATGAGAGGCATTTTGACAAAAAATTGGCAACTAAACTCCTTATCACTCCCATTCACTATTGCAAAGTATTCAAATGATTACAAGCTATTCAAGATATGTAATCAAACCTTATACAATGGTTCCCAATCCAAAACTTCAATATGCCAATGAATGAAATCTAATGTCCAACTAAAGTGAATGAAATTACATTGCATCAACAATTATCTTGCTTTCTAAATGACTGAAATTACATGGGTAATAACTTGGTTACATTTGCCATGAATTTCTATGTGACTAGACAACTATGTATGCAATATATAATCAGAAATGTGGAACCTAGAATCTGAAGCAACCCTCTAAATAATTCAAATTTCCTTGAAAGTGATTCCAAAACCTTCTAAGATGAAGTGCCCATGTTCCTTGTTGCCAATCGAGCCTTAGAGAATTTTCTTAGATTTTATTTAGCTCCTTTAAGAAAAATCGTGCCCCCTGCAAATGGCATCCAACTTGATGAAAATGCCAAGATTTGTAATCAGAAATTTGTGCCTTCACTTTGACCATCTAATTCATCCTCCTTAGTGTGAATAATGAAGGATTTTTGGATTGTTAAAGCAGCCACCATAGATCAGAAATTTATTTCTTCAAAATTAAAATTCCTCATGGAAAAAGTCATTCTCTTCAATTAAAAATTACTTCATAGAAATCTGCAAGAATGGATGAGGAACGATTCTTTCCTTTTCTCCAAAATTTCGCTGTAAGCCACAAAATTTTGTGCTCAATGTGAAAGATTGAACATCTTCCACCCTTTTGACTAGCTAGGGTTGGTGTTACACAACTGAAACCAACAATAAAATAGAATTTTACTTCTCCAATTGTGTCAAGCATTCAAGCTCTCCAATATTCAGAAATGTATTTGACTCCAGGATTATCTCAAATGCCCCCAAAAGCTCCTTATAAAGAATTTAGAAGAGATTTCAAGAAGCTTCTAGAATACATTATTATTTTATTCTTTTAAGTGACTTTTTGATATTATTTTATTTTTAGTCACTTTAATATTAAATTAATTAAATATAAGGTTACTTTTTAATATATATTTTTTTAATAACCTTATAAGTAATTAATTTAAGATAATCTCCTTATTGCTCCAAATTGGAGACATGACACATTTTGACCAACACTTAGCGTGTAAGGTTTGTATCCTATAGTGTGCACCCAAATTCCTTGAAGTCAAGTTGAGAAAAAGGTTTTATGTGCAATTTCCTTCAAGTACAAGATGCTCAATGTCTACTTATAGAGGTTTCTCATGCTCCATATTTTCTCCTTCTCGTCCATTTTACCCATCATGGAATCTTAATTTAAACATAGACTTCTGCATATGCTAATTAGATTATGACTCATTGTTTACAAATTGATTGAAGATCTTTCCCTAGCATGGTGGAACTCAAATAGATTGAAACAATTTATTGATGGGAGTGGAAAAATAGAAAAATATGGTGCGTAGACAATGGTGTATGTTGATGGATAGAATTCTTTTAAGATATGTAATATCACATAATGCAATTATTATAGAAAATGCCATTAATGGCCATGTCGAGGATATGTGCAGAGTGGGTGTGTTGAAAAAGTTTTGTAAGCTTTAAAATAAACACAATGGAAGGTATAAAGACAATTTTCACAACCTATGTTTGCATCTTCCATTTTGTCCAAAATGGGAGCTATGGGATATCACATAACATTGATTTAATGATTGAAAATTATTTGGTAAAAATGCATGCAAAGTATGGAAGCATGTGCATGGAGAGGATATACTCGACCGAATGGCTTAAAAGGATGTGATAAATTTTGGAATGTCATGACTGTAGAGAATGTGCATGATGGATCTAATTAAAATTCATTAGAATATTTTAGAATTCTCTCAGATTCTAGAAGAATGTAGCACAAATATCAATTAAAATTTAATGCAAATGTTTTTTTGGAAAATATTGCAATTGCAGGTACCCTAGTCGACATGTATGCAAAATGTTAAAACACAAACATGATAGGGTATGTGCAGGATCATCATGGAAAAAGCAGGCCCTTAAGTGGAAAAAAATTAGAAAAAATAGAGTTAGGCAAATTGACGTAAAAATTTGAATAAGTTATCAATATTATTTCAAAAATATGTAAGAATAGAATCTGTAGCAAATTGAATATAGTTTCAAAACTACTAGGTTTATTTTAAAAAAAATAATTATTTGGTGAAAATTTGAAATTTCAATGCAGTACTTAAATTTCAGGGAAAAAATAAGAAGTGTCTGTCTGACCACCCTAACCACAATAAAATGGTAATATTTTTTTATAACATTTTACACATAAGTAGAGGACTCATGTCCAGATGTGATGCATATTTTTTTGTAATTTTTTCCAAGTAAATAATTAATTATGAATTTTTATTACAACTTTTAAAAAAATAAAACTCGTATGTCTAACCACCTTAACTTGGTCAAAACTTCATGAAATTCAATTTTCTTTTTTCAATCCTATAGTATGTGAAGCATACAATGTGATGCATGTTTTGGATTAAAAAAATGTGATATCATTTGAAAGCTATAGATGTTTTTCAATCATCCTATCAATCAACACTTTAGTCGCAATTCAAATAGAAAATGAATAATAATTATTTATTAAATTCAAAGTAAAGCATAATTTATATTGGTGGAAAGTTGAGAATCTCCTTTAAAAAACCTTTTCATTTCATCAATTTTGGGTTAAAAAAAAGTCGTCAGCCACATACCCTACAAATACCCATCATATTGCCACTTTTTGGCCCATCATGATCCTACACATACCTGACATGTAAATTGTTTGACAATTTACATCAAAGAAATATCATTTCATGGAATGAAATGATAGCCAAGTATTAATATAGTACCTTTTCACAAATGAAGAAATGGTCTCCGTATTTATTGTCCATGATTATCTTGACTTTAATGGGTAGATATGCATTATCACATTAATATTCTTGACATAAAATATAATTTGTAATTCCCATTGTCGTCAAGGAATCTCTCTTGAATGCCAGTATTGGCATGGTGTGATGGTTTATAGGTGGCATTGTTGTTCTTGCCACCAAGGTTCAAACCCCGTTGGGGTGTTATTGTTGAATGGTTGTATCCGGTTCATAGCTCCGATCAAAAGCGTTTACCCCTTGAATTTAAAAAAAGAAAAGAAAGGAATCTCTCTTGAATAAAATTATTATTGACATGTGACTTCATAAAATAATTATTCATGTGTCATAGTATTCTGTACTTCCATAATAAAATTAAAAATAATATTTGCATCCTAAATTTTTTAATAAATTATATTTATTTATTATTTTAATTATTAACAATGTTATTACTATACTAATGGAAGTGAATTCATTAATTTTCAATTACTATTTTAAGTCCAAATAATAGAATACTATGAGTTTAGCTTTAAAGAGGGTCGTGACATCCTTCCCCCCTTATTTTGCATCGTCTTGATGCACACCAGCTGTAAAATGTATAAGTAATATGGTTCTTGTGTCCAACAATCAACAACACTTCTATGTAGTTATAGCATTAGTAATCATGGATGATTAGCTTATAAATAGTCATAGTTCATGGTAAAGCCAAAATTCATGAAGGGGACAATTTAAAATAATCATTAGTACGTTCATTGACTATTGAAACACAACAATGACCTACTTTCCATAGCCTTCAAGTAAAAGTATTTATTTAATTAAAAATATTAGATGCACAAGATAACTAAGAGGGGGGTGAATTAGTTGTACATTAAAATAATCAAACCCTCATTAATCCTTAAACCCTTATTAACTTTTAGATCCTTATTAAGCATTAGTAGAAAGTAAACATATGAAACATCAACATAATAACAGTCATACATAAGAGAACACAAGATTTATGTAGAAAACCCTAATAAGGGAAAAAACATGGTGAGGATTATCTCACATATATATGATTAGAAACACAAAATACAATAGGCTCACTACCAAAAGGGCTCACTTCCTAGGAGAGATGAAAGGCTCATTGCCAAGGGATCATTTCCCAAAGGACTCATTGCTTGGAAGAAAGAAGAATAGAATACAATTGTTACAAGGATGTTCACTACCATAGAGAAATAGGAGGATCCACCACAACAACACCATCCACAACCTTTGGCTCACTACCTCTATCAACTTTAGGAACACTAATATGTAGACACCTTTTGCTCATAGCATCTGGTAGCATCAACATTTAATCTCACACTCAGATCACCACAATTGATCATATTCACATGTTTTGCACAACACCCCATACTTTATATTTCACATCTCCAATAATTAACTTGCTTATATATCCTTCACAACCTCAAACAATCTTTTTTAAATCATCCTCAATTAAACATATTCACCTCAAATGTGCACCCAACAAATAGGCCAACACCAAGCACTTCCGTGGTGGAAAGAAGTGAAGGAAAACCACACAAATCCTATTAACTATTACCCAAATCTACACTAACACACTTCACCATGCTTTCACAAACAACAAACAACCTCCACAATTAGTGATAGCATGCTAGGTCAGCCAAACTTGCACTAACACCAGCAAGTGACTAAATACACACTTATATATTTATCATCCTAGAATATTCTAGCACCATCAAAATATTTATCAACAGTACCATAGCCACCTGAAACTGAGAACACCATCATTTTCTACAACCAACAACACTGCCACAAAGCATACAACTCATTAACCAACCTTGCAAAACTCCTAAACACACAAAAATCCTAGGGAAGGTAGGTAGAAACAATATGATCACTCTCCCAAATATACAAGACAAGAAACCTCAACATGGAGAAATACAAAGGAATTATATTCCTCCCAAACAACCTTCTTGACAAGAAAACACACTGTCAAACACAACTTCCATTGCTACAAGATCCAGAACTTGAAACTCTAGATATAACACCACTAAAAACTTTTGATCATCTCATACAAACTACAAAATCACATCCTCAACCATGAAGAAATGTGGAGCACAACACAAAACACAACTCTTTCACCTTATAGACTCTCTTATTCAAATTTTCTCAAAAGCACTTGGAAACCAAGTGAACTAGCTACATCAACTACATCTAATTAGAACCACAACTCCTTCACAACACGACCACACTAGAGATCACAACAATCTACCCATCAGCAACACCAACAATCTCCCCAACTACAATGCTTACTCAACACCACATTAGAGGTTAACATAGGTTGACATCAATGATAACACTAAAGACAACATAGTGCCACAATCTCCTTGTTGACATCAATGATAGCACTACAACAATCTCCAACAATCTCCCCCTTTGTCATTGATGGAAATACCAACTCTAAAAATCCATCAACAATAAAATAAAAACAAAAGCAACCCTACAACAAGTATTACTCAAGCAACACTCCCCCTTACTAGAACACTTCTTACTTTTCCCATTATCCCCCTCTCAATTATTTCCTTTACTCTCTCCTTCAATTTTTTAGATTGCACTCTCTTCTTTTTTCTTACAATTATTTCCTTATGGTTTTTAGACTTCGTCCTCTCCCCCTTTGACATCAATGAAAAAGGGAAATGCCTACATACTTCACTTTAGGAAACACCTGGAAGAAACTCTCTCTCATACTTACTTTTTCTCTCTCTCCATAGATCTCTCTCTACTACTCTCTCCCTCTTAGGGGCACAATACATTATCCCCCTTACTACACCAACCAAAGACACCACTACCTACTCCCCTTGAGAGGTAGCCTTCATCAATCTAGGATTAAGAATGTATCTTGAATAATCCACCTAGATAGATGCACCAACTTATGCAACTAGTTGAAAGAAGAGTGGAAAATAACCCCTAACTTCTATTTGAGATACTCAAATATATCTTTTGGAAGAGCCTTTATGAAAATATCTACTATTTGATCCTTTGTAGGAACATACTCCAAATTCACTTCATTTTCTACAACTTTCTCTCTTAGAAAGTGATACCAGATAGGGATATGTTTTGTCCTTGAATGCATCACCATTTTTTTTGAAATTTTGATGGCACTTAAATATTATCACACAAGATATAAATATGTTCATCATATGACACTCTAATATCCTTCAATGTCTATTTCATCTATAACACCTATGTACAACAATGTGTTACTACAATATATTGTACCTCTACAATATATAATGATACTAAATCATGTTTCTTACTTAACCAAGAGACCAATCTAATTCCAAGAAAGAAAGAAATTCCACTTGTACTTCTATCATTTGTACAACCTTCCCAATATACATATATATAAGCACTCAATGAGAAATCAGTATCCCTAGGATACAATAGACCATAGTTCAAAGTTCCTTTCAAATATATGAATATCGTTTATACTGCTTCCACACGTGACTCTCTAGGATCTTCTTGAAATATTGCCACAAGACACATTACATGCATGATATCTGATCAAGTAGTAGTTAGATATAGCAGTCCACCAATCATTGATCTATACTTGTTTTGATCTTTCTTAAGAGATTCATCAATTTTTCTCAACTTGCAACCAGTAACCATGGGAGTACATACTGGTTTAGAGTCCTCCATTCCAAACTTCTTCAACATTTCCTTGACATAATTTGATTGTGAGATAAATACACCTTTATTAGATTGACTGATTTGTAGCCCAAGGAAGAAATTCATCTCCCCAAACATTGACATTTCAAACTCATTTTGCATTTCCTCTGCAAACTTCTTACATATTATTTCATTTCCTCCAAAGATTATGTCATCAACATACACAACCACAATCAGGATAAGATATTTCTCAATCTTGAAGTATGTATTTCTATTTCCAGTACCCTTTTTGAATCCTTTCTGCAACAAGTACTTATCCAATCTTTCATACCAATCTCTAAGAGCCTATTTGAGTCCATATAAAGATTTCTTCAATCAACAAACACTATCAAAATATTTTGATAACTGAAAACATTCTAGTTTTTTAATGTATACCTCTTCTTCTAACTCGCCATTCAAGAATGCATACTTGGCATCCATCTAATAAATCTTGAAGCATTTATGTGTTGCAAAATCAAAAAACATCCTAATGGATTTCCATTCTTGCTACAAGCAAAAAAGTCTCTTCAAAATCTATTCCTTCCACTTGTGAGTAGCCCTTACACACATGTCTAGCCTTATTTCTAACAAATTTTCCATCTACATTCAGTTTGTTCCTAAAAACCCTTTAGTTCCTATCACATTCTTGTTTGTTGGTCTTGGGATCAGTTTCCATGTTTGATTCTTCTCAATCTATATCAAATCTTCTTCCATAGCTTTGATCCAACTCTCATCTTTTCATGCTTCAGTTATTGTTTTAGGTTCTACCTTTGAAAGTAAAAAAAAGTTTACATGTATCTCTATCATAGTAGCTCTTCTTCTTTTCAACACACCTTTGCTTTTATCTCTGATGATTTTATCTTCAAAATGATTCTTTTGAACACACTTAGGAGTCTTAGGATTCCTTTCTAGAGCTTCTTACTCTTGCACTATCATCTCTTCCTCTTTCTCTTATTCTTCTTATTCTCTAAAAGGGGGCTCATCAAATTCATATCCTTCTATTAGTACTAATATTTGTACTGATTCTTCATCCACTTTGGAACTTTCACTTTCAACTATCTTTTGTAGCCTTTTGTTATAGCATTTCTATACCTTTCTCCTTGTAGAGTTCCCAGGGAAAATTCCTTTGTCAAATCTTGTGTCAAATTTTCCCAAGTTTTATTCATCTATCCTAATATAACATTTTCTTCCAAATACTCTAAAATATTTCATAGTAGGATGCTTTCCATACCATAGTTCATAGGGGTTATTTAAAATATTCACTCTTGCTTGTCCTTTGTTAAGAATTTACACTGCAATATGAATTAATTATTTCTAGTAGACTTCTAGTAGATTTTCATCCTTCATCATGGTTCTTGTTGCTTCTTGAACTATCATGTTCTTCCTTTCCATAACTCCATTCTACTAAGGAGTCTTAGGAGCTAGTCAATGTCTTTTTATCCCATGATCTTCATAAAAGTTGTTAAACTCATTAGAGGTCAACTCACCACTTCTATCACATATCAAACATTTGATTTTCAAATCCATTTCATTCTCAACCATGGACTTAAATTATTTAAACTTATCTAGATATTCTAATTTTTCTCTAAAAAATGTCACCCAAGTCATTCTAGAATAATCATCTATCAACAAAATAAAATACCTGTCACCTTAATGTTGAAAATGATTTCACTCGCATTAAATAGGGTGAATAAATTCTTCACAGACAAGACCGCAAAGAACCTATCCTTCTTGAAAGATATGGAACAAAGACAACCTAAAGGGGAATTCTGTATTTATAGGGAAAAGATTGGCTTTCATTCAATCCCAAGTCTCCGATAACCAGGTCATGGTTGCACTAGGGTCACTCTCGGGTACTGATGTGATATTGTTGTTAATCTCATAGGGACTATTGTTATTTCTAGCTTCATTAGGAATTATAAGTGCTTAACATAAAAATTGCCACTTCATTCATAGAATAACACCATGAAATCAAAAGATTCTACAATAATATTTCTTGAATATCACAAATTTTTTACTATCACTTAAGTAGATTTAGCATTAAGCATTTAGCAACTTCATGGAAAACTAAATATTTTCAATAAAATTCCTTCCATTCATTTAAATTTTGGAACATTTTCAAATATTTAAACATCTACTCTAAAACAAAGTATAAAAAATACTGAAAATTAAAAGTTTCTCCCGGTTATTCACCATAGATGCCCCAAAGAATTAATTAAAATAGAGAAAACCACTTTATACTTCACCAGATTGCTTCACAACTACATATAAAATGATGCAAGCTTTTAAAGAGAGGGGTTTCATTTCTGGACACTGAGTAGGTTCTGTATGCACCCTTAAATGACATAAGACAGTCTTGTTCAACCAAACTAACAAAACCAACTACAAAAGATACTAAGATAGGTAGCTATCTAACAAGCTCTAATATTAATTAATGTCTATGAAAATACAAAGTTTTACACCGGAATGGTTCATAAAACAAGAAAAAAGAACAAAACTTAAAATTTTATGCTCCTCCAACATCCATAAATTATGAACTTAAAATAAAAATGAGGGAGGAGATGGCCTTTTATAGAAACAAGGCCCCAAAATTTCAACTTAAAATTCTATCCAAAGAATTAGAAATAACAAATTAAAATGTGGCTCGTGGTATATGCCAACTGTCATCAAGAACATTCTAGAATAAATCAAGGCTTTGACTTTATCTGCAGCAACAATTTTCTTCATACTCCAACACAATCACTTTGCATTTGTCGAGGCTATTGGCTCCCTTCCAAAACACGAAAATTAAGAACATCTACTGGGACCAGGATCAACCTGCAAACTGAAAATTGAAACAAATTAAACTTCATCACTCTTTCGGTATCTAGTATCCGGTTATTTCACTTCTCTCAGGAGTTGGGCTTTGGGATTCTTTCTTCAGCTTTCTTCAACTAATACTCTTAGAAAACACTTAATACTTGATGCATGCATTCTTTTGAAATTCCTTGTATTGCTTTCCAAGTGAGCTTGAGCCTAATATATTCTTTAGTTACTTGGAGTATGAAATCATTCTTTTGTACTTTGTCTACTTCATACTTGGCTAATATATTTCTACACTGTATTATCTCATCAGTGATGTCCCATGTCAGCAATTGAACAGGATCTCTATTTATTCTTTCTATCCATTCCTTGAAGGCTTTAACTTCTTTTCCTTCCTGTCCTAATGTTTGGGGATCAAAACCTTGACGTGCTAATACTTTAATAAATTCTTGATTTTCACCAATCAATTTTCTGCACTCAACAGTGACCTTTTCAAATCCTTCAATACATTGTATTACCATGTCACCTTCCCATTTCAATTGTTTCTTCCATTTTTCCAGCAACGAAAGTTCATGTCCTGATATTACATCACTCTGTATTAACTCTTGGATATTTGATTGCATGAGAATTTCAATGTTTCGCCTTTCTTTGATGACTTGCTCCTAGCGAAATCTACATTTGTCTTCAAATATTTTTGATTTCTTTGAACGATGGTATGGTTCCTTGTACTTCCTTATTGCATCTGTAATAAATTATTCTCCTTGCTTTATCTAGTACTCAATCCATTCTTCAAACATGTTCATTTTATGACGAACTCTGGAAATTGCATCTAATTGTTCTTGTGACATCAACACCGGATGTTGGGCAGTTCAACTTGTTCTTGACCAAATAAAGTTAATGACTTAATGAAATGTTCCAAGGTAGCATCCCGTTGTTTCAATTATCTTTTCTTTTGCTTGTATTTTTGTACTCTGGCAATAGTAGCATTTAAATTCACTTTTATTTCCTCTAACTCTTCCTACCACGATGAGTGTCCAAGGTTAATACTTGTTATATTATACTCCTTAGGCATTATTTCATGTCTATCCTTATCAACTGTTGGAGTAGCTATCTGAATATTTCCATTGCCATCTGCATTTCTCTATATGACATGTTTCATCTTTACTCTGCGCCTAGGTTTAGGAGTACCTACTTCTTGTATGAAATTATTAAGATTCAGAGGTAGTACTTCCACTTCCATTGGAGAAGCTAATTCCCTGATTAACCAATCAGGTGTATCATCATCTTGTTGTACCTCTATAACATTTCTTTGTTCCTATTTACCATTTGTTTCAGGAACTTCTTCTCTTTGACTTGTCACATTTTCTAAAATGGGAATTTCTTCAATGATATCTGGCATAGATTTGGGATTGGTAGGGTTTGACACTGTCTCCTCTATTTGAAGACCTATATTTTCTTTTTTATCTAGATTTTCAACTTCATCTCTTTGAACATTATCTTGTTTATCTACTACTACATCGGGATTCTCTTTATTTTCAATTCCATCTCCTGAAAACTATGTAGCTTCTTCTTCTATAATTTCAATTTAAATTTAAGTTTCAGCATTCCCTTTATCTAGTTCTTCAGAGACCTATGAATGTTCATCAATATTTGGCACATTCCCAAGTGAAGGCTAGGAATCAAGAGTATCCTCAACAATTCTTTCATTAATAGGATCCTTCTTTGCAGTCTCCCTTATTTCCATTTCAAGTACGCTAGGGTTTCCTGCCTCTAAGGTGAGCATTTCTTGAATAAACTCTTCTTCAACATTTATGGGGCAAGAACTTGTATCTTGAATTTCTTCTATCACTAGATGTGCTATGAGTTTGTCTTTAGACTCATTTTCTTTCACTTTCTCCCACATAGCATGCCATTTTTCCACCTGTTCTTTAATTCTATCTACATCTTCTTAAGAAATTTCCTCTAAAACTATAGGAGTCCCTCCCAGTGCTTGTTTCATATTAGCCATATTAACAAAAGGGGAAGAGGTAAACAGTGTTGCAGGTGTTTGAGATGAAGACCTGATTTGTGCACCAACATTTTCTATTGCTCATGTTTCTTCATCAATAATTACTCTTGTTCTTGGTTTAGCTGTAGAGGAAGATGCACCTTTAGCTCTCACTTTTGATTTATCTTTACCTATCTCTACATCTTTCTCTTTATCAGATGGTTTTATGGGAACTTCTTGTCTTGTAGTTTCAGGGGTTCTTTCTTCAATTCTAGCACCTGGAGCCACCTTACTAATATTTCTTTTCTTCTTGGTAGGCTCTCCACTTTCAAATTTTGTCTCAACTCTTTGCTTCCTATTTTTATCTTCTGAGAAGATAGGCTCAATTCCTCTTTCTCTCAAACCTTTGCAAAAATCATCAATCCAGTGTTGAGTATACCTTAAGACTAGTCTGGTGAACTCATCAATTGATGCCATATCTTCATCATCAACACCTGGGTCTAGAATGGGTTCATCATATACCCTATCATCATTGTAGAATTGGTTCAAAACCTAGCCATCATCTTCTTCCAACTAATTTGGGATATCATAAAGCTTGAGCATTCAAGCAAATCTTAGAGACATTCTTTCATATTTTCTTCTTACCACATGCTCATCTTCATAATTAAGCCAATAATCTTCTAAATGTGGCACATGAGCACAAAAACCAACTATATTTTTAGCAGTATTTCCTTCAATATCATAATACACTCTCTAGAGTGGAAACTCTTCAAAATGGTATGTCCTCAATTCTTCTTCACACAAGTCAGTTACTTTAATCGAAATGCACTTATAATTTCCTATTGTAATGGGGAATTTAAAAGAGTCCTTTTGCGAGCATGGCTATAAAGAGCCTGAGATGGTTTCAACTATCTCACTGGTTCCAATAAAATAGTTTTATTTGTAGGATACCTGAGCAACATGAATGGGTGTCCATCAAATCCCTCCACTCTAATGTAGGAGTAAGTTGGGAACTATATATACTAGCCTCCCATAGGTTGAATGGTACTTTGTGCTTCCAAGGATAATCTTTTAGCTTTATCACCTTCCATTGTTCTAACCAATTTCATGGAGAAAAAAATCATTAAGTTTCTTTTAATCATTTTATACCCATGGACGGTGATCTGGGGTAGATGTGCATATATCAAACTATTACCAACCTTTGTGCCTAGAGTACCAATCTGTTTCAACCCTTGTTTACTAGCTCTCATAGCACATGAGTAAATAACATATGATGACATGTAGAATCTTGAATCTGGTTTTGGGAAATGTAGTAATCTATTCATGTAGTCTGTCACTTATCAACTTTCTCCAATGCAATTCCACAGGACCCTCTATCATGTGGGATATTATCAAAAACATCCAAGGTTCAAATTTTATTGCATCTCTTAAACCAGCTTCTTTGCTAGAAAAGTTATAATATCTTGCATTTCTTGTTTAAACATAAACCTCTGAATTACCTTGGTCTATTGTGTAATTGGCTATTGGCACCATTGGGTGCTCATAATTTCTCTATTACACTCTTCAATGTTCTGATATGTCTTGGCCTTTTCCTTTATGTCAACATTGATCATCTGTGTGTAAATGGGAATACCAAATGTACATATGATTCCTTTATGTGATAGGTCTGTGTAAATTCTCCCTTCTTTCTCTATGATCCTCTTGGTTGGGTTGTAGTGACTTATACATTGCATAACTAATTCAGGAGCCTCCATCGCTGGCATAAACCATCCTACAGGAAGTAACCCATTTGCTACAACATTCTTGGTGTATTGAGAAGCATTCTATTGTAATAGTCGTGAATGGATTTCAATGTTGGAATACCATCCCATATGAGTTTCTGTAACCACTACATTGATGGGTATGGCTTGTGAATGCAATACTTGAATTCATCTTCTGCCCTTGCATCAAAAGTGCTCATTTTGTATAATGTGTTCTATAGTTTTCAAAATATGTGTCTTGTGTGCGAGTTAGGGTTAAATTTAACCAAAACTTATAGTTTTATAAAAATTTCAATTCATTTTTTATTAAATTTAAGAAATCAGAGAATAATCAACATTTCAATTTCTGAATGGAAAATACCATTATCAATATTTTTTAGCTTAAGAAATAATTAACAAAGTATTAGTTATTTAAAAGCTTTCCTGTATTTCTTTTGAAAAGAACAAATACCAAGATCTAGGAAATACCCTCTAAGGAAAGAGAAAAAAAACTCGAATGAGAGGAAAGACTGGAAACCGAGTCTAAAAGATAAATTGAAAAATTTCAAAACAGAATCTCCAATTCTCGACTTTTGAGAAAAAGGAAACAATAAAAATACCAAACTCCAGTAAAAGAGGAAATTACCGAGATTGACAACTCCAGTCAATGAAATACCAAATAGAGCTAGAATCACATGTGGATACAAATTCCCTTGGCACAAAGGCAGGACTCTGGGACTCTAGTTTATGATAACATACTAGACTTTGTGAGAAGAACAAAACACCAAATCTTGGAAGCAAATGTTAGAAACACAAGGGAAAACAACTGAGAGGGGGGGCGAATCAGTTTTCACAAAAATTCAAAATGTATTCAACTTATTAACCTTATTCTCAGATTTGATAATTAAGCATGAAACCATAAATCATCAACACATCAGAAACACACATAATACCAAGATTTTTTACGTGGAAACCCTATTAGGGGAAAAACCATTATGGAAGTAAGTCCACAAGATTATACCCTATTAAAAGTATAAAGAAATGAAATATGGGGAATGCACATGCATTTAGGCACACTGCCTAGAGCTCACTACTAAATTACAACAAGGCTAACTACCAAAAGGAAGACACACTATCTTACAAAAAGAATCAAATTACATCCACAGGGATTTGAACTAATAAAGTAGCATCTACTAATGTCTGATCATAGTTCCAATTAAGCACATGAAAAATTCTTCACTCTTCTTCACTCTTCTTCACACTCTGCTCTGCCTTCAAATGATTTAGATCAATATTAACACACATATACATAGAAGCACATGACAATTTGAATAAAAAATCACTCTTATATATCTGTAACAAGAAATTTCATCCCTTCATGTTGACTTCAACAAAATAATAAAATGAATATAAATTTTCGGCCCAAAACATTAAAGATTATTAATGTGAATCAACCAAGGTCAGCCACAACTTAGTGAGGACCTAAATAAACATCTCCAACATGAAAAAAATTCAATTAATTTCTCCTCGAAGATCCACAACATGCTACAAACACCATGTCGGCCAAGAACAAGAAAAACATGAACATGCAAGAGAAAATCGCCAACCACAAGCACAACGATCACTATAGACATGCAACAAAGATAGAGCATGATCTAGAAACATCCAAAAACATCATGAAACACTAGAGAAGCATCCGTAGCAACTAAAATAACTGAAATCACATCATCTTCAATTAGTAACACCAACTGAAGCAACAAAAAAACTGTCAGAATATAAATCCTCATAACTCTTGATCAAATCTTCACGTGGATCTCTGAAACTTGATGTGGATAAACTAGATACACTCAACAACAAACCCTTTAGTCCACAACCTTTGATCATCAACGTACATAACTTGCTGACATACTGAACTTCACCACTGTCAACCTACAACTTATCCCATTACAATTTTCTCAATATCCTTGACATATACAACTTCAAATGAGTTGATGCTAATAGTGTTGACATCAATGACAACCAAATATCAGCAACACAACCACAACATCCAACAATATCCCCCTTTGGAATTGATGGCAACACATGATGTGAAAAAAACCAATGCAACTAACTCTTGACACTTACTCCCCTTTAGGTTCTAACTCATTTTCTCCTCAACTCTTTCACATGTTCTTCTCCCCCTTGTTAACACTGATTACAATAAGTTTTTCACATTATCTTCTCCCCCTTTGAAATCAATGAAAAAGATCTCTAAGCTCCACACAAACTCTGAACCACATATCTGAGCATCTGAATATCTAACTACTCCCCCTCAGTAGCAGCCACCACAACATCAATCCAAAACAAGATATGTCTATGAAATGCACAGACTGATGCAATGCAATGCATCCTTAGTTTTGATTATGAGGGGTAATCACCCCTAACTTCCATTTAAGATACTCAAAAGTATCCCTAGGCAATGGTTTGGTAAAGATGTCTTCAATCTACTCCTTAGTAGGCACATACTCTAGTCTAACTTCCTTTTAACTTACCTTTTCTCTCAAAAAGTAAAACTTGATAAATATATGCTTTCTCTTTGAATGTAACACCAAATTCTTAGAAATGTTAATAACAATTGAGTTATTACAGAATATAGCAATAGGATCATTATACACAACTCTGATATCCTTCAACATTTGCTTCATCCATAGGGCTTGAGTATAATTGTTAGCAGCAAAAATGTATTTAGCCTCTATAGTAGATAAGGAAATGACATTCTGCGTCTTACTTAGCCATGAAATCAACTTTTTACCAAAGAAAAATGCTCCACCACTAGTACTTTTCCTGTCATTTACATCTCTTGCCCAATCAACATCAGTAAAGGCACTCAAAGTAAGATCATCATCTTTAGGATACCATAGGCCAAGGTCAACTTGTCCCTTCAAGTATTTGAAAATCATCTTCACAGTAGTCACATGAGATTCCTTTGGATCAACTTCAAATCTAGCAACAATACATACAACATTCATGATATTAGGCCTAGTTTTAGTTAAATACAACAATCCACCAATCATTGATTTATATCTAGTATGATTTTCTTTTAGAGAATTATCTTATGTTGTCAACTTGCATCCGGTCACCATGGGTGTACCGACTGGATTTGAATCTTCCATACCAAACTTCTTCAGCAATTCCTTCACATATTTAGAATGAGATATAAAAATCCCTTTATCTGACTGAGTAATTTGCAAACCCAAAAAGAATTTCATCTCACCAGTCATAGACATCTCGAATTAATTATGCATCTCATTAGCAAACTTCATGCACAAACCATCATCTCCTCCAAAAATGATATCATCAACAAAGAACTTCTGATGGAGCTTCAAATTTTTGCTCCTTGTTTGTCACTCATGTCCTGCCTTATGTCTCTGGTTTTTCATGGTGTTGGAAAATTTTTAAGGGTTGAGGTTTTAGCTTTGCCTACATGTAAAACCCTTGTGTTATTTTATGCCTTGGTCAGGATCTATCTCACTATTACTTTTGGAGGGCTTTTAAAAACATCTTATGTCCTATCGATTCATCTAATCCTGGTCCCTTTAGTCTTAATATTTTATCTCCTCCAGTGGGTTTTATTTTCCTAAGTCCTGGTTGGCCCTGTGTTTCATGGTTTTAAAACAACTTATGTCATTGTTTTCCATCCACCTAGTGATGTCCCCTTTTCCTTTAATGAATGTTTTAATTTGCAGAGGGATGAAATTCATGCTACCATTGATCATTCGATGTTCAAGATCAACAGTTGACCGCCATCCTGTGATCGGGAATTGTAGGATTGCGATATCGCGGGCGGGTGCCATGTGTCCTATTTGGGGGATCAAAATTGTGCCACCACTAAGCAATTACCATTTGATCTCAGTCATTCCCTGCCATCCCATGATGGTGCTTTGGTTGACTGCGATATCACGGGCGAGTGCCATGTGTCTCATCTAATGAAGCCAAAAAGATAAAAGGAAATGTTGCCTGGCCTTAATACATTAAAAGGAAGGTTACTAAAGTGCTCTTAAGATGCACATGCTTCAAATCGATGGATATGTTGTAATCTTGATGGAAAAGCTGCTTGAGGGTTAACGATAAGGCTGGCGACTACGTTGAAGGAACAAGATCACCGATGTTCAAGATCAATGGTTGCCCGCTATCATGCGATCAAAAATTGTAGGATTGTGATATTGCGGGCAACTACCACATGGACTTCCGTCACAACATATGGTATGGTGGGCCCCTTATTGCCATGTTGGCGATTATATCAGCCTTTTTTGAAGGTGACTGTCGATGATTTGATCAAATTGAAGGATCGATAGCTCAAATTTAAATCTGAATCAAATATGGTTGGAGTCATTCATGCAGCGCGCGAGTGAGCTTTAATGGCAGATGAGACATTTACTGGCACAATTTGATCAACATAAAATCAATTCTTCTACTTTCTTTGTATCACAAAGCATTCGAGTATTTTGTGGAGTAGTTTTAGAGCCTGAGGGTGGAATTGCGAGTCTTTGCAGCCAGAATTTGGGATTTTTATGAACAAAGCCATGAGTTTATTTTCTGTACCTCCTGGTCATTCTGCACTTGAATTTGGGAAAGGATTTGTTGTGAGCTTTTTGATGAATGTGTTAGGGCTATAGTTTAATTATAGTTGTGAGAAATTGCAGTGTTTTGTCCTGTAATTTTCTATCTCTAGTTAGTCCTACCTATTTGAATTATAACATTGTAAAGAAGCCCTAGTTTGTCTAAGATGGCACCACCCAAGCAACATTCTAGCCAGACTGAATATTTGAAAAGAAACTTGTACGATGATTTCTTGGATCAGTTGCCCTTGTCAATGAATGGTAGGAGGAAGAGATTGGTCCTAATGTGAGGGAAAATCTTGGGGGAAGGGTTAGTGTATAATTGCTCCAATATTGCCAATGCTAGGGTTCCCCTCACAGGTTTGGAAATGTTCAGATTGTGGTACGGGCAAAGGAATTTTCCTCACCCCTTCTCAAATGGATGGATGTATGATATGGGGAAGCTGGTGGTACCAAATGTATTCCCTAATGTAGACCTGCTTAGGGTAGTAGTTGCAAGATATGACCCTGTCACACGGGTAATCAGAGATAATGATGGAAAGGTTCTATTGAACGTTAACAGAGATGATATCCAATAGATTTTTTATTTGAGTGAAATGAGTGAAGACTTGGTTCCTATCAACCTTGAGGAAATGAAGTAGGAGTATGCAAAGTTGAAGTCTCTTTTTAGAGCTAAGTTGCTTCCACCTCATTTAGCTAGGGCAGGAGGTTCAAAATTTCATATCAGCCCCAGTGACCAGGAACCTTTTAGATTAAATTGTTTTGCAAACCATTTCCTGGCCACTTTCTATTCTTTGTGTCAGATTTTGGGTTTCAGTCCTGGTGTAGTAATGCCCATTGCATACATGTTCATGGGGGTGAAAATACAACACCCTAACTTCTCTGTGACATATGACTTTGCTTCTTTCTTGGCTGAGAGGATACAAGAGGGGTTGTTAAAGCTACAGAAGAATGATACCAACACTCAATTATTTTGGTATTCTATGCTGATGCATATGTTTTTGTTTAAGAATGCTGACTTCTTCTCTAAGAAGATGAAATTAAGGCAATCAGTTGATGGAGAAAGATTGTCAATATAGATATGGGCTGTAGATTTAACTTGCAATAAGGAAAACACTAGTTATGTGCAATTTGATAATTGTTTTGCTTCCAGATTAAGGGCTAGATTGATGGTGAATGTACCTAGGATCCCTGAGGAATTACATGATTTCCTCAGGCCAAAGGAGATGAAGCTAGAATTGAAGTTTTACCATAACTGGGGTGACATTATCCCATACCCAGTCAGTACTGTCTTGAGAGTATATGGTTTTTAGGGAGACCCTCATATACTGCCCTACAATGTACCACCAAGAGTGGGGTTTGCAGAAGTTATGTGGCAGATAGGTTGTATTCATGAGGACAACCTCACTGGAAGGGGTAAGGGAACATTTTTCCCTGATTATATAGTGGTGTCTGATTTTGCATTTTCAAAGGGAGGATGGACATATTTTGATAAATTCTTTGATGATTACCATTTGAGATGTGGTCCAAAGTGGTAACATGATCCTGAGGGTTTCTTTGCTCTTTTCAGACAAAGAATAAAAGTTGGAAAATTTGTGCATGAGTTCAATTTCCCTAAAGACTTGATTAGAAATAAATTTTATTTGAATAGACAAGAGTTGAACAAGGAGAAATGGATAGCTTATATTAAGTTACTAGATGTTGTGCACAAAATGGATCTGGAATATGATCCATTGTTGGAGTTCAGTCCCCACCATAAGAAAATTTATTTTCTGATGGGGAACTTCAAAGGGATTATGGGCACTTTGAGAACAAAAAAGGTAAACTTAGAACTGAGTCTGGGTGTACAAGAACAAGGTTCCAAACCAATTGAAACAAGGCCAACATATCAGCCTACAAAAAGGTGGCCCATTTACAGGAGGAAAAAGGATAGCAATAGTGATGAAGAAGAAGTGGACAAAAAAGGAAAGCAAATTATGAAGGTGCCTCCCCAACCAGGTCCAAAATTCAAAGTGCCTAGGGAAATCAAAATTATTGATTTAGAATCATCACCAGAAGACAATCCCCCCATCACCACCATCTGAGCCAAGCCCCAAAAGGAAAAGAATTGATCAACCATAGGAGGATCTGATGGATGAGATTATTGTTACTAATCAAGACATGCAAGTTGGTATGCCTTCCCCTCCTAGGCCAGCTAAATTGGTTTGATTTGATCTAGATATGAAAGGTAAAAGTGTACAAGATGCAAGAATGGAAGCATACAAGGAGTTTCTAGATGACAATACATTTGTAAAAACTCTTGTATTCTTGAAATTGGTATGGAGGATGAAGTTTGAAGAATATCAAGATAAATGTGGGCAAAGAAGAGAACTAAGGCCTGACAGGTCAAACCGGGAGAATGATGAGGAGGTAAAAGCTGAATTAATGGAAGAATTCAAGAACATCACTCCTGAAGAGGGAAGAAAACTGGTGAGTTAGGCTGGGGTATTGATTCTTCCTAAATGGGACACTGCAGATGTAGTAGCCTTTAATGCTATTATGAAGTTCAAGAATCCCTTTCAAGACTCTGAAGAAGAAGTCAAGGCAACATTGTAAAACTCTACCTTCAGTGAAGAAAATGAAACTTTGGCAATCTAGGCATTGGCCCCACAAGGGAGAAAACCAGATGTTTTTGATATTAATCCAAATTTCAGAGGAGGATTAATAATAAAGAGAGCTTCAGAGACCTCAACCACCGAGGCCACTAAATTAACTGTGAATGTGGCCAAATTGGCCCAAAAGACTGCTGAAAGGGAAGAAGCTGAAAGGAAGAGCTTAATGGAAAAATATAACCTTTTGATTGAGGAGTACGGTAAGATGCAGTAGAAAAATGTTGAGTTGCAAACTAGGGTGGAAAGGTTCAGGTATAGATAGATTGAGGAGACATCAAGTGCTCCAAGGACTAGTACATTACCTTCCACAACAGGGTCAGTGGATCCTGCTTCTCCAATTGTTTCTACACTAGGGTCTCCCAATCAGAATCCTATCCTCACCTCTTCTTTAGAGGGAATTGATGAAGAAATAGAGTGCTTTGTTGATCCTACAAAGAAGCAACTCTTGCAAAAAATTGATGAATTGTAGACATCATTAAAGGTAAATGAGGAGGGATATCTTTTAAAGCAAAAAGAGATTGTTACTACTATTTTAAGGCATTTAAATGAAAAGGTTGATAGTAAATTTCTATCTATACATTATTTATATTATTTTCTACTGGAAGCAATAAAGAATATTGATAGGGATCAGGAGGTAGTGATACCAATAATTGAAAATTGGATCCCTAGGGCTAGTGATTTGGATATAATGTATAAGGCCTCAAGGTTTGATATAAATAATAGACCCCAATCATTAAAGCCTACTCATGTGTTAGTAAAATCATTGCAAGGTTTTTAGACCTTACCAGATGATTTGAGTAGGAAGATTAGGGAGTTGGTGAAGAATTTCAATGATTGGGGTAACACATTGTTACCTGATATAATTGATGAGCAGGGGAAAATTAGGTCACTCCAACAATGGCAGGATCAAGCAAGTGAGGTCATCAATGATCAAATTAATTCAATTTGTGATGACTCAAAATATGATTTGTTGGTGAGCTGTATGGATAAAATAATTAGTACCAGCTCATTTTTGGAATCTTTTGAAAGGGATGCAAATTAGGTAGCGGTAAAATACACACCTTATAATGCCAAGGTGGATGAGGTAATTAATTTTGACTGGTCGACTGATGAGGAGTACCACAAATGGGTAACTAAATATTTGACTGAGGAAGAGTAAAAAGAGTGGACTACTAACAGGTGGTAAATCAGATGTTGTGGTTGCAATGGTTCCAGTTTTGTGTTGATGGCATTCTCGACATGGGTTTCTTGTGGTTTTTTGTTATTGCATTAACGTTCCTCAGTTGATATGATGAACAAGAATATTCTCCAAGGTGATGGTTGTTGTAACAATTTTTTGGAATATCACCAGGTGCTCCAATTGGCTGGTGACATGTGTACTCTCTGGCCCTGATGCTTGTTTTCTCCTTCATTCTCTATAAGAAGGATTTCAAGGCCAGAAGTATGGGTTAGCAAGTTAGATAATTTTTGGTCGAGTATAGGTGAAGTTGCAGAGAAAATTGTAGAGTCTGATGGTTTTTAGAGAAATACAATTTAGGTTTCGAGTCATTCTGTGATAGGTTTTGAGTTCATGAGGATTTAATGTTGTATGACAGTACTAGCATTTGAGTTGAAATGATAAATTCAAGCTCATGTCTCTCCATTGTACATGCATATCTAAACTTTGAATGAAATAACTAAGGGTTGTTTTATCTATCTCACTGTTGTGGTGTGTATGATTCTATTTTAGCTTTAATTCAAGGAATTAATTAAAATGCTTGAATGGGATTATAGGTGGATATGTTATGTATAAGGATTTGATAAGTAGTATTGGGTTAGAATGCATACTAATGAAATTGTAATGCAATATTGTCAGGGATCTTATATGTCATGTATTAAATCTGTCGTAAACCTCTAGATGCTTGTGAATTTGACTCCTGCAATGGATGTATGGCACTGATCTAAGTTGTAATTATTCATGTAGTTCAGTATTTGTTTGTCTTTTCCTAGAGCTTGCTACAAATTGCAAATCAATGACTATCTTATACAATGGATTGTGTTTAGTTATCTCATGCTCCAGATAGTTGATATTTTCTATGAACAACCAATTCTAGTTGATATTATCCTATCGTGTTGAGCTATTAAGTGAGATAATATGCTATTGTTAATTTCATTTATAATAATGGTGTAGAGGTTGTAAACACATTAAGGGATCACCCTCCCGGGTCATGCAGAGCCCGAAGTGTAGGAGGCTTTTTAAAGTCCTCGTTAGTTGGTCCAGATCCTTTGAGCTACCTTTGATTGGAATTGGCAATCCCATAGGTAGATTAGAAGACAAACCTGGTTACATTGTAAAAATGAACCAACAACTTCAACAATCAAATCTTTATTATGATCAATCATAAAATATAGATTACTTAAAGATATCAAGTTTCCACAATCTATTAAGTAGTGCAATAAAATTTATGGATTTGATTGTGTTTTAGTTTTTCACATCAACGTTTCAAATCATACTACATGATCCATCATCAGGATGAAAGAGAGATGAAGGAGAAGAAATGGATTGTTGCATACCAAAGCAAGCTAAAAAGAGAGAGGGGATACAAGGAAGGAGGTACACGGTTCGAGGTTAAGGATAGATTAAAAAATAGAAAATCAATGGAGTAAAGGAGAAAATGAAGAGGGAAAATGAACCCTAGATAGCACCTTGAAGAGGGAATGAAGAAAGAATTTAAAACAAAGAAAGCTATAAAGGAAGCAAGATAAAGAATTAGAGAGTAAAAGAAAACTAAAATTTGAACAATCAAAAAGGTTCAAATTAAAAGGAAACAACAAGAACAAGGAAGCAACAACAATGAAGAGAACCCAAAAATAAATTGAGGAAAGAACCAATTTAAAACAAATAATAATTTTTTTTTTTTTAAAAAGCCCAAAAAATTAAAAAATTAAAAGAAAAAAGAGAGGAAAATAATATATAATGACTAAAAGAGAATTGTATAAAGAAATTTATTATAATAAAAATTAATATTATAAATATTATATAATGTTTATTAAAAAATAAAATATCATATTATTTATGATAAGAGAATTATAGAATATATAGTTTCTATTAAAATAAAATAATAATAATAAATAAAATAAATAAATAAATAAAAATAAAAACAAAAATAGAAAGTTAAAAATTATTATATAATGAAAATAACAAAATAAAATAAAAAAGAAATAAAATTAAAATTTAAGAGATAAACAAATCAAAATAAAATAAAAATGAAATAATAATAATAATAATAACAAAATAACAAAAAAAAAAATAAGAAAATAAAAATAAAATAAATAACTAAGAATAATAAATAAAATAATAAATAAAATAAAAGCTTTCAAAGAATAAAATATTTATTATAATGCAAAATAAAAATAGAAATAAAAAATAAAATAAAATAAAACAAATAAAAGAAAATAAATAAATAAACAATAAATAAATAAAAATAAAAAATAAAAATAAAAATAAAATAAAATAACTAAAGAATAATAAATAAAGTAACAAAGATGTAATTGTAGCAAAAAAATTTAAGATAATAAGACAAAATAAAATAAACTAAAATTATATTTGTTATATAGCATCTAGTAAAAATAATAAAATATTTAAATAATTAATTTACAAAGATGTTAGAAGATAAACAAAGAGTAAAAGAAAAAAAATAACTAAAAACTAAGAGCAAGGACCCAATACGAGAAGGTAAAGAAATAAACCGAAGAGAGGAGGATAACGAAAGAAAGGGTAATGAGGACACCCAACAAAAGAGGGGAAGCAGAAGGAAGAAACAAAAAGAAAAACCTCAAAGAACGAAGGGGAATGAAAAGGAAGAAGAGGGAGAGAGTCAAGAGTGGTTAAGATGGTGGGTTCTAAGATTAGATAACAAAGTTTGCCAGGAAAGACTGAGATTCCAACCCTCATCACGATTCAAGTTGGTGGGATGATTGCTAATTTCGATGGCTTCCTTGAGTTTTCTCTTAAAAAAGTTGTCTTCTTTGTAAAAAACTTGAAAGTCTTCCAGACAAATGTGGTGTTTGGTTAAAGAAGAGTGCTCTGCAAGAGCGGATTTGAAGACACGATCATGCTTGATGTCTACACTATGCTCTTTGATTCTTGTCCTAAAAGAGCGACCCGTTTCCCCTATATAAGGGATGCCATAAGAGCAAACCATCTTGTAAACACCTGAGTCAAGAAGGATGTCTTTAGGGTCCTTAAGAGAAGGAATGAGGTTTCTCAAAGTCGAAAAGGGCTTGAAGGTGCAACGAAGTCCTTTTTTGAGGAGGATCTTGGAAATTTTGTGGGAGATTCCTTCAATATAAGGAAGGGAAGCACAAGGCAGGAAATTTGGTTTGGAGGTATTGGTTTGGGGATTGAGACTTGCTTTGGTTTGGTTGAAAGCTTTAGAGATTTTTTTGTTAGTGTAACCATTCAGGATGAAGACATTACAGAGATGAGCCAACTCCTGGTTTAAGTATTCCTCATCACAAATTCGAAAAGCACGCATGGTAAGGGTTTTAAGGACCCCAATTTTTCTGCTAGGGTGATGATGAGAAGCGGGATGGAGGTAGAGGTCAGTATGGGTTGCTTTTCAAAAAACTCAATGACCAAGGGAACCATCTGATTTCTTGATGAGAAACATATCAAGGAAAGGGAGTTGGCCGTCAACTTCGAGTTCCTTGGTGAAGGAGATGCACTAGGAAACACTTTTGAGATGAGAATGAAAATCTTCTAATTTGTCAAGACCATGAGGCCAACAAACATTAGTGTCATCCACATATCGCTTCCACCACTTCGGTTTAAGAGGGAAAGAGGAAAGGGAAATTTCTTAAAATTGCTCCATGTAAAGGTTTGCAATGATAGGGGAGAGAAGAGAACCCATGGCAACACCATCAACTTGCTCATAGATGACTCCTTGGAAAGAGAAGAAGGTAGATCTTAGGCATAATTCTTTATACAATTCTCTTTTAGTCATTATATATTATTTTCCTCTCTTTTTTCTTTTAATTTTTATTTTTTTGGGCTCTTTTTTTTTTAATTTTTATTATTTGTTTTAAATTGGTTCTTTCCTCAATTTATTTTTGGGTTCTCTTCATTGTTGTTGCTTCCTTGTTCTTGTTGTTTCCTTTTAATTTGAACCTTTTTGATTGTTCAAATCTTAGTTTTATTTTACTCTCTAATTCTTTATCTTCCTTCCTTTATAACTTTCTCTGTTTTAAATTCTTTCTTTCTTCATTCCCTCTTCAAGGTGCTATCTAGGGTTCATTTTCCCTCTTCATTTTCTCCTTTACTCCATTGCTTTTCTATTTTTTAATCTTTCCTTAACCTCGAACTGTGTGCCTCCTTCCTTGTATCCCCTCTCTCTTTTTAGCTTGCTTTGGTTTGCAACAATCCATTTCTTCTCCTCTAGCTCTCTTTCATCCTGATGATGAATCATGTAGTATGATTCGAAATGTTGATGTGAAAAACTAAAACACAATCAAATCCAGAAATTTTAGTGCAATATAGATTACTATCAGTAGTACCTTTGTTAAATCCAAGCTTCAACAAATACTTGTCATGTTGGATGTTGTGGTTGTGTTGCTGATATGAGGTTGTCATTGATGTCAACACTATTAGCATTAATTCATTTGAAGTTGTATATGTCAAGGATATTGAGAAAATTGTAAAAGAAATGAGTTGCAGGTTGTCAGTGGTAAAGTGAAGTTCAGTATGTCGATATGTTTTGTATGTTGATGATCAGAGGTTGTGGACTAAAGGGTTTGTTTCTGAGTATATCTAGTTTATCCAAGTTGAGTTTTAGAGATCTTCATGAATATTTGATCGAGTTATGAATATTTTTATTCAAATATTTTTTATGTTGCTTCAATTGGTGTTCCTGACTGAAGATGATACTATTTTAGTTAGTTCAGTTCTTGTAGATGCTTCTCTTGTGATTCATGATTCTTGTGGATGTTTCTAGATTGTGCTCTATCTTTGTTGCATGTCCACATTGATCATTGTGCTCATGGTTGGCGATTTTCTCTTGCATGTTCATTCTTTTCTTGTTCTTGAATGACATGGTGTTTGTAGCGTGTTGTGGATCTTCGAGGAGAAATTAATTGAAGTTTCTTCATGCTGGAGATATTTTAGGTCCTCACTAAGTTGTGGCTGACCTTGGTTGAGTTGCATTAATAATCTTTAATGTTTTTTGGCCAACAATTATATTCATTTTATTATTTCTTTGTGGCTGACTTGTAGTGATGAAATTCCTTGTTGCGGATATATAAGAGCGATTGTTTATTGAATTAAAGTGTGCAAGAAGGTGCGAGTGTATGCCAGAGTGTAATTTTGTGTGTGTATGTGTGAATATCATTTGAAGGCAGCATAGAGTGTGAAGAAGTGTGTAGAAGAGTGAAGAATTGTTTATGTGCTTAACTGGAACTACAATTAGGCATTAGCAGATGCTATTTTCTTAGTTCAAAATCTAGATGGTTGTAATCTGAATCTCTTTGTAAGACAATGTATCTTCCTTTGTAATTGAGCAATGATCTCTCAGTAGTGTTCCTAAATGCATGTGCATTCCCCATATTTCATTTTCATTATACTTTTAATAGGGTATAATCTTGTGGACTAACCTCCACCGTGGTTTTTCAACTAATAGGGTTTCGACGTAAAAATCTTGGTGTTATGTGTATTTTTGATGTGTTGATGATTTATGCTTTCATGGTTAATTATTAGATCTAAGAATAAGGTTAATAAGTTGAATAAGTTTTGAATTTATGTGACAACTGATTCACCCCCCCTCTCAATTGTCTGCCCTTGTATTGCCAACAATTGGTATCAGAGCATGTTCCTTGGAAGAAGTTTAATAGCTTAAGGTGATCCAGGATGGCAAGTTACAAGAAGGATAGTCTAAGATTTGAAGGAACAAATTATTCTTTGTGGAAGACTCGAATGGAGTGTCATCTAAGATGCATTGGTGAACCCTACTAGAGCATTACAAGTAATATGTATATTATTCCATAGAATGGTCCTACTACTTTTGTTGAGATCATAGATGTTGAGTATAATATTCAGACGAAGGAAGCTTTGTTGAGTTCTTTGATTGATTCTGAGATGAAAAATGTTATGGATCTGAAGACTAATCATGAGATCTGGAAAAAGTTGGAAACCTTGTATGAAGGTGATGCTAATGTGAAGATTGCTAAGTTGCAGAGTTTGAAAGGGAAATATGAAAGGTTGAGAATGGGTGATGATGAGAACATTAATACTTTCATGCAAAGAGTGAATGAACTTGTGTGTGGTATTAGATGTGCTAGTGGAAAGATAGATGAATATGAGATTGTTTCTAAAGTGCTTAGATCTCTATTTGATTCTTATAAAGTCAAAGCTAGTGCTATTGAAGAGCTCCAAACTATAACAAACATAACTAGAGATACGTTGGTTGGTAAGCTGACTACTTTTGAGTTGAGCGAATTTGGTGATGCCCTTCCTAAGGTTGAATCTGCATTTAAGGATACCACTTCTAGAAGAGATAGACATAGATATGATTTGGGTGAGAGTTCATCTAGAAACACATTCAAGTATGAGGATGAAATTAGACAAATTGAAGAAGAAGAAAGAGAGATGGAAGAACTAGAAGCACTTATTATCAAAAGAGTAGTGAGATGAAAAGGTAAGTATGAAGGGAAATTTCCTCTTAAATGTTTTTCTTGCAATAAGATAGGTCATTTTGCATCAAGGTGTTCAGAAAGAGCTCCTAAACCAAGACATAATACTGAATATGTTGGTTGTACAAATGTGGAGAAAGCCCTAGCTGCTCGAGTTGAAGAAAAAGATGAATGGGTGATTAATAGTGAATGTTCACAACACATGACAAGAGACAAAAGTAAGTTTGTAAGCTTGGAAATGTATGATGGTGGTGTTGTGAGATTTGGTGATAATATAGCTGGTGTGATATGTGGAAGAGGATGCATTTCTCTTGATGGTAAGCATAATACTGATGATGTTCTGTATGTGGAAAGCTTGAAGCACAATCTTTTGAGTGTTGGTCAAATGGTTCATAAGGGATACAATCTTCAGTTCAAGGATGGAAAGTGCAGAATATTGAGTTATGTAAATGAAATTGCATCAGGTACAATAACAAAAGGTAATATCTTTCACTCGAGTGCTTCTAGTAAAATTTGTTTGATTGCTCAAGTTGATGAAAGTTGGTTATGGCATAGGAGATTGTGTCATGTTAACTTTGATAATATTGTTAAGATAAGTTCCACTAAGGCTGTGAGAGATCTACCTAAGTTGGTGAAACCTACTAATGCAATATGCAAGGAATGTCAATTGGGAAAGCAGACTAGGATTTCATTTGGGAGTAAAAAGCATTTTTCAAATGAACTGTTAGAGCTTGTGCATATTGATCTGGGTGGTCCATCTAAGGTTAGAAGTTTACAAGGTTACAAGTATTTCATGTTACTCATTAATGACTATTCTAGAATGGTATGGGCTACTTTCTTAAGGGAGAAATATGAAGCATTGTAAAAGTTCAAGATCTTTAAAGCTATGGTTCAGACAGAGACAAGTTTGAAGATTAAATATCTGAGATGAGATAGAGGTGGTGAATTCACTTCCGGTGAATTTAATTCTTTTTGTGAAGAACATGGAATAAAGAGACAATTATCTACATCGTGGGTCCCTCAGCAAAATGGAGTTGTGGAAAGAAAGAAAAGAAAAATTGAAGATGCTGCTAGAACAATGATGTTGGAAGGAAATGTCCGTCATATCTATTGGAGAGAAGTTGTGAATACTATTGTTTACACACTCAACTAGGTACAAATCAAAGGTGATACTGGTAAAACCCCTTTTGAGCTATGGACTAGTCAAAATCCTACTATTAAATACTTCAAGATATTTGGAAGTAGATGTTATATTAAGAGAGATGAAGACATATGAAATTTTGATGCTAGGAGTGATGAAGGTATCTTTCTGGGTTATTCTACTAAAAGCAAGGCCTACCAGTGTTACAATAAAATATTGAAGAAAATGGTTGAAAGTGAAAATGTTAAGGTTGGTGAAGACTTAAGTACACCATCCAAAACTTGTGGATATGACTCTGATGATCAGGATGACAATAAAAACCAAGGAAAGCAAGTTCAAACTACAAATCAAGTGCAAATCAATCTAGTAAATCAAGAAAATGAAGTAGAAGCAAAAAATGGTGAAAGAGCATAAGAGAGATCACAAGAGCCTGAAGTTGAAGAACATCCTGAGAAGAATCCGAGGTATGTAAGACTGAATCATTCAGAAGATCAAATTATAGGTTATAAGAACAAAGGTGTCTAGACTAGGAGAAAGATTGCAGAAGAGTATTGCTTGATTTTTAAAGACTGAGCCTACTAGTGTGAATGAATCATGTAGAGATGAGCATTGGGTTGAAGCAATGAAAAAAGAGTTAAAACAGATTGAAAAAAATGATACATGGATTCTTGTTCCTAGACCTAAAGATAAGAATGTCATTGGAACTAAATGGGTCTTTAGAAACAAAATGAATGAGAAAGGTGAAGTGGTTAGAAACAAAGCAAGATTGGTATGTAAAGGATATTCACAGATGGAGGGAATTGATTTTGAAGAGACTTTTGCCCCTGTTGCTAGTATTGAAGTTGTAAGATTATTTCTTGCCTATGCTACTCACAAGAACTACAAATTTTATCAAATGGATGTCAAATCAACTTTTCTAAATGGTGAATTGGAAGAAGTGTATGTTGAGCAACCTAACGGATTCCAGTTGAATGATAAGGAAGATATGGTATGTTGGTTGAAGAAAGCACTATATGGACTCAAGCAAGCCCCTAAAGCATGGTATGCCAGATTGGACAAGTATTTGTTGAAGCTTGGATTTAATAAAGGTATTGCTGATAGTAATCCGTATTTCAAGATTGATCATAATAAAGATTTGATTGTTGAAGTCTTTGTTGATGATATCATTTTTGGAGGAGATGATGGTTTGTGTATGAAGTTTGCTAATGAGATAAAAACTGAATTTGAGATTTCTATGATTGGTGAGATGAAATTAATTTTGGGATTGCAAATTACTCAGTTAGATAAAGGTATTTTTATATCTTAGTCCAAGTATGTGAAGGAAATGCTAAAGAAGTTTGATATGGAAGATTCAAAGCTAGTTGGTACACCCATGGTGACTAGATGCAAGTTGAAAACAAAATATGATTCTCGAAAGCAAATCAGACAAGATACAAATCAATGATTGGTGAATTTTTGTATTTAACTCAAACTAGGCCTAATATCATGAATGTTGTATGTATTGTTGCAATATTTCAAGCTGATCCAAAGGAATCTCATGTGACTACTGTAAAGAGAATTTTTAGATACTTGAAGGGAATTGTTGATCTTGGCCTATGGTATCCTAAAGATGATGATCTTACTTTGAGTGCCTTACTAATGCTAATTGGGCAAGAGATGTGAATGAAAGAAAAAGTACTAGTGGTGGAGCATTTTTCTTGGGTAAGAAGCTAATTTCATGGTTAAGAAAGAAGCAAAATTCCATTTCCTTGTCTACTGCAGAGGTCGAATACATTGAGGCTACTAACAATTGTACTCAAGTCCTGTGGATGAAGCAGATGTTGAAGGATATAAAAGTTGTATATGATGTGCCTATTGCTATATTTTGTGATAATTCAAGTGATATTAACATTTCCAAGAATCTGGTGTTGCATTCGAAAACAAGGCATATATCTATCAAGTTTCACTTTTTGAGGGAGAAGGTAAGTGGAAAGGAAGTCAGATTGCAGTATGTGCCTACTAAGGAGAAGATTGCAGATATCTTTACAAAGCCATTGCCTAAAGATACTTTTGAGTATCTCAGAAGGAAGTTAGGGGTAATTATGCCTCCTAAACAAAACTAAGGATCCATTACTTTCCATCATTCTATGCATTTCATAGTCATATCTTGTTTCAGATTGATGTTGTGGTGGCTACTACTTAGGTGGAGTAGTCAGATGTTCAGATGTTCAAATATGTGGTTCAGAGCTTAGAAATTTTTTTCATTGATGTCAAAGGGGGAGAGGGTTCATGTGAAAAACTGGTGATTATTTGGGGAGAAGAGCCTTGTGGGAAAAGATTATGTGAATGTGTTGAGGAGAAAATGAGTCAAATCCTAAGGTGGAGTAAGTGTCAAGAGTTAGTTGTGTTGATGTTGTTTTTCACATCATGTGTTGCCATCAATGCCAAAGGGGGAGATTTTTGGATGTTGTGGTTGTTTTTTTATATGTGGTTGTCATTGATGTCAACACTATTAGCATTAATTCATTTGAAGTTGTATATGTCGAGGATATTGAGAAAATTGTGAAAGAAATGAGTTGCAGGTTGTCAATGGTAAAGTGAAGTTCAATACTTTGGTATGTTCTGTACGTTTATGATCAAAGGTTGTGGACTAAAGGGTTTGTTGCTGAGTATATCTAGTTTATCCACGTCGAGTTTCAGAGATCCACATGAAGATATGATCGAGTTATGAATATTTTCATTCTGACAATTTTTATGTTGCTTCAGTTGGTGTTCCTGACTGAAGATGATGCTATTTCAATTAGTTCAGTTGTTGCAAATGCTTCTCTTGTGATTCGTGATTCTTTTGGATGTTTCTAGATCATGCTCTATCTTTGTTGCATGTCCACATTGATTTTTGTGCTCATGGTTGGCAATTTTCTCTTGTGTGTTCATGTTTTTCTTGTTCTTGGACAACATGGTGTTTGTAGCATGTTGTGGATCTTTGGGGAGAAATTAATTGAAGTGTATTCATGTTGGAGATGTTTTAGGTCCTCACTAAGTTGTGGCTGACCTTGGTTGATTCACATTAATAATCTTTAATGTTTTTTGGCCAACAATTATATTCATTTTATTATTTCTTTGTGGCCAACTTTTAGCGACGAAATTCCTTTCTACGGATATATAAGAGCGATTGTTTATTTGAATTAAAGTGTGAAAGAAGGTGCGAGTGTATGCCAGAGTGTGCTTCTATGTGTGTATGTGTGAATATCATTTGAAGGAAGAGCAGAGTGTGAAAAAGTGTGTAGAAGGGTGAAGAATTGTTTATGTGCTTAACTGGAATTGTAATCAGGCATTAGAAGATGGTATTTTCTCAGTTGAAAATCCAGATGGTTGTAATATGAATCTCTTTGTAAGATAGTTATATTAATTAGATACCTGATATTGCGAAAGTGATAAAGCGGTGATGTACATTTTGATGAAAATGCACAATTGATGGGCATAACTGAACAATTGATGGAAATGATCAGTATAGCCAAGTTGATGAGCTAATGAAGCTGATTGAGCTGATTAAGCTGATTTAGAATGATGCTTAATCAAGACAAGATGTTGCAATGATTGATTGATTGATTGAATTAAGGGGACATGAGATTTTGAGAAGCAAGTTGATTGATTTGAGATTTGATTCAAGAGACATATATCAGTGAGTTAAGCAATTGATTGATTTCTCTGTGACAAGAAAGATGAAGAAAATGAAATGCAAGATGGAAGAGAATGAAGGTGATGAAGCCTCTTGTGCCTTTTAAGTGCTTTTATCATCATCGAGCTTATTATGTCACAAATTAGTATAAGCGTGTAGATAACATGAACATTTAGATGATCTGAATACTATTTACATTTTTATTTAGTAATGAAGTATAAGCATCTAGGTATAAGAACCTTAGATGACCTGAATACTTATTGCATGGAAGACACTATCAGAAAAGGAATGCTCTCATCCACATTAGACTCATAGGTCCTCGATGGTTTTAGACAACCATGTCCTAAGATGATTCATCTTGTGAATAAGAAACAATCCACAGATAGGAAATAAGTGAACATGCCCCATCCTCACCTCTCTAGTCCAAGACATCCTGGAGAAACTAAAAGATGTCACCAAAGATAAAATCATAAAATAAGAAAAGATCAACAAACAAACAGGGGTCCCGCTTCGATGTAGAACTGATTCTTGTTACAGTTTATGTGTTTGGTTGGATTTGTAAGATGGGTTGATATATATGTTATAATGTTTGTTTGATTTTCAACACTTGCATGTTTTGATTTTGTTGAAGTTCAAAGTTGTGTGGTGATCTGAAAGTGTCACTACTTTTTGGATTTTTTGGAGTTTTGGAATATTTGATTTTTTTGGATTTCTTCAAGACATTTTATGGTTTTTTTTGGATTTTTTCAGGACATTTTATGACTTTTTTTTTTTTTTTTTAGGACATTTTATGGTTTTTTGGATTTTTCAAGACATTTTATTATTTTATTTTTTTTTTTTTTTTTTTAGACATTTTATGATTTTTTGGGATTTTTTTACATTTTATGGTTTTTTGGATTTTTTGACATTTTATGGTTTTTCTAGATTTTTTAGGACATTTTATGATTTTTTTAGGACATTTTACGATTTTTTAGGATTTTTTAGGATTTTGTGATCTTTTAAAAGATTTTTTCAAGACATTTTATGATTTTTTGGATTTTTTTGAAGTTTTAAAGATGGAGTGAGATGAAATGTGATATGACTGATTGAAGAAAATAGATGCCCCACACTAGAGGTAGTGCAACCATGGATAAACGATAGATCAAAATGAAAGATTCATTGCAAAACATGTCACACAAGCAACATATCCTTTGTCAAAAGATGATAATGGTTGGTTGATTGGATGCCAAGAATGATTGATTCCATAAGGCATGATGATGGTAAGTACTTAGGATCATTGATTCCTCTAAGTACGATAAGATTGATGATTGTTTGATAATTGATTGACAAAAGATATGTGGATTGGATAGTGTTTTACAGCTAGGCTTAAATATGATTTGCATGATAAGATTCAAGGTTGCAAAGAGACATGATGTCTAATGTTGGAGGTAATTTAATCATGGATAAATGATAAAGATGTGAACTATGATGGAATGGTAACATATAAGGATATGAAAGGGAATCCAAAGCATGCATTTGTAATTTTTCCCCTAATCTCAAAGGAAAGAAATGGGACATAGATTTTGATAAGCTAGGAGATATGGAATTGAAGAAAGCAAGGATAAAGATAATGAATAGGATGATCAAGATCAACTAGATAAGATATGGACACAATGCCTAAGTATTTTTCCCCTATTCCTCATCAAGACCAAGGAAGGGAAGAAAGGATGCATTTAGATAGAATGGTGGAATATTGATAAGGTTAATATGATAGGATGTATGATATTCAAGAAGATCCTTAACCTTGTCAAGATCAAAGGTGGAAAGGTAAAGGATGAATGTGAAGAGGATCATGAATATGCATGATAAGAGGGAAAAAACTTGCCCCCAAGTGTAAAGTGCGGGAGGAATATGGAAGATAGGATATGGATAGGGATAAATGAATATGGAAGGTAATATATGCATGATAGGGAGATGGAGGGAGGAATCAAACATCAAGTTTCACAACTAATATCCCTTGAATATGTGCTCTAATAAACCATGGCAATGGGGATTAGACTCATAAACATAGGTATTTTAATGGTATGATGGGAGAATCTAAGGAATCATGCAAAGGTTTGGACTAAAGGAGAGTAATGGGGGAGGAATGTTGGATAATGGATAGGAGGTTGGAATGCTTGTTGATGGTTATACGAAAAGGATGGAAAGATCAACATCGGCACACACCTTGAAGGGTGGTGGAGTGATGGAGGAAAAATGGATTTGGAAGGTGATAGGTTTTTAGATGGAAGATTGGAGGAAGCTTTTGGATTAGCAAATTTGGATGCCAATTTAGATTTTATTGCTTCTACGAGACTTTTTGGAATCCACATAGCTTTTGAATTTGATTTTTGATTCATGGGCCTTTGTGACCTTTGAGATTCTTCTTTTTGCTTTATGGGCCTTTGTGGCCTTTGGATTTTTTCTTTTTGATTTATGAGCCTTTGTGGCCTTTGAATGTTTTGCTTTTGACTTGATGGGCCTTTGTGGCCTTTGGATTTTTCTTTTGACTTGATGGGCCTTTGTGGCCTTTTGGATTTTTATTTTGACTTGGGATCAAATTTTCTTTTATTTTTGCATGTCTCTTCAAGGAGACATGTTGATCCTTTGATATATGTGGATTTTGATACAGAAGCTTTTGACATTTGGCACCCAAATTACCTCCAAAAGCAATGGGATGGGTGGATGGAGATGAATGATATGGAGGTATTATGGATGGGTTAATGTAGGTAGAATTTTGAGAGGGCATCAAGGATGTGTACCTTTGTTGTTCTTGATGAATAGGAGATGGCGGGATGTAGGGCCCCAATATGGATGGAAGGGTTGATGAACTATGGTTTGGATGATAAGGACCAAGGATAGATGGAAGGTTTGATGGACTAGGATAAGGACCTAGGATAGATGGAAGGTTTGCTGGACTAGGATACTTAGGTTTATTTTGATGGATTGTGGACTTATGATGGGTATCAATGTCTTGAGCACGAGCTGTATAACCAAGGCCATGATAATATGGATTTTCTTAGATATAAAGGGGTTCTAGGATACCTTGTTCATGAAGGCCTAATCCTTTTCCTGTGTAGTTCATACTTTGACATGTTCGTTTTCCAACGAGGTATGTATTATTTATGAAACAAGATGCAAGTCTATCATGAGGTGGATGTGATATTGGAGGAATAATAAGATCTTGGAGTAAACCACCTTGGATAAAAGTGAGGGAACCCATTTGATAGGTAAGGGGCTTATGGGTAGCTTGAATAGGTGTGATAGACTCTTGTGGAGGATTGTAATCATGAGGAGAATTAGGATGGGTGATAGGATCTTGACATGGGGATGATGGGGTACTTTGATCTTGACTTGGAAAAGGATCATGAGGTGTAGGAGATGGATTAGCTTGCTCTTTATTAGATATGGAATCATCATGAAGTGGTATGAAAGGAATGTATTGATCATGAGAAGGATGAACATCATCATGGAATGAAAGGGTATCTTTGAATGGAGGTATATCTTGATCTTGATGAGGAAGGGAATCTTGATATTTTGTTGAAAGCATATCTTGATCATTGGACATGATGGAATCATGAGATGGTATGGATTCATTAGATGAGGTGGAAGGAGGATTAGGAAAGATACTTTTCTCTTGAGATGGAAGGGGATCATCTTGGATGACACAAAAAGAGATAAGGGGATCATCATGAGGTTCTTGAGAGATGGGATCTTGGTCAAAGATTGGAAGGGGTTGTGGAATTTTGGTATCATTGGATGGAGTGGAAATAATGCTTTGATCTTGATTTGTAGGGGAGTCTATGATAGCATGCTTTGGACTAATAGATTGGCATGACTCATTGGATGGAGATGGTATGATGAGAGAGGATGGTTGGATAGATTCGTTAACTTGGGTGAAAGACTCATGAGGTTTATTTTGACTTATGGGAGATGAAGATAGGTGCATGACATGGTATGATTGCTCAATATTATTTGTGTTTGAGGACATAGATTTAGGTTTCTCATTTAGCCTTTGCAGAAATTCATGGACATTGAACTTGGATGATGTAGTTTTGGGTGAAGATAAAGGCTTATGAGATGATTGCATCACTTCATTCAAATGTTGGGGTTCAAGTTTTTTTTTAGGCTCTTTCAAACGATGGTCAAGATATTTAATCCTTTGGTTTCATTCATAGGTCGTGGATGAATATGGAGGATAGTGGTTAGACATATTTGGTTGATGGTTTTGGAAATTTTTTTAGGTGTGATGTTTGTTTGAGGTCGATTGTTTGTGTTTAGATTTGTGAATGTGGTGAATATTGTTTGAAAATCTTGAAAGCACTTGACAAGCACAATGTTTTGGTGTATGCAAATGCACATGAGACAAGAAAAATCCTAATAGGCCAATAGGCCAAGGGTTTGTATACTTGATATAGCCCACTGATATACCCCAGATTGGTGCTAAACACCTTTCCTTCTCAAGAGCTGATAGCTTAGAAGTTTGGTGACATTGGCTCCCCTCCATAGCTCATTAACATCATTCGAGCACACCAACTTCAAATTCTTGGGTAGTGACTTCCCAAGAACTACTATCTCTACTCAAGGGGATCAGTAGTGAGTGTCTTCGGGCATGATATTGTACCCTGCACTATACTAAGCAATGACTAAAGAATGGTTGGCCTCTAAAACAAAAGGTGTTTAGTACAGGCATTCTATTCATAGGGAATGATCCATGTGGAGAGAGTCCCCTTTCAGATCCATCTCGTTAGAACCATACGCGTGATTCTTTGGCTTTCCCCAAGAATCCACTTTTATATACTGGCTAGAAGTCCCTTAGGTTCAGGGTGCTACCAGTCTGAGTCATCCTGGGGTGAGTACTTTTTCCCACCAGAACAGGCCCAAGTTCTAGAGTCAATAACCGTTTCTCTTGCACCCAGGATCACACAAGTATGCAAGGGGAGAGGATACTTCGATTATTAAATCATGGTGACACATAAAATAGATGGGTCTAGTTTTTGATCACCAAGTTTTGTACAAGGTGAGAGAATACTCCCTACTATCTCAAGCACATCAAATAGTGTTCATTCACCCCCTAGTTAGATCTACGTGAGAGAAGACAATTGTTCATTTTTAATGCACCAATTGAAGTGTTTTCTAATCTAAAAGATAATTGGTTTCAAAATCATGTCTTTGACGAATGTCCTGCATCAAAATCTCATTAGTAGTTTCATGCATCCTTTCTTTGACAAGCGTATGTTTTGATTTTCAATTCTTTGCCAAACAAACCTAGCAAAAGAAACCAGATTAACAAAATTAGTCACAAAACCAAAACTTAACCAAAATGGAAACTAACATAAATTCTAATGAAATTAATTTAATCTAAATTTAATTTAATTCTAACTTTAAAAACCACACTAAAAGAAAAGAAATCCAAAACTAAAATCTTAACTATATTAGTAAAAATTAAACTAAATTAAATGAGTAACTAAAAATCTAGACTAAATTAAAAAATAATCTAACTAAATGAGAAATTAGAGACTAAATTAAATCTAAATTAAGAGGCTAAGAATCTAAATTAAATAGTAAATCTAAAAATTAAAAATCTAAATTAAATTAGAAACTAAAACTCTAAACTAAATTAAAAATTAGTCTAAGTTAATTAAAACTAATCTAAATTAATCTAAGCCTTAAAATTAATCTAGTTCTAAAAATTAATCTAAATTAAAAAATTAATCTAAACTAGATTAAATTAAATTAAATCTGAAATAAATCTATATTAAATCTATATTCTAAAACAAGTGACGCAAGCGTCGAGTTCTTGCCAAGAGCTCAAAAGCATCTAGCTATGAGTGAGAAAAAGTAATTATGCGTGGAATGTTTAGGGTCCTTGGGGAACGTGGTCCATAAAGAGATTTGAACAATTGACATGTGTCGATGGATGCATGCAAAATTGAATTTTTGGGTACCATGTATATGTGGACTTTTTTATAGATATACCAATGAATACTTGAATTTTTATGAGTCTGTATACATTTGGAACAAGAAACATCCTTTATGATCTTATTCAGGAAGCAAAAATGTATTCTTGTTATGTTTAAATTATTAAATGCAAGCAATCTTAAATGTTTGTAACAATGCTTGTGTTACCTGTGTATAGATGGATGCATGTATACATGTATCCATGGACACAAAATACATAGAAGAGTGAAAAGTATCTTCGGCATCTGAACAAGTTTGAAAGCATGAGGAGACTCAAGTTGCATTTGCAATATTAAATGAAAGAAAACAGGAGAAATAAATTACTTATGAACAATGCATAATTTTTTTTAAAAAAATTAATAAACCTTTTGGCCCATAAATTCATTAGTCATTTCAATTCCAAGAAAGTTTTGATGTACGAATATTTCTTAAGCATCAAATATCATTTGCAAGAATTTACAAAAACATGTGAGCAGACACTAAAAAATATTGCATTCTTTACATGTGTCTGCATTATTGCATATAGACACATATCTATATGCATGTGCAAATAGAGTTTACCAAACCTCTTTTTTTTGCTTGTATGTCTATTTGTAAAGAAAATTATGTTTAGTGTGCTAGTGTAAGGGCTATTTGTAAACTTTTGTAAGATCAATTAATCTTTTTTTTAATGTAATATGAAAGTTAGTTCTATATAAAGCTATTGGTTGTATTAGAAATAAGATTTTAATCTTGTAATATGAAAACATATTTTTGTGTATAGTGTAAGGTCTATTTGTAAACTTTACTAAGATCAATTAATCTTTTTTTTAATGTAATATGAAAGTTAGTTCTATACAAAGCTATTGATTGTATTAGAAATAATATTTTAATGTTGCTTATGTAATATAAAAACATATTTTTGTGTATAGAACAATGTAATTATATCACAATAAATTCTTAGATGAATCACTAGAAAGCTATTGATTGTATTATAAATAAGATTTTAATCTTGTTTATGTAATACAAATAGATATCTTTGTGGATATATATTAAACATAAAATCATTTGCAAAGATATAAAGAACCTTATTACGTAAGATAAAATGTAGCCACACTTAAATAGTTCACATGTTTATAGCACTTTGCATTGAAATTTAATGAGAGAGAAACATTTGTAATAATGCTTAAGGCGTGTATGTATACATGTATGCATGTATACATGTATCGATGTGCACATAAAGCACACAAGAGTGGTAAGCATCCCCGGCATTTGAACGAGTCTGAAAGCGCGAGGAGACTGAACTTGCATTTGCAGTATTAAATGAAAGAAAATAGGAGAAACAAACTACTTATTAGCAATGTATATATCGAAGGGAAGCATAAAAATATGGATCCATGTAAACATGTATACATGCATGGATGTGTACATGAGTCCGTAATTTGGTATGTAAACAAGAATCTATATATGCCTGTGTGCACAAAGTTAGAAATGTCAGAAACAATTTGCATTTGCAGTATTAAATGAAAGAAAACAAGAAAGGTTAATTATTTATTAGCAATGCATATATCGAAGGAATGCATAAATATATGGATGAATGCAAACATCTATGCATGGAGCTACGTGTACATGAGCCCATGTAATTTGGTATGGAAACAAGAATCTACTTATTCCTGCGTGCATAAAGTTAGAAATGTTAGAAACAATTTGCATTTGAAAGATATACAAAAAACATTTATGATCGAAACAAAAGAATAATACATTATTGTTTTTTGAACAAGTGTATAAAGGATATCTAATGATGCATTTGAATGCATGTATACATGGAAATATTTGTTAAATCTGATGATACATTTTAGTGTCCAAGAAACTATGATACGTGCTCTTAGGTATCTATAATAAACAGGATTTAGAAAAAACATTTTGAAAAGAACTCTTGAATACAACTAGATGTTATGATAGCAATGTTGAAAGCCCTCAGTGTTTAATTGCATAACCTTGATATTTTCTTCATTTTTTCCTTTGTCTGGTATGGTGTGAATTTTGTTGTGATGGATGAAGGTATATTTGAGCTATAGATAGATAAAGCTATATAAGGGTAATAAAGAAGACTGAGCTATGTAAGTGCAACAAAGAGAGGGAATTGAGAGAATGATGAGATGCAAGTAAGGTATATGAATGCATTATGAAAAGTATTTGATATGGGAGGCAAGGATGTGCGACCCTAGAAATGAGAATGAATGGAATGTAAATGGTAGGAATTTATCATTTTTGAGTTACATGCTTAAAATTAAATGCGAGAAATAAAACTTTGAATGAGGGAGTTGGATTGAATGAAAAAGGGAATGCAACAGATTGGTGTGATGGAAGGCAAGCATATAAATGGATTTTGAAATGTATTTGATTTGAAAAGAAAGGACATGGAAGGGTGGAAATGGAAATGAATGGAATGAATAGGGTATGAAGTGATCATTTCTTTGAACAAAGGGTGGAAGAATGTCTAGTTTGTTATTGGTTATGCTTTTAAAAATCATCATAGGGCTGAGTGTTTCAATACAAAAACAGAAAAAAGACTCATGTCCCATTTCTCACTCTCCTTCGTACTGAACAAGGTGCCGAGATCCTTGAGGTTCCTCGAAATGCGACAAGAGAAGAATAGATATAAAAATATAATGATATTTAAGGATATTACCTTAGAATTTATATTGCAATAACTTGAATATGACCTTGAAAAATATTTGAAAACCGAAAAAATATTTAACAAATTAGAGAGATATATATTTCCTAAAATGAACTCTAAAATAACATAAATGATTTTTTATTGTCTTCATAGTGTGAATATTATTCTGTAATACCACTTGTAATGAATCAAATTGCACAATAAAACAATACAGTAAGAAAAATACTACAAATACTTGATAATAGTAAGTCACTTTCAAGAGACAAGCTCTAAAAGTCTCCAAGAAGAACACAATTTAGAATATGATGATAATAAACTGTCTTAGAAATCACCAAGGCTAATGTAGATTTAAAATATGTAAATATATGTACATTTTGTTTTTGAGCAGCCAACATGTTATATGTAATCATTGGAATGATTAGACCGTCTATAGTAGAAATGCAAACAGATACATGAAGACGGATCAGCATTACCAAAAAGTTGTAAAAAAACAGAAAATGAAAACAATTAATATGGAAGGCCATGAAAGTGAAAAAAATGTAAACACTGATGCATTATAAACAATAAATGCATGGAGAGAGAAAAACGTAGAGCTATTCACAGATATATGCATTCACAGATATATGCATGGATGCATTGAGAGACACATGTATACACAGAAAACAGAATAACATGGATAGATTGAGAAATGAATACATGTATACATGGATCCATGCATATTTGCATATAGCTACAAATGCATATGCTACATGGAAGGATGTATTCATGCATACTTGCATATAGCTACAAATGCATATGTGTATCTCTGTGCAAATGAAAATTTGTATTGTGCTATGATAAATTCTCTAGTGCATTAGGTACTTTAAAGCGCAATTTTTTGGATGTTGCTCTTGTTCCAGGTCTGATTCTTTTCGCGGGTTATAACTATTTACTGTTGTATTAGTTTCCCATTTTTTCTTCTACAAATGAATGAATATGTAAACAAATAATCATATATAATAGTTTTTCTTTGATGAGTTTTGTCAAACAGTTCACTTGTTTTTTGTATGCTCCCATTGTTTGCATTTATGCCTATGGGGACAATAATCATGACTTTTAACAAAATTCCTCTATGCTTTATGCTTTGATGACAACGAAAAAAGCTCAAAGCAACACATTGTCGACTTATTCTTTGAAAGCATAGCTGAAGGTACATAATTCATTGATGCAAAATTAGTGAATGGCATCTGACTAAAGAGGAGGCTATTTGGATTTCTAATTGGTCTTTGAATATATAACAATTAAAGGAGAGAAATACGTATAACTATCCTTGGGCACATTTCACATTAATGAGCTACTTGATACATGTATCCATAGATACATGGATGTGGACATCTATCATGGTATCCATAGATGCGTAGATACATGTATCTATGAATAGATGTATCCATAGATACATCGACACATATATGGATAGATTCCTGCATACATATGCACATAGAAGCATAGATACATATATGCATGGATGCATCTATAGGTAGAAGAATACATAGAAACATAGTTGCATGGATAGATAGTATCTATGAATAGATGTATCCATAGATACATCAACACATATATGGATAGATGCCTGTATACATATGCACATAGAAGCACAGATACATATATGCATGGATGCATCTATAGGTAGAAGAATACATAGAAACATAGTTGCATCGATAGATAGATGGATGCATAGTTGGATACATAAATGATTAAATATGCATGAATGGAAATATTCATGAATTGTATATGAAGTTTCCTAGATACACATATCCATGGTTGCATGTATACATAGATGCATGTATTGTAGTACACATGGATGCATGTATATGTGTATCTTTGGGCAAGATGCATGGATGCATGTAAATAGAAGAATTTTGTCAAATGCCATAGCTATGGTCCTCATAGGCAAATATGCAAAAAATGAAAGCATACAAAAGGCAAGTGAAGTGTTTGACAAAACTCATGGAATAAATGTGGATGCATGAAATGTTGTTCGAAAGGGACTATGTAAAAACCATTTTTTCTATTTTGTTGACTGCATCGGAGCCCTGTAAAGACTATATATCTTCGATTGTTGTAGAGTTGTGCCATAGAGAGAGCTTTAGAACCAATGTATTAGTAACCTATGCTGTAATCACAAGTTTGGAACAATGTTAACCTAAATTATGCAATTGTAGCAAATTTTTCAAGAAAAGAGTACAGGGTGAGTTTCTAGAATGAACCTTTTTCTTTGTTCACAATTGTGAAATGAAAGTAGGGTTTCATAGTGCTTTAAGGAATTCTTATAGTTTGATTATAAATTGATATTTTAAACTACTTTTAGTATTATCTATTCAAATTTCTTGTTGAAATGAGAAGGTTTCACCTGTGTGTGATAGGAATTATGTAGAAACTCTGTTGTCCATTTTACTTCATGCATGTGAGCCCTGTAAAGTTTGTATATTTTTTATTACTGCAAAGCAGTCCCAAAATTATGTCAACGTATACGATAATGAGAGTTTTCTCCTTGAACCTTGTTATATATTCAAAGACTAACTAGCAATCCAAACAACGTCCCCTTTAGTCAAATGCCATTCAATGCATTGAGTTTGTATCAATGAATTATGTACCTTCAGCCACTAGTTCTAATTGAAGTATGCATATGGATTCAGAATCAAAAGCTCTTTCTTGTGAACCCATTTTTAATTTTCCTATGCATTTGTCAAGAATGCTTTTTAACTGGGAGCATCGGCCAATCACATTTCAGCATATAACATATTACTTCTTTTTTTTTGTATAGTTTGAATTTGGAGAGCTAATTTTAATATTGAAAGATTAGCACTTATCTATATTTCTATTTGTCTGAGTGGCTTTATAAATCATTATTGTTTTAAAAATTTAGGAAAATGAGAACGCATAAAATGATTAAATAAATTTAAGCAAAGGCATAGTGTAAAATTTGGCAGCTAGAGGTACGCAATCCATGAATGCATATTTAATGCATTAAAATATCACGAAAATGCAAGTGCAATGCATGAATGCAAATTAAACGCATTAAATGGCATCTGGCTGGAGGTGAACGTGCTGGAATGGCTTGATGGCCACACGTGGGCAGGGTACTTTGGTCATTTAATATAGAGATAAGCCACTTGATATGCATCCTTATTACTTTCTGTGTGTTGTTTTCGTGTTCTATAAGCCTGTGTTCTGTAAACCTAAAGTCTACAATTGCTTTGAGCTTTTTTTGCTATGATGAAAGCATAAAGAATAAAGGAATTTTGTGAACTGTTATAGTTAATGTGCTCACAGGCACATATGCAAAATATGGAAGCATACACAAGGGAAGCGAATTGTTCAAAAAAACTGTTCAAAAAAATGTGGTCCCATGGAATGCACTAAGCGTTCATAATGGACACTTTGGTTTTTACATGTTAACTTTGTCACATAATGCAATTTGACATGAAGAATGTCGAAGCCATGTGATCTATTTAGGATCTAGGACAATTGCTTTTAGAATGCATAACGTAAAAGATCACTTAATACAATGCTCAAATGAATAAATGAACATAATATAACTACCAAGATAATGAACTGAAAAGAAAGAGAGAAAATAAAGAGGAGACAAACACAATTAATAACGGAGTTCATCCCTAAGGACTACGTCTCCAGGCCCCTCTCCAATGGAGTGACCGATCTGATTATACTCCAAAAATAGTTACAATTGCTTCAATGACTATCTCCTTCAAGCACAACAGCATAACTTTCCTCTGATGTGTGGAAATTTCTGCAAAATCTCCTGAGCATTCTCTCGTTCTCACCACCTGGACTTGGGAAATCCCATCTCTACCCCTCTTTTTATACATGAAATATGCCTAATATGGCTTAACCATCAAAATAAATGATTAACCTCCTCTACCAACTCGGACAACAACTATTTCCTTCTTTACAATCTTCTGGTATGAATTAGTTGGTGGGTTTTGTTGGTTTATGGCTTAAAAAGCCATTTGGTTAAGGGCTCGGCTGATAGTTCTCTAACAAAACGCAAGACTCCTATTACTAACAAGACACTATCAGTGGTCTAACGGCTAAATACCTTTTACCACATGCATGTGGTCGGTGGTTCAAAACCTCCGCCGGCCGTTTGTAAACCAAACACCGAACATTTTAAACAATAAAAACAACTGCTCCCCAAATATACCGGCCGTGGTCCAATGGTGAGCCGGCCAACTGTCTGCGGGGATCGCGGGTTCAAACCCGACAAGAATTTTTTTGTCAAAACAAACCAAGGAACTCACCCAAACCCGGAGGACACGTGTCGAGATGTTATTTGCCTGTGGATGCTGACTAGGCTGCCTGTGTGTCGCTGACAAAGCCGATGACGTGTGCTGACTGGACTGCCACTTGCGATGCCAGTACTGTATGGTTGGACACGTGTCACGCTATGATTGGTCCGTTCAACTGATTCACTGCCACGTGTCATGCCAAAATTCATCCATGTGGAATCCGTACAGTACGGACTGACACGTCAGCATGATGACATCATCAGTTGTACCTTCAAGTTGACTAAAGTTTGACTGCTTCTAACTCGAGCATACGACGTTGGATTTCGATGAAACGAACACCATCGAAATCGTCTCAACGAGCTCTTTGCGATGACGCCAATTCTGTTGATTTCTGAGATGATCATTTTTTTCACCTTTTGGATGACCCCTAAAGCTAGTTTGACTGGAAGTTTGACCGGCCATAACTTGCACAAACGGAGTCCTTTTCGCCTCATTCAAGTTGCATTGGAATCATGACACCATTCTCTTTCTGACGGTGCTAAAATCTGGAGCATTGGGAACACTTCAATTTTCATTGAAAAATTGTCCACTAGATCACCATGACATGAACAATACAACTATTTAACACTGAACTCTATCCCTGTAATAATGACATGTCAGCATGATGACATCATCAGTTGTACCTTCAAGTTGACTGAAGTTTGATTGTTTCTAACTCGAGCATACGATGTCGGATTTCGACGAAACGAATGCCATCGAAATCGTCTCGACGAGCTCTTCGCGATGATGCTAATTCTATTGATTTCTGAGATGATCATTTTTTTCACCTTCTGGATGACCCCTAAAGCTAGTTTGACTGGAAGTTTGACCAGCCATAACTTGCACAAACGAAGTCCTTTTTGCCTCGTTCAAGTTGCGTTGGAATCAGGACGCCATTGTCTTTCTGACGGTGCTAAAATCTGGAGCATTGGGAACACTTCAATTTTCACTGAAAAATTGTCCCTCGGACCACCATGACATGAACAATACAACTATTTAACACTAAACTCTATGCTTGTAATAATTATTGCAAAAGCTCTAAATGCCATAGATGAAATAATATGAATAAAATTTTAGTTTCTGCTTTTCTTGAAATGCAATGAAAAAACTGCTATAAAGGCATAACACAAGGTTGTGTAACATATTTCCACTCCTATTTCTAATTTCTTTGGACATGAATGCTTTACACACTTGATTGCAATAGTAACATGTCTACGAAAATGGAACAATAAAGATCATAAATAAGTAGTTTTAAGTCTGGGTATATATGTAGCTTGAAACATATAAGCTTGACTTGGCATTTATAAAAACAACTATTGTCTACGGTGAAAGAGCTAATTAGTGTTACTATATGCAATATCCATAGAACAGAATAAATTGCTACAAGGCTAGAGTGGGACATCGATAAATGCATGGACGCATGTATAAGAAATTGCATACAGGTATACGTAGAAGCCTAGATGATTACATGTATACATGAAAATGTGCATATGTGCATATGGACATAGAGGCATATATACATGTAAATATGCATGTATGCAGTGAAAGCAACAAATGGATTTCTCTATATAGGGATGTACTTTATACATTAGAATTCGTGATGGAAAAGTGATTATAAAGTAGAATGCATAAAAGCAGGGTTGAGACTTGGTTGCATTAATAGCATAAAATGAAAAAAGCTAGAGGAAAATAACTATTTATTGCCTCAAGTAACTTGTTTATGGGTTTGGAGTGTGCAACCATAACAACTTCTGCTTAGTGACCATAAACTCTTGAAAACATAAGAAACAGAGAATAAATATTCGAAAAAGCTAGAAACGACACAATGCAAAAAAGAAACATTTAAACTATATAGTTTGAATGGCATTATGCATGGAGGGCTAATAATTATTGAACATATATGTCAGACGTACATAGATAACCATTGTCTTTGTAGGTGCAAAAACAAAATTAGATTTTTAGATGTCCATATTCGAGAAGACTTTAACATAGTAACCTATAAAAGTGTCTAAATGTATAATAGCAATAGAGTATTTTAAAACCAAAGATGTCTTTAACATGTCAAAACCAGTGAAATGTCTTAGAGCATGGAAAGGTGAAAAAGTTAAAGTCTGAACAATGTAAATCTGTAGTCCTGTATTCCTAGTTTCCTGTAAATCCAAGAAAATGCTATGTATTAGAAACATAGTTTGTATGGATGGTGATTTGAGGCACTGGTTCACAAGAGAAAAAGATTACATATGAATGACTTTTTTACCTTTTGGTGATGTTTCCTGTCTATTTTCCAATGCAAATGGCTTCAACAATGACATTGTTTTGGTCAAGGCTAAAATGTCCTTCAGCGCTGAAGTCCCGTAGGATGAATATCACTGCTGACTTGTCCTTGATATAGTCTTCATAGCTGAGGTTTTGCAGTTTGGGCAATAGACGGTGCATGGTGACCTGGTCAATTGAAGACTGAATTGTTTGATTGTCATAAGTTGTAATGATAGTTTTAAGTTGCAAACAAAATGTATAATTGACTTGTTGGTTGCACTATTTGCAGTGAGCAGTTTTTTCTTGGAGTGTGCCATAGCCAGTGAATTTGCATTTGCATTTTGGACAGCATGAATGAAATGGATTGGAAAATGCATTTGCTTCTTTTAAAGTACCTGAAACCTATAAAATATGGTTCTAAATTGTTAGAGGAAACAAAAAATGCAGGTTCAGATGCGATAGTTCAAAAAAAAAGAATGTCATTACCTTAAAAGTTGAGTGTAGCAGGTTGGTGAGTTTTTCCAAGCTTCTTTTTTCATTCAAGTTACAGATAAATGTTGACCGACATGTGTGAAACATGTTCTTTTGATCTATTTTTCTTACAATATTCTTGAAAAGCATTGCAGGTGTTTTATTTGTATGCAACTGGTCTTCGATTGCAAAGTATTGTTGCTCATATGTTGACCATAATAGCACTTGTGACTCAATGAGAGAATTAGATTTTGTTATGGAAATTGTTATAGAGACCACTGTGCAACGAGAAAAAGGTTTTCACTGAAAGAACAGGGAAAAGTTTTGTAGACCGAAATACCTATGCTCTGTCTATGTCACTATGGCCATCTTCGATGTCAACTGCAAATTGGGTACCCATCTTCTTGGCACCAACTACTAGCACAACTATTGTGCCAGTTGGTTACTCATTTATAGTTGTTAGCAGCTGGCTGATAGTTGTACTTGGAATAAATTTGTACTCTTGACAGAGGCGTGGGATGTTTTCAGTGGTGCTTATGTCTGTTAGAATCAAAATGCAATCATAGTCACCTCTGTCATAATTTGTCCTAGGTGCAACTTGGAAATCTGAGATTGAGATAGCTGACCCCGGGACTATTTTAGGCTCATGTTTATACACAAGGTTTCCACTAACATTTAATGTGACTGTCATTTATGCTTTGTGATCTGTTAAATCAGCACGCAACATTTCCCATGTTTTTTTGGCCTTATCTAATGTTGCTTTGTAGGCAACAAGCACATCACCTTGGAAGGTGTCTCCAACTCTTTTTGCATTTAGCTGTTCGATTGAAACAATCTTAGGTTTCTTGACTCTTGTCCTACAATGAACAAGGATAATGTCAGTTGAATGCTAATTTAATATTAGCAAGGTAGGCAAATGGTGGTACAATGAAGAACCAAGCACTTTACCATTGTGTTGAGTCTTCCTGTGCAATTTGTACTTTTTTTCCTATCTTTTTGATACATCTTTTGGAATCCTGCAAAGAATTGGAACAATGTTATTTGAATATTTGTGATTTGGCTGAATGAGTATGAAGGAATAATACTATGAGTGCTTTACTATTGTGCTGATTCTTCTTGTGTGGTTTGTATTTACTTTGACTATCTTTTAGTTCATCCATAGATCTCCTACAAATAATGGATATAGGATTGAAAAAGGCATTGCAAAGCATAAAAGTGATACAAGGCTATAAGTTCTATAAAGTTGAACTTGTCTATTGGGCAATATGCATTTTTAGGAAAATTGGATTGTGATCAGTCCAATATGCTTCTGATTTATAGATAGAGCATATATTTGTAGTTGTGTTGGACCAAATGTGGTCAATGACTGACTTGCCCATGCTGTGTTGTTGGTCCAACATAAATTGTATATTGTTCTACTGCATATAACTATGAAGTATTTTTTTGCTTCTGATTTCAGAAAACATGTTCACATTAAAATCACCTAAAATGTACAACATGTTTTCTAAATTTGTGGATGCAATAATTATTTGCAAGATTGCGATTACTTTGTCTATGGTAGTTGTAGGTCTTGCATAAATATTACAAACATTGAGTTCATTGTTAGATAGCATTATTGTTGATGTGATGGCTTCAATATTTGATGTTTCATGTTGTTTTGATTTTGAAAGGAATAGATGTTTCCTGGTTAAAGTTGCTATGCCATGTATGTTATGCACAGAAAAGCTATCAAAATACTACAGCAAGATATTTAGCTCAAAGGGATGCATATGTGTTTCTTGGAGACACAAGATATCAGATTGCATTATGCCATAGTCATTGACAATGTCTTCTGCATGTGCTTTCAAGCTACGAGTGTTCAATGTACATAGGAGCAAATGTGATTTGTTTTTTGAACATGTGCTTTGATTATCAAATTGCCATTGTGCACATGTCTGGAGACGAGACATTTCTAGTTGTATTTTGTTTTTAACTTTAAAGTTTTTTGTAGTTAAAGGTTGTAACAAAAATAATGATTCTACTGATTTTGTTCGTGATAGAGCTGTATAGGTTAGCCCATGTTGTCTAATGCCTATGGGATCAAAATCCAAGGCCTCCATTGTTAATCCTTGGGATCGATGTATGGTTCATGCACATGCTACTTGTATTGGGAATTTTTTTCTAATTGTAATTTGCTTGTTTGTTGTTATTTTCTAGATTGGCCTAGCAATGCATTGTATAGGCACCCAGTCTTTGTCAATGATAGTAGAATAGCATTGTGCTAGTTTTGTATGTTGATAATGTCCGATTGATGGGTCATTAAATTTAATCTAGACAATATCAATATTGTTTTCTGCTGTATATGATTTAAAAATTCCATCTAAACCGTTGACAAGGCCATCTTGAACATTGTAGTTGCCTGCATAGAGTTCAACAAGAATGTTTGGTTTTAAGCATATTTGTGATGGAAGTGTCGTTGTGTGACTATATACTCATATTGCATTAAGGTCCTCCTCAAGTTGATCTATTGCATCTAGCACTATCATTTGGGTTGGAATGATTGATAGCATTTTGTTGTTATGTGCTTGAACATCAATTCTCCTATAGAAAAGGTGCGGAAGCAATGGATCAAATGGTACAGGACGAAAGAAAATTTTGTTAAGATAGTCTATGTCATGAGTTGTTTGAATGCCTACTCGTAGTCTATTAAGGATTGAAATAAATATTTCATCTTTTTGTCTCATGGTAGTCACCAATGAATAGCACTTTATATGGTCTTTCCAGAAACTATAAGGCATTAATTCAATTGGAGTAGGCTTATTTTCAAAAACCACAGAGTCAAGGATAGGTTGTGCCTGGTAAAGGTCACCACAAAATATTGTATCAAGGTTTCCAAAGTATGTTGTAGGCATTTGCATTATGTCTCGTAGTCTTCTATCAATATACCGTAGGAATGTTGAGCCAACTAATGATATCTCGTCTATAAGAAGTATGCGCAATTGATCATAGTGCTTTGACATAGTGTCAAGCACTTCAGTGTTCAGTGGCAGGAATTTTGATGTGTTAAAAGGTATGTGAAATGCTGAATGTAATGTGAATCCCCCTATGTTATATGCTGCTTTACCTGTATATGCAGTTAATAAGCCCTTGGGTTTGTCTGGATTATTGTCAATAGAATTGCTATACATGCGAATGAGAGCTTGGTAGATGGCCTTTGCTGTAAAAGTCTTTCCTATTCCAGCTCCCCCAGTCAAAAACAAGTGCAATGGCTTTTGTGGATTTTTCATCTTTTTTATGAGAACATCTCTAACAATTGCTTGTTGTTCTTTATTTAACATTCGTCTTAACTTGTAGTATTCATTGTTATCTATAATCTGTGGGTGCTTTGCAATTTCAAATCCATTGGAATGCATGGTATTTGGGTTAGAACGACCTATGTTTGGAAGGTCTGTTTGTATGTCATATAGTTCTTTCTAGTGAAGCTTTGCTTGCATTGCTAGGTCAATGAGCTTTTCATCTTCAAGAGACTAAAGATCATTTATTGCTTTGTCAATGTCACCCCATGCAAAGTTTGTGTTGTGGATGAACTTTGCACTATTTGTTTGAATGGTTTGTCCATGGTACATGTATGCATGTTCCCAAGAGTCATAGTTTTGTTTGAGTGTATGCTCATTAATGATAAATGGAACATAGAGAACCAATTGCTCTCTACAATGATTCTCTATATCAAAGTGTTTGTTGAAATTGATAAACCGTACTACATTTGGTTTGGCCTTTGGCTCAATTGTAGCATCGTATTTGTTGTATCTAGAAACAAATTCTGCAAGACATATGTCCACCATTGTTTTAGGACATTTCAAATAGTAGTCTATTATAGATTTCGCAAGAACTTTTTCTAATTCGTCTGGATCATTGCAAAATTGTTTAACAGATTTTAGTATAAATGTGCGATCATTGTCAGATCATGTATCAATGAATATACATTTTCTTGAACTATAGTTTAATGGCAGTGACAAAACAATATTTGCAGCTTGTTGTGATGACATTTGTTGCAAGTTAAGCATGGCATTTCCAAGTTTACTCACCATTCGTATTGCATCAATATTGTCTTGCTTGTGGTTTGTATGTATTCTTTTGAATGCATATGTCATTGACTTGTCTACTTTTGCAATATATGAGCTACAATACATTGCAGTAGCATATGCATTGAGGACAAACTGTGCATCTGTATTAGCCTTCCAAAGATTTGGAATTTTCCTTGAAAAACTATTGTTCCATATTTGTGATGGTTTTCTTTGTAAAAAAAGCGTGGGTCTGTTTAATGTTGAGCTCAAAGCTTCAATGTATTCATTGTCACTTAAGTTTATTTCTTTCAAGAACATTTGAAAAGTGAATGTTTCATCATAGTTTGCTTTTTGGAGTTTTGCAAAGATGTCAGTGGCATTTGCAGTTATCACTTCAGCCTTTTGGAGTATTGGTAAAAGTATAGTTGACTTTTGCATTGGTGGAAAAGGAAAATTGTATCTACAAAGTCATTTTCTTGATCTCTTGCATTTCTTTGTATGATGATGTTTGTGTAACATTGCCAAAGCAAGTTCCAAATTTTCAGTGTCGCAAGTAATATACTTATCAACAAAAGCTATGATGTCTGCATTGTTATCTTCTGTGTAGATTGGTGCACTTTTAACCCATATGAGGAAATGATCATGTTCATTTCCTCAATTTTGGAACTCAGTGACTGAGAAGTAATCAATGACATTTCCAAAGAAAGAGTCATCTATAAGTATCAATTTTTTTATTGCATTTATTCTATGTTTATAGTAACGTGCACAACTGACAAGGTCTTTCTTGATTAGTTCAAATTTGTCAATGTGTGTTGGGCCATTAGATTCTTGATGGTTTTGTGCTGATTGGTGTAGATTGTGTAGCTCTTGTAATGTTTGAATTAGTGGATCCCAATTTTGCTTAGCACTAGTGAAAGTGATGAAAAATGTCGGTGGTCCTAGTTGTCGAATCATAGCAAATACATTTTTCTTAAGTTGTTGTGAATAGTCTGGAGAGATTCTTATTCTTTTGAAATCAACATATCCAATATCTGATTTAAGAATTTTTTCTAGATTTGGTTTGTGTTTAACGTCTTTTGCAAATAGCTTTCATCCTTTTAACTAGCCTTTTCAGATTCTTATTGTCATTGTAGACAGTACTTGTTGTATTAGCACCTTAATAGCTTTGAAAAAAATGTTTGTTGTATGATATGCAAATTGTCTTTGTGACTGTAAGAGCTCCCAGTGTATTATTTTTTGATATGTAAAGTTTTTTACAATGTCATCATCACATGTTTTGCCAAAGAATAAAGTTGGGAAATTCATTTCTTTAGCATACATGTCCTTAAATATTCCAATTGGATACTTGTCCTCTGCAGGTGTGATTTCAATAATCTTGTCTTCCATGTTATGGATACTTCTAGACTCAGTAAATCCATGTATCAATGTTTCTGATGGGTTTTCATTTTCCATTTCACTATCTGATTCTGTTTCACTTGTATTTTGTGCACTATTGTCTTCGTTTTCTTGAGTGCATTGGAGAAATTTTTGCCAATCTTGGTTTATGTGGACTTTGTGCATTTTGTATAATGGTGTCCTTGTTAATTGAGTCAAAGCTTGCATGATGACATTTGGGCGCACCATGCCTTTTTGAAATGCATTCTTGTATTGTAAGTGCCTTTTCAATGAAACAACAATTGTTTGTGTGGTGTTAATTGATTGTGGTAATGCTCTTTGTACAATGTTCATGTCAACAGGAACATTTATAATAGAACCTGTTAGGCCTATTTGAGACCTTTTGAACCCTAGTTCCCAAATTTGTGCAAATGCAATTCTAAGTGAGACAAGTCGTTCTTCTAGCTGACTTAAATTCTCAACATAGCACAATGGTCTATTAGTTCTTATTTTCTGTGGGGTAGCATACTTTGGAATAATGGACTGTTTTAATGCAAAGTAGCATACATGGCATATGAAATCTATGAATGGTAAGGAATCTGATTGTAGTAGCTTACAGTATAGTTCTTTTTGTTTTTCTTTGAATGTCCTGATGTCCTTGTGGAAAGAAAGCACTTGGCAAATTGCACATGGGTATTTTGGTGTATCTTGTATTGCTGTTTTATAAATTTCTATTGGTGACAATGTTTTTGTTTTCTTTGGACTGGTAGGTATACTTTCTTTTTGTTTTTCTTTTCTAATCAAGTTCTTCAGGTGATTAAGTCTTATTGTTGATTTATGTTTAAAATTGTTTGTTGTAACGAATGGTATCAAATTCTTCTTGATTTTTGGCAAAGCATGTGTCTTGTTCAAGTAAGTAATTTTGTATTGTGGAGGATTTCTGATCGACATTTTAAGTTGCAGTAAGCTTCTTGAGCATTGGCGAGTTAGATTTTGGGATTTGATTCTTAGAAGCGGCTCAAAATGTCCAGCCAGAGGGTTTGTATCATGGAACAGTATAGAGACTAATTCTGTATATCCAGAATCATTGAAATCTAGGTACTTTCTTGATGTTGTCAATGACCAGAGGCTTATTTGTATTTTCAACCATTTGGATATCCAGTGAATACAGAACAAGTCACCCCACAATCCACATTCACTATGGATTGTGCATGGTCTTGCATACAATCGCATTTTGTGGAAGTATGTTTCTTGGTCATGTACTTTGTGCAATGTATATAAAGTATTAGGATTTAGTTCAGTGTTATATGATTTAATTGCTTCTTTGTCCTTATTTTGAAGACAAGTTAGGAAATGATCTATAGCTCCATTTCATAATTGAGTTGAGGTGTACTGATTGTTAAGTAGTACTTGAAGTGAGTCAAACAAACAATTGCCAACATTGTATGCAAATGTGCTTAATCTACAAAAGCCTTCAGCCCTAAGGGCATTGTCAATGTTTGATATCCGAGGGTACTTTGTGCATAGTTTTTTAATTTCATGAGAACCTATGGGCTGTTTTGAAATTACGTTTTGTGTTTCAATGTTTAACAATGGTTCAAAGTGTCCACTTAAAGAATTGATGTCATGAAATAGTATAGAGACTGATTCTATGTAGTCAGAAGTATTGAACTGTAAGTACCTTCTTGCTGTTATTCTTGACCAAAGGCATATTTGTATATTCAACCATTTGGATATCTAGTGAATGCAGAATAAGTCACCCCACAATCCACTTTCAGTGCAATCTACCTATGGCTTTGCAGATAATCGCATTCTATGGAAATATGTTTGCGGATCATGTACTTTGTGCAATGTATATAGAGTATCAGGATCTAGTTCATAGTTATATGATTTTATTGCTTCTTTGTCCTTGTTTTGAAAGCAACTCAAGAAGTAATCTATAGCTTCATTTCGTAGTTGAATTGATGTGTAGCGATTGTTAAGCAGTAGCTGTAATGAGTCAAACAAACAATCACCAACATTGTATGCAAAAGCACTTAATCTGCAAAGCCCCTCGCTCTTAAGCACGTAGTCAATGTTTGATATTTGGGGGCACTTTTTCAATTCATAGGTGTCAACATCTATCATTTTCTTTGTTTCTTTCGTATCCCAATGTGTTTGAGAATAGCACATGTTATGTATGAATAGTATCAAATGCTATCATCTAGATTACAAAATCTATAGTTTTATCCTATGTTGCCTATGTACTTTTACTCAATATCATTCTATAGTATTAATCATGTTGTCAAGCATCTTGGAAGATAATAATCTCTATATATGTTGGAAAATGGATCTTGAGTAGTAGCAGAATCCTATGTGACATATCATACAACAAACAATTTTTTAGAAGCACAAGGGGAAAATAGTATTAATTCTTCAACCTGACCTTGTCATCCACTGTCCCCCACCAGGATTGTATGTACTTATTCCTGTTACATTGACAAATTGGATAAATGAGTACAATGCATGATGTATACTCTCAATGCCACAAACACAAAACAATATTTTCAGGTAGCTTTGTTTACATGCAAGAAATGGTGGATAAGAATCTTTTTTGCTCACATTGTCAATCAGAGGCTATGGTCTTCAAATGTTTTGTGTAATTGAATTCCTTTGTTTCTATGTACTTCTAAGTGACTGATTTTCTCAAAGAGCAAATGATTTTAAAAGCTATTCACATAAACATGAATTAAGTGGCATGTAGGGAATAGTTTCATAAATCATTTCTGTTTTTAAAAAATCAGGGAAATGCAAAGGCATTGATTGATCAAAGAAGATCTATGGCTTTTTTTATTTGTGGCAATAGCTTTTAAAATCATTTGAGTTTTAAAAATTTGAGGAAAATGCAAAGGCATAGATCCATTGAGCAAAAGCGAAGGCATAGATTGATTAAAAAATAAAAAAAGAGATTAAAACTCATAGGTGCAGGCACATAGTGCATAAATGCAAAGTAAATGCATTAAATTGCATGTGGCTGGATGGGACACTGCTGAAATGGCTTGGTGGACATGTATAGCCAGGCTGCTTTGTTCATTTGTTATAGGCTTAAGTCACTTGTTAAGCATGACTATTACTTTGCGGAAATTGTTTTTCTATTCTACAAGTCTTTTTTCTAGAGGAGTTTACAGTGATTGAGCAGACTTTGTTATAGTTACAGTGTCCAGAACCAGAAACGAGTTACTTGAGGCAATAAATAGTTTCTTTTATCAGTTTTCTCTTACTATACAGGTTTATAGCACACAGTGAAATTGGCAATGTGAGCAAGAAAAAATTGTGGTTAATGTCATTTTGCATGTAAACAAGACCATGGAAAAATATTGCGTAATGTCTATGAGTAACATAGTACATCATTCATTGTACTCATGTGCCATGTCAGCTTTTGAAATTAACTTTGTGGTCTTTTTTTGCAGTACAGGAAGATTAAACACACGTTCACTTGCACAGTGCATGGCAACTTGCCACAGATATAAGTAGTCTTATGAACAAAATTTCCTTAAATGCATATAGGTAAAATCCAGTTGACATAAAACAAAGACTTATGACTTTATAGGCTATTTGAAACTGTAAAAAGATTTAAAAATTGCATTCTAGCAGTTCATTCTATTCTATGGATATTGTATAGAGGAAGTATAACTAGTTAACACATAAGCAAAACTTGTTCTATTTTTCAAAGAAAAATTACTATTGCAATTGTGGAAAATGCATTTTCTTGTTCCTATATGTGCAAGCAGCCTTTTAAATCATTTGTGTTCAAAGAAATGAGGAATACAAGATGACAAAATGAAAACATGTAAAAGAACTTTATGCAGTCATTATATTGAAGAAATTTCAATTGCATTTCAAGAAAAGCAGAAAGACAATTTAGAGAGTTTACCTTGCAATCTACTATTGAATGGTCAAGTATACTTCTAGCAATGTACAAATTCTAGCTATTATTATAGGCACAAGTAATTTTTCCTAGTACAATGACAAAATTGAGAAGTGAGCAAACTATAAAAACATATACTATTTCATCTACAACCATGGGAAATCTTCCTAGAAGCACATATTTGGAAAACTCTGCATCATTTTTTACAAAAAAAAAAAGAGGAGAAGGTTAATATGCTAACTTCACGTTGTAGTTTGTGCATGATTGTTTAAATACAGTTGAAAGCACCGATCCCTATCACAAAGAAAATTTAGACAAATGAGTACAGTGAGTGACATATACTATGTCATTCATAAAAAAAAAATAGAATTCTCATGTAGATTCATTTCGACGAGAAAAACCTAAGTAATAACTTTTGTTTCTTATAATGCAAATTGCATCTTATAATTTTTAAATACTTATTGTTATTTGTGTACCCTATAATATGGAATTTTTTTTGCATTTGCATGCATTAGTGTAATTCTGTTATTGCAATGGTGGCATAAGCTCTTTAAGAGCAATCAGTGGAATAGATGCCATATTTGCTTAAGCATCTGAAAAGTGTAAATAGGCCATGGCAACCTATCAATACTAAGCCAAAAAACAACACAGACCTATGCTACCACTGTTAAGTTCTGATAAAAACAATTTCTAGCTATTATTTAATGCTAGACCAGCTATCACTTAATAGTCAAAGCCATATAAATATTGATTTTCTAACTAAATGGGGTCATTTCATTTCCATTTGCATAAGTTTATTTTGTACCATTATGTAGCAGTTACTTTTACTTGTGCAATGAAGCCACATGTAAGCACAATTCATAACTCATGGCATTTAGATACACTCAAGGAGAAATACAAACCAAGGTTGTTCGCATCCTGATAAGAAAGATGATGACATACATCCAATTAATGTATGCCAGAACATCTTATTCAATGAAGATGATTTGGATAGGGACGTTACAAATGAGAATCCTTATTGGTGTGTAAGTAATCCTCTTTTTCAAGACTTCTCAAGGAAATTACATGTGAATACTATCAGTGAACAGGTGGATTCAGATTTATTTATTGACTTTCATTGATGGGTCAAATGTGCACAAGAATAGTTATAATTATTTCTTTCTTTTTATTACTATGTATGTAAATAGTATTTAGCAGTTACCTAATTAATTAGATATCAAATGATAGAGGGGAAAAGAAGATTAATTAATTAAGATAATTTGATTCATTAATTAATAAGGTGAATTATTATGTAAAAGTACATAGATTAGAAGTTTGCAAAAAATCCTCTTTCCTTTATGCTTTAATGACAACGAGAAAGCTGAAAGCAATTGTGGAGTTTATGCCTATATCTATAAACTGCATTTGCCTAACAGCCTGCAAAGCCTTCTCAACACATTGTCCACATATTGTTCAAAAGGTCCCATTATGGCACATGCTAACAGCACAGTGGCTCTAAAGTTTGCACTATGGAACAGTAATGCAGTAATTGAAGATATGTAATCTTTAGAGGACTCATAAGCACCAAGTTATCATCAAGCTTCCATATTGTACATTGGAGAAAACATAACTGTTCATCCAAGGAACTAGTCTATGAAGATTAGTGTAGGCTGAGCACTGTGAAACCCAATCTGCCTATGGATTGTTAAACAAAAGAAAGCCGATGAAAATAACTATTTATTGCTTGAAGTAACTTGTCTACAAGTGTCATTTTTGGAACCATGACAACCTTTTCCCTGTCATTGTAAACTCTCTCCTAGAGAAGACATGTAGACACACACATATATATACATATGTATATATATGTACAGATACATCCATGTAGACACACATAAATGCATGTATGGACGTAAACATATATGCATGCATGCATATACACATAGATTCATCTATACACACATACATATATGCATAAATACACACATGCATAAATATATCCAGAGACATATGCATACATGCATATATGCATCTACAAATGTTTACATAGATATCCACATAGGAAAATGCATATGTACATAGAGACATGTATACATACATACATGCACCAACACATCAGGCACAAAGTGATAATGATAGGCCTACTAAAGCACTATGAAACATGGCTTCATTATGCACTTAAAATAAGAAACTATGGGAAATAACTAATTATCACCTCAAGTATCTCGTTTCTGGTTCTGGACTCTGTAACTATAACATCTCCTACTCATTGGCTACAAACTCTTCCTTAGAACATGCACTTACAGAACACAAAAAAAACACACACAAAGTAATAGAGATGCATAGCAAGTGGCTTAACTCTATATTAAATGACCAAAGTACCCTGGCTACGCGTGGCCACCAAGCCATTCCAGCACATTCAACCTCGAGCCAGATGCCATTTAATGCATTTAATTTGTATTCATGCACTACATACGTCTACTCACCAGTTTTATAAACTATGCCTTTGCTTAAATTTATTTAATCAATTTATGCGCTCGCATTTTCCTGATATTTTAATGCATCTAATCTGTATTCATGGATTACGTACCTCTAGCCACCAGTTTTCAAACTATGCCTTTGCTTAAATTTATTCAATCAATCTATGCGTTCACATTTTCCCAAATTTTCAAAACAAAAATGATTTATAAAGCCACTCAGACAAATAGGGATATAGATAAATGCTAATTTTTGAATATAAATAATAGCTCTCCAAATTCAAACTATACAAAAAAATAAGTAATATGTTAAATGCTGAAATGTGGTTGGCCAATGTTGCCAGTTAAAAGCATTCCAACCAAATGCATGAGTATTACTGCCTTGACGCTAGGAACCAATAAAATTCAGACTATACAAAACAGTTTATCCAAGTGAGTGCTATTAGGTTTGTTATCTTCAATTTCAAACTCCTTTGACTTTAATGCATTTTCTTTGATGGTAGGATATGGAGATTCTTTTTTTTTGAGAGTTTAGAACAATATGACAAATCTTTTTGATATACTGTGTTTAGCACATTGCAACAACAAATAGATACAAAGACTGTGGAAGGCTTCTTTTAGAGTTTGGAGCAGAAGTAAACATCATAGGTACCCTTGAATACTTGTTTGTGTTCTCATTCTACTAGAGCATTGTAGAGTTCTAAATGTTGTTTTTAGTTGCTTGTTATTCAGTATGCTGTAAAAGTGAGCTAAAAATTTTGAAAAATCATAATGAATTAGAAAGCTCAAGAATCTATTGTTTTTTCTATTTTCCAAATTCCTGATTGTTTCATTTAACAAAATAAAGTTATTGACCAGATTCTACTAAACTAAAACAGATGGAGGAGGAAGTGTGTCTCTGTCAGAAGCAATTCTTGGGTCATATGAATTGATAGGAAAACTACTAGATACCCTTTTTGCATTATTGTACGTGTATTTTGCAAAAGTAATCTGATAAAAAATCAATGTTCCTAAAAGCTTTTTAATAGATTATTGGAGTTTAAACTGTTACTTGTTTATGCTACATGTCATTGTATTTCATAGCTTATGTTTCCTATGCATTCCTTGTTTCCAATTCCTGGACCTTGTCTATATTTCCACATTGTGTATATATGTCTATGATAGCATTTTCAACTGTTATATCTACCTATAAGCCAATACATAACTGCTGGGGCCAAATAAGTGTGGACAATATTATAGAGACAAACTTATTTCAAGTGCCTTAAATTCATTGTCATCTTACAAATTGGTTTGTACTTTTTTGTGACATCTACTAGTAGCAAGGGAGCAATGAAGGACTTGGATAACAATTGCATCTTATGTTTTTATTCCCTCTTGTTTGCACTAAGAATCTCCATTTGTGGTATAATCATATAGTTTGTTTCGCTATAACTTGCAAAATAGGGGCTTGATTGCATTGCACACTTATAAACTCAATTTTAATACATTATGGTTGTACCTGATCCTATTAAGGTGACAAAACATGATAAGCAATCCAACAAAAGAATGCAAAATTTTAGTCATTTGCCATATGTAGACATGTTTTGATGGTAGAAAGGTAGACAACAATAATATAGTGTGGAGTACAGTGGAGGCTTATGGAAAATTGAAAATAGTGAGTCGTTCCGACAATTTGTCAAGACTCTCTAAGTTAATACAGTTAGTCTAGGAATATGTGGGGTATACATATGATGATTAAAAAGAAGCTCTATCTATAGCAATACAAGAGAAAGAGCGAAATATTTTATTTTTAATGATTTGTGTTTTTTGATTCAAAGTTTTCTAATATATGTGTTATTATTAGTCATGTATTTGAAAACAATGTTACCCCATATACAACTAAATTTAAGCAAAGGAATAGATTTGAGAACTGATAGCTTTTATCAATACAAAGGGGACGTTTACAGTGACAGAGCAAAAGCTCCTGTGCTCATTGAATGAACACCAAGGGACAAGTTACTCAAGGTAAAAAATTGCTATTTTTATTTATTTTTCTTCATTTTATCCCAAAAACACAAGTTGGGTTTCACAATGCATCAAAACACATATGTGCAAACAACTCCCAAAATTATTATTGCAATTGATGACACTAATAGTGTAATGGATACTAATAGTCAAAACACCAAAAAAACCAGCAAGTATTTTTTTAGATTCAATAGAAACAAGTATTAATTGAAAACAGATTAACCTGTGAGACTATTTATCATAGGTCCTTGAATTCCAAATGTACAAGTGTGAGCATGGTTCTCTATAGGCTTTTGCTATGCATTTTAACTATATTGTTGTTTTGCATCGAGCCTAAAGAAACATTGTAACTATGGTTTCCAAATAGATTTTAATCAATCAATTTAAATTAGGAAAGGTTTCCAATTACACTTAATACTTGAGCCATAAAGCACCATTGCTTCAAGCTATAGCAAAAGTGCAGACAGGCACACAAAACCAAATTCAACTATGACATCATGATGAGGGCACAGCCTGAGACATAGAAAATAACCCACAAACAAGAGAATAATTTTATTATTCAGAAAAATGGAGCTTCTTACATGCAGAGGATCTCAAATCCCCAAGTTCTACAACACATGCAAGTTATAGAAAGCTACAGAATCACCCTTTCGCAATATGCGAGCTTGTCCCCAAAAAGTTACCCAAAAATTAGAAACTCGCCCATAAATAGAGCTCCTCTTAAGTTTGGAGCCAAAACAACATTCAATTTTGAGTTTAGGCGGTTTGGTGCTGAAAAATTACAACTTGAAGTTCAAATTTCAAAAGAAATTTGCAATTGTATCTTCTAGAAAGTGCGCCAACTTCTCAGGGCCATAACTTTTGATCCGGGGCTTCGATTCGCGAACCGTTTGAACCATTGGAAAGGTCTTGAAGTCAAGAATGCGCTCAAAATTTTCACACCAATTTTGCCAAGTTTTGGGGCCGATCTGGGAACTCTAAGTGCCTCAAATCTAACTCGAAAGATTTTTAGGTGCAAATCTAAGAAACTAAAACTGCAATATCTTTCCACCTAGGAATAGAAAATAAAAAACCATAAATTGGGAATTTCACTATGACGAAAAGGGTATCCAAAAATGTAAAAACATCTAAAAACTGAGAAACTTGAAATTTAACTATTTTTGGGTGATGCAAGATTGCCCTTACACCACTGGATGCTCCTGCATCAGACACCCAGGGTAATTTGAGAAGTGACCCTGTCACGTCTCAGATGGTGGAGGAAAAACCTAAATGGTCAACCTCTGCCTTAGGCAACCAGGATGAATCTTCAATAGGCCTTCCTTTCCATTTCACCAGATATTCTTCATACTGCCTGTTCCTGGTACTCCTTCCCACATGACTATCTAGGATTTCTTCAATCTCCTCCTTTTCTGAAGTAGGTGCTGGAATTCCACACTGTTCCATCGTTGGTACTTCCTCTATGCCACCTTCATGATACTCTGTCAAATCTGAAATGTTGAACATAGGGGAAATGTTGAATCCATCCGGCAACTCTACCTCATATGCATTCCCTGAATCATGCCTCTTCAAAATTTTACAGGGACCAAACTTCTTCATCTTCAATTTGTTATATGTTCCCACTGGAAACCTTTCTTTCCTCAAGTGGACCATCACTTCATCACCAATCTGAAACTCCTTATACCTCCTCTTCTGATCTACCTTAGCCTTATACTGCATATTCATCTTGTTAATATGTTCTCTTACCTTCTCATGTATATCCTTGATGTGTTCTGCAAAATCTTTGGCTTCAACACTTATTTTCTTCTATTGGTCCATCTTCCTCAATTCTGGAGCTATTCTGGGGCTACCTCCACACACAATCTGAAGTGTCTACTAGTGCTTCATTGACATAATTATTGTAAGAAAATTCACTGGGGTAAGATCAAGTCCCATCCCTTGGGTTTATCTCTACAAAACATCTCAGTAGGTTACCCAGACTCTTGTAACAACCTTTCTGCCCATCTATTTGTGGATGGTGTGCAGAACTGAACTTCAACTCTGTCTTCAGCTTCTTCCACAAGGTCCTCCAAAAGTACCCCACAAATTTGGTGTCACGATTTGAAACAATACTCTTTGGCAGACCATGTAGCCTCACCACCTCTTTGAAGAACAAGTCAGCAATGTGGACTGCATCATGGGTCTTCTGACATGGAATGAAATGTGCCATCTTCAAAAACCTATCAACCACCACAAAGACTGAATCATTCCCTCGTTGTGTCCTTGGCAAACCAAGAATAAAGTCCATACTTATATCCTCCATGGCCTCTCAGTACAGGCTGATATAAGCCCTATATTCGGCTCACTCCTTTAGCCATCTGACATACCACCGCAACTTTGTACAAACTTCTTCACATCCTGTGACAACTGAGGCCAATAATAATGCTCCTGATAATGGCAATGGTCTTATCCCTGACCAAAATGTCCCACCATTCCTCCACTATGCTTCTCCTTTATCAGGTTCTCCCTCATGGAACTCCTGGATACATAATTGACTTCCCTTAAATAACATGCCATCCTGGATTATGAAATCCAGCCACCTTGTCCTGTCCACTATAACAGGTTCCTTGCAAGCTTTCCAAGCCTCTGCAAAATCAGGATCTTCTGCGTATAGTGTCTTAAGTTCATTGAACCCAACCACTTCAATCTGCATCTTTGTCATCAATGTATGCCTCCTACTTAAGGAATCTACAACCCTATTTGACTTCCCACTCCTATGTTTCAAAACAAAGGTATAACTCTGCAAAAACTCTACCCATTTCATATTCCTCTGATTTAATTTTCCCTAACTACTTAGGTACTATAAGGCCTGATGATCAGTATATAGAACAAATTCCTTCAGCAACAAATAATGTCTCCATTTCTTTAATGCTTGAACTATTACATAAAATTCCTGATCATATATAGAATACTTTCTCTTGGCATCATTTAACTTTTCACTAAAATAGGCAATGGGCTTACCTTCTTGGATCAACACTACTCCAATGGCACAACCACTAGCATCACAATCCACCTGAAACACCTTGTTGAAATATGGGAGGGATAGAATTGGTTGCTCTGTTACCTTCTGCTTAACAGCTCAAAACTCTTTGTTGCTCTTAGTGCTCCACTTGAATTATTTTCTATCCCTCCTCATTATTTTAGTCGTGGGTCCACAAATACTACCGGGTTTCTAATGAAATTTCTATAAAATCCAGCTGCATTCATGGAAAGATCTCACTCCTGCGCTTCGGGTAGCTATCTGTAATAGCCTTCACCTTCTTCCTCGATCCATCTTGAGACCTTCAAGTTGAGACAACAAACCCCAAGTACACTAACTCCTCTTCACAAACTGCACTTCTTCAGATTAATCAATAGTTTCTCTCTTAACTTCTCAAAGGTTCTCCCGGAATATACATTAGATGCTCATATCAAAATATTATCTAAATACACAATAACAAAACTTCCCAAAAATTCTTTTAGTACCTCGTTTATGAGCCGCATGAATGTGCCTTGTGCATTGGTTAGCCCAAAAGGCATGACTAACCACTGCATGTGCCCTCTTCGTCTTGAAGGTAGTCTTCCATTCATCTCCTCTCTAATCTCGATCTAGTGATATCCACTCTCTATCAATCTTTGTGAAGTAATGAAGCCCACTCAAATAGTCCATCAGTCATCCATCCTTGGTAGGGGAAATCAGATTGACATTTCATATGGCTCAGAATCAGACATCCTCCACTCCCCATCCTTCTTTGGCTTAGTACTTGTGTAATGTGACATGGACTCAAACTCTCCCATATCAAACCTTCTCTCATCAACTCTTGAACTTGTCTGGTCAACTCATCATTTTCTACTGGAGTCATTCTATGAGCTGCCTTATTTGGCAAACTAGCTCCATGAATCAAGTCAATCTGATGACTGATCTTCCTTATTGGTGGTAAACCCTTAGGTACATTATCAGAAACAATATCCTCAAACTCATCCAACATCCTAGAAACTTCTTCTGGAACCTTCTCACTATCCTCCTTACTCACTCTAGGAATCAATGCATAACACACACGCTCATGCTTCATACCGTCTAAAAATTTGCTTCCATCTACATAACAAATTCTAGCACTACTAGATACCTTTTCTTCAGTCTCCTTTAGGGGTTTCAACTTGTGACAAACCCCATCCTTGTCAAGGAATAAGTGTTTGCATGGCCATCATGTATAGCTCATTTTAATTTAACTGCCATGGCTCCCCAACAACATGTGACATGCATCCATGGGATGATGTCACGTAGTAATTCCCCATCATGGTAGCTCCTCGATCTTGAACTCTTTACTAGGCACCGCCATTGACCAAAACTCTTGTGGTCTTTCTGCAACTAGGCAATCCGACACAGACATGGTACCTTTCCCTCTTTAGCTTCAACTTTGTGACCATCTCCTCCCACACCAAATTATCAGTTCCCAATCATTAATAATGACATCACAACATTTTCCTTCATACTTGCACCTTGTAGTGAAATAGATTCTTCCTCTATTCTGGCTCCTTTTCCTTAGTCATCAGGGCTCTCCTAATCACTAGGGCTTCTCCCCTTTTAGCATCATCTGAATGTTCAGATTAGGCCTCCTCATCTGCATGTGCAACCCTTCCATGACCTTCTGGCCTTTTTTCTACCCTTCCTTGGTGTTGTGGACATTCATAGGCTCGATGCCCTTCTTCACCACACTGGAAACACGTTCCTTTGAAACCACCCCTTCCAGATCCTTGTCCATATCTCCCTCATCCTCTACCTCTTTGATCACCACTGTTTTGATCACAAGGATGGTAGAAGTTTTCATTCCTTTGGCTTCGGTTGGTACCCACATCTTCACTTTTCTTTTCATCATCATTTCGGCTTCCTGAAGGTCTTCCATTGCCCCTTCCACTTTGACCTCCTCGTCCTTTTTGCTTGCCATCAAATCTTTTGTTCAGCTTCTCTTCCACCTTCAGAGCAAACTGATACACATCCTCAATAGTGGTCATTCTGACTAGACTTAACTCCTCCTAAATACTCGGTCATAACCCATTAAGATATCGGGCTACCTTCTCCTTGTTTGCCTCTATGTGGTGCGTTCTAATGATTATCTTGTGAAATTATTCAGTATATTCTTTCACAGATCTGCTTCCTTTCTTCAACCCTTGCAATTTCTTCAACAAATCTAACTCGTAGTCCACTGGTATGAACTACTTCTTTAGTTTCTCTACCATGCGATCCCATCCAGTGATATTTCCTTTTCCTCTTCGATTTCTTTCCAACTGAACCTCTTTCCACCAAATACTAGCATGGCCCTTTAGCTTCATTTTTGCAAACTTAACCCGATCTGGGTCCTCTATTTCCTCATACTCAAAATATTCTTCTAGCTCATTGATCCAGTCAATCAACTCTTCCGGGTTCAGACTTCTAGAATAACTAGGGACTTTTGCTCTGAGTCTTTTCCCGATCTTCGAAATGGCCCTTATTAGTTGCATTTGGTCTTGATCAATTGCATCTTCTTCCTCTTCTACATCCGAACCTTCTTCCTCTCCTTCATCCTCACTTTCCTCCCTCGAGTTTAACCCTCTTCTCAATTGCTCTTGTAACGCATCAATCTGTCTCTGGAGGGCTGCCTGTGCATCTCTTCCACCAGCATTTCTGCCACCTCAACCACCTCTGGCACCACCACGCCTACCAAGCATCACTCTTGGAGACATCTTTCTTGACCTCAATCCACAACCATGGTCCTGGTGTGAACTGCCTCACGATCGGCGATCTGTCCACACACTCAAGAAAACCCTCTCTGATACCACTTGATAAGGGCACAGCCTGAGACACAGAAAATAACCCACAAACAAGAGAATAATTTTATTATTCAGAAAAATGGAACTTTTTACATGTAGAGGATCTCAAATCCCCAAGTTCTACAACACATGCAAGTTATAGAAAGCTACAGAATCACCCTTTCGCAATATGTGAGCTTGTCCCCAAAAAGTTACCCAAAAATTAGAAACCCGCCCATAAATAGAGTTCCTCTTAAGTTTGGAGCCAAAAAAACATTCAATTTTGAGTTTAGGCGGTTTGGCGCTGAAAAATTACAACTTGAAGTTCAAATTTCAAAAGAACATTTGCAATTGTATCTTCTAGAAAGTGCGCCAACTTCCCGGGGATATAACTTATGATCCGGGGCTCTGATTCGCTAACCGTTTGAACCGTTGGAAAGGTCTCGAAGTCAAGAATGCGCTCAAAATTTGTTATGCCAATTTCACCAAGTTTTGGGGCCAATCCAGGAACTCTAAGTGCCTCAAATATAATTCAGAAGATTTTTAGGTGCAAATCTTAGAAACTGAAACTGTAATATCTTTCCACCCAGGAATAGAAAATAAAAACCGTAAATTGGGAATTTCACTATGATGAAAAGGGTATCCAAAAATGTAAAAACATCTAAAAATTGAGAAAATTGAAATTTAACTATTTTTGGGTGATGCAAGATTGCCCTTACACCACTAGATGCTCCTGCATCACATCATCTACCAAGGATTTTTTTTCTATCACTATGATTAACTATTGAACTCAATTGGCTCATCAGTCAAATAGCTTAATTGTTCACTGACCTAACTTGTTTGAAAGCTATCCTATTAAACTGATTAGTTAATTTCATTAATGAGTAAAAGATAGAATTGACTTAATTTGCATGAGTCAAGTGTAACATTGACTTATTTGTTGATTGACTTTGATTAATGTATCAGAGACAGATGAGACAAACTAAATTGTCATGAGTGAAATGTGAGATGGACTTATTAGCTCATATGCCACATATACTATGACATTTGAACTTTTCTCAAATAATAGCAAAAGCAATAGAATAAACAGATGGCTTGAACATAGACAAAGGAATATAATTAATATGGATAGCTATAGCTTGTTGAATATTTGTAGCACAAGAAACACAAAGGAAAATGTTGACAAAGGTTTTCCAATTTCGGTTTGCACCTAGCAATTGCATTTGCTTCCTTTTCTATAAAGCCTTTTCAAGAAATTCTTTTTTTTTGCATATGAATGGCCATGATTGGTTTAATTGATTTGGTGAATAAAGATGATTTATAATTAACTATAACTAACTATTCAAGAAAATTGATCTATCAATGAACTAGTTTCATTGATTGGTCAAGTAACTTGATTGACAGTTAACTTGATCAACTATTTAGTTAATTTTCTTGAAAGTTTGCAAAGAGCTTTTTCGACAAATAATTCTCTGCATAGCTTGCAATCATTACACACCAAGATCCAACATTTCTTCGAGGAATTCTATCAAACAGTTCACATGTTTTTCTTGTGCTTAAATATTTTGTATACATATTCATGAGAGCATTTCAAACCATAATATTTGTCAGAAAATCCACATCTTATCATGTTTAGATGAATGTACATATCCTATTCTAAAGCTCCTATTTTATTAAAAATAGGAAAAATGGTCAGAAAGATTGTGTATCTGTGAATGTGAATAGGCAAGATTGATTTATCTGATTTGGAGGATAAAGATGACTAATAATTAACTATGACTAACCACTCAACACAATTAATTCATCAGCCAATTAGCTTGATTGATTTCTGAATTAACTTGTTTGGAAGCTATCATGTTAATCCAACTAGCTAATACGCCACACACAACATGACATTTGAGATCTAAAGAAATCTCATGGACGCAAATCTGCTATCATGTTAATGCCATGTAAACATTGATTTTTCAATTTCATGGGGTTATGCTATTTCCATTTGCCCAAGTTATTTGCATTCCATTATCTAGGACTAATTATTAAATGTTTAAACCGGCTACATGCAAATAGAAATCACAATTCATAGCATCCATATACACCTATGCACAAGTACATGTTATCCAACATATTAACACACACATGGTTTTCTAGTGCTAGTTTCTTAACTGCCTTTGATCAATAGTTCAAATGCACTCAAGGGTAATTGTAATTATTTCTTTGTTTTAATTATTATGTACTTTAAGACTATCTAGCAACTGCCTAATTATTTAACTATCCTTGTAGACGTTTGACCCATCAATCATAGTCAATCAATAAATCTGATTCCACCTGTTCTCTAATAGTATTAGCATGCAATTTTCTTGACAAGTCTCCAAAAAGACCATCAGACACACACCAATACAGATTCTCATTTGTGACCTCCCTATCCAAATGATCTTCATTCAATAAGATGTTGTGACACACATTAATTGGATGTATCTCATCATCTTTCTTATCAAGATGCCAACAACCTTGATTTGTATTTGTCCTTAAGTGTATCTGGATGCCATGAATTATGAATTCTACTTCCATGTGGCTTGGTTGTACAAGCAATAGTAAGCGCTACATAATAGTAGAAATCACAACTCATAGCATCCATATACACCTATGCACAAATACATGTTATCCAACACGTTAACACGCACATGGTTTTCTAGTGCTAGTTTGTTAATTGCCTTTGTTTAATAGTTCAAATGTACACTAGGATAATTGTAATTATATCTTTCTTGTAATTGCTATGTACTTAAAGGCTATTTTGCATCAATGAATTATGTACCTTTAACCACTAGTTTTAATCAAAGTATGCATATGGATTCAGAATCAAACTTTCAAAATACACAAGACTATGTTTAAATTATAAAGTGTGATTAGCCACCAAAGACATTGACTGGATACTAATTGCACATTTGATGTCATATTATTGCAACAAAGATCTACTTTTGAACCCCAATTACTTAATTTTTATGAACCATATAGCATATGCCACTCACAATACCCATTTGTAAAGATTGTCCTTGTAACAAAAAGCAATGATATGACTACAAGTACAATCAATATAGTGAGAATCTTGAATTAACCCTTTTCTTTGTCTACTTTATGCAATTGTAAAAAAAGGAGAAGGTTTATTCTAGAAACTCACCCTATACTCTTTTCTTCAAGAATTTGCCACAGCTGCACCACTACACCACCTCTCTTCTTCCGATCAAAAGCATTGCACCATGTAATAAGCTTTGATTAGTAAACAAAGACCATTTGTTTATTTTTCTAAAAGAATAGCAATTAAGCTCAAGGAAATGACCAAAATGCAAACAACTCCCAAAATTACAATTGTAACATATAATACTACTACTGCAATGGATACTAATAGCCAAATCCATTAAAACACTAGCAATCATTTTTTAGGTTCAAGAGACACAAGTATAAATGTAAATCAGATTAACTACACAAACTAGTTACCATAGGTTCTTGCACCACAAATCTTCTACCAATGAATTTAACTCCTCTTTTGCACAGAGTCTAAAATTATTTTATCAAGCAATATTACTTAACTGCTCTACGACAACATTGCAATTTGAATTTTAAAACATATTTGACATAGTTTTTTATAACCCCAAGATACATTTTTTTAGCTTCCTAAGCATTCAGTCTAAGTTTTCCAATTACAAAATCTCAAATTGTTGTTTGCTTCGTATGTTTGTTCCTTGAATTTGGTCACCAGGCACAATGTACACAAGGATAATTGTAATTTTTTCTTTCTCTTAACTACTATGTATTCAAAGACTACTTAATAGCTACCTAATTAATTAGTTATCTAATGATACAAGGATAAATGACAAATATGGAATTCACTACTTTAACATGTCTGAAATGTCACATGGACCTATTAGCTGACACGCTACATTTATTGTGACTTTTGAGTGCTTAATCCATCTACATGCAAGTACAAATCACAACCCATAATTATAATGTGCACAAGGCTATTTATAATTATTTCTTTCTTTCTATTATTATGTATTTAAAGATTACTTAATAGCCACCTAATTAATTAGATATCACATGAAAGAAGAGTAACCAAGAGCTACCAACTCCATAAAAATGCCAAAGTCAACATGTGAATATCAAGGTGTCTAGATTTAATACTCATTGCATTCCCCAGAAGCCCATTTTCTTGAGAAGTTTTATAAATCGGTTCACTTACCTTATAAATGCTTTCGTATTTTACATGTCTACCTATGAAAACAGTAACCACGACATCTGACAGAATTTAAATGCTTGTTGGCACAAAAAAGGTTTATACTGCACTCTTTTCTCTGTCTCTGTGCAAATGAAAATTTGTATTCTGCTATGGTAAATTCTCTAGTGCATTAGGTACTTTAGCACAATATAGGTTTATACTGCATTCTTTTCTCTATCTCTGTGTAAATGAAAATTTGTATTCTACTATAATAAATTCTCTAGGGCATTAGGTACTTTAAAGCTCAATTTTTTGGATGTTGCTCTTGTTCCAGGTTTGATTCTTTTTGGGTGTTATAACTACCTACTGTTGTATTAGTTTCCCATTTTTTCTTCTACATATGCATGAATATATATACAACTAATCATATATAATATTTTTTCTTTCACGAGTTTTGTCAAACAGTTCTCCTATTTTTTGTATGCTCCGATTGTTTGCATTTATGCCTACACGGACTATAACCATGACTTTTAACAAAATCCCTCTATCCTTTATGCTTTGATGACAATGGAAAAGCTCAAAGGAACACACTGTTGAATCATTGTTCACAAGCTCTCATTATCGCACATGTTGGCATAATTTTCGTTCCAAAGTACTTTTTATGGGACCACTTTGTAGTAAACCAAAATATCCAAACTTTATAGGGCTCTCATGCATGAAGTAAAATGGACAAGAGGGTTTCTACATAATTCTTATCAAACGCAAATCTTTTTTCTTCTACAAATGCATCAATATAAAAATAACTAATCATATATACTAGTTTTTCTTTCACGAGTTTTGTCAAACAACTCACCTATTTTCTGTATGCTCCCATTGTTTGCATTTATGCCTACGAGGACAATAACCATGACTTTTAACAAAATCCCTCTATCCTTTATGCTTTGATGACAACGAAAAATCTCAAAGCAACACACTATTGACTCATTGTTCCAAAGCTCTCACTATCGCTCACGCTGACATAATTTTGGTTCCAAAGCCCTCTTTATGGGTCCGCTTTGTAGTAATCAAAAAATATACAAACTTTACAGGGCTCACATGCATGAAGTAAAATGGACAAGAGGGTTTCTACATAATTCCTATCAAACGTAGATGAAACCTTCGCATTTCAACAAGTAATTTGAATAGATAATACTAAAAGTACTTTAAAATATGAATTTATAGTCAAAGTATACAAATGCCTTAAAGCACTATGAAACCCTACTTGCATTTCTCGTATCACATAGATGAAAACAATAAAAAGTTACCTCTTGTGACCTCAAGCAATTTGTCTCTCGCTGTCCAGTGTGTAACTTTGCAACTCCAAAATCCCCTGCTCGGCCACACAATAGAGCACTATGAAATTATCACCTCAAGTAACTCATTTCTGGGTCTGGACTCTACAACTATAACATCTCCTGCTTAGCCGCTACAAGCTCTTCTCAGAGCACGCACTTATAGAACACAAAAACAACAGACGCAAAGTAATAGAGATGCATAACAAGTGGCTTAACTCTATATTAAATGACCAAAGTACCCTGCCAATGAGTGGCCACCAAGCCATTCCAGTACCTTCACCTCGAGCCAGATGCCATTTAATGCATTTAATTTGTATTCATGCATTACGTACGTCTACCCACCAGTTTTGTAAACTATGCCTTTGCTTAAATTTATTTAATCAATTTATGCACTCGCATTTTCCTGATATTTTAATGCATTTAATCTGCATTCATGGATTACGTACCTCTAGCCGCCAACTTCTAAACTATGCCTTTGCTTAAATTTATTTACTCTATTTATGCGTTCGCATTTTCCCAAATTTTTAAAACAATAATGATTTATAAAGCTACTCAGATGAATAGAAAAATAGATAAATGCTAATTTTCCAATATATAAAATAGGTCTCCAAATTCAAACTATACAAAAAAATAAGTAATATGTTAAATAGCGAAATGTGATTGGCTGATGCTGCTAGTTAAAAGTATTTTGGGCGAATGCATAAGTATTACTGCCTGCCGGCAGGAACTAATAAAACTAAATTTAAAAAGATCAAAATTAAAAAAAAGCAAAATCTAATTTAGAAAAATCTATTAAAAGTTAAAAGCTAAAAGCAAAAACTAAATCTAATTTAAAAATTAAAAGCTAACTCTACATTAAAAGTTAAAAGCTAAAAACTAAAATCTAATTTTAAAAGTTGAAAACTAAAAATCTAATTTAAATGTTAAAACTAAAAACTAACACTTAAAATTAAATTGCAGGATAAAATGTTGTGGGGTGTTATTCATTATTCAAAGATTCAAATCAAAGATTTGTGCTACAAGCTCATAAATTGCTGAAAACTGATACATTTTTAAATTATGCCAATGATTTTTGTTTTTTTGTTTTTTTGTTTTTTTTATTTTTTTGCTTTTTTGCTTTTAGTCATTTAAAGTTTTTATTGTATTTTGAAATGCTTTCACAATGTAACTTGCTACAAAGAAATTGATATCATATTTTTCCTTTCAACTACAAAATGAGACAATGTATATCATATCAGATCTGGAATATGGAGTTGTTGATCCTGCAAAATATATATCATCTTCAGATGTGAAGAAATCAATATGGTGTAGATGTCAAGTAATTGTTGCTCTGCAAAATGTAGATCATATCAGATTTGTCTTTCATTTTTTCTGTAGATTAGTGTGCATGCAAAATGTGAAAAAAATTCATCCAATCCTTCACATCGGGTTCACCATTTTGTTTATGCTAAAAACTGAAGAAGCGAAATGATTTATCTATAAATTCAAATCAAAATTTTAGTATATCATCAATAAAGCCTTTCCAAATGAATACAAATACAAAATGCAAACTAAACTATGCAAAACTAAAATAAATGCATTCAAAGGAAAATCAGCTCCATTGTTTTCCTATTTCACCATGATTCTTGATTTATGCATTTGATGCTCTCATATTTTTAAGAACACAAGTGCAACAAGAAACTGTGATGAGTGGAAGAGAGATTAAAATTGAATTTTTAAATAAAAATGTGTATCCCCAAAAATTGAGAAGGAGGAGGTTTTTATAAATGAATGCATAATGTGAAAATAAGAAATGAGAAATGAGTGGAGTGATTTATGCCATGATTCATGTTTGGAAGCTCAAATTGTGCAATTTTGAGCTAATTCCATGGAAATTGATTTATGAATTTAATGTGCAATTTTAAGCTAATTTCATGGAATTTGATTTATGAATTTTAAATTATTTAATGAAATATGGATGCATTTTAATGATTAATGCAAATGAATAATCATGCAAACAGTGAAAGTGAAATGATTTATGTAAATGGATGAATATGAAATGATTTATGGATATGTTAATGATTAATGAAATGATAAATATTTAGGAAATGAATTAATGAAATATGCATTTGGATAAATAATGGATAAATGACTAAATGGTTATGTAAATGGATTATGGTTATGAGTAAATTCTTATAAATGCTTATAATGTTCTAATGGTTTTATGGAGATATGATTATGCAATGGATAAAAATGATTAAGAGGACATTTTTATGCATCTACAACTATCATTCTGATCATCAGAATCATATCCAAAGGTTGTGGATGGTGTACCTAAGTCTTCATCAACCTTGACATTTGAACTTTCAACCATTTTTCTCAATCTTTTATTATAACACCGGTAGGCCTTGCTTTTAGTAGAATAACCCAGAAAGATACCTTCATCACTCCTAGCATCAAAATTTCCTATATCTTCATCTCTTTTTATATAACATTTGCTTCAAAATATCTTGAAATATTTAACATTAGGCTTTTGAACAATCCATAGCTCAAAATGGGTCTTACTAGTATCACCTTTGATTTGTACCCGATTGAGTGTGTACACAACAATACTGATTTGTACCCGGTTGAGTGTGTACAAAACAATACTCACAACTTCTCTCTAGTAGATATGAGGGACATTTCCTTCCAGCATCATAGTTCTAGCAGCATCTTCAATTGTTCTATTCTTCCTTTCCACAACTCCATTTTGCTGAGGGGTCCACGGTGTAGATAATTCTTTCCTTATTCCATGTTCTTCACAAAAGGAATTAAATTCATCGGAAGTGAATTCACCACCCCTATCTGATCTCAAAAATTTAATCTTTAGACTTGTCTCTGTCTCAACCATAGCCTTAAAGATCTTGAACTCTTCCAGTGCTTCAAATTTCTCCCTTAAGAAAGTAACCCATACCTATTGGAAAAACAAGGACAGACAACTAAGAGTGGGGGTGAATCAGTTGTCACAAAATACTTAGAATTTTCAAACTTATCTTAACTTAATTTCAGATTTGATGAATGAACAGTAAACCATAAGCAATCAACACACCAAAAACACAAAGAACACCAAGATTTATTGTGGAAACCTTGTTAGGGGAAAAACCATGGTGAATGTTAGTCCACAATATTATACCATGTTAAAAGTGTAGAGAAGAATAATTGGAATGCACATGCATTTAGACACACTGCTCAATTACAATAGGGATCACTTCCCAAAGAATACACAACAATTTGGATTAGACCCATAGGGTACGAACTAAGAAAATAGCTTTTACACAAGCCTGATTACAACTCTGGTTAAGCACATAAATAATTATTTACACTTTGCTCAAACTTCTTCACACTTTTCTCTACAATTGAATGATTAGATCACTATTCACAAACTTGCACTTTCTATGGCTCTTCCTCACTTTACACACACTAACTTCACACAAACAACCACTCTTATATATCTCAAACCTGGATTTACATCAACAACTTTGTCGGCCAAAATATAAAACATATTTACAATGTCGGCCCAAATTTATAAATAAATTTTCAATGTGAATTATACATTGTTGGCTACAACATAATGAAGACTTAAAATGATATCCTCAAGCACACCAAACATTAAAATTTTAATCTCCAAGGATCCGCAACACACTACAACCATCATGTTGGCTAAGAACATGAAAACCTGAACATACACAAGAAAAATCTCTGACCATGAGCACACCGATCAACACAGATGTGCAACAAAGATAGAGAATGATATAGAATCATTCAAAAGAAATAATAAATAATAGAGAAGCATCCACAACAACTAAAATTAATAGAATCACATAAACTTCATTCAGGAACACAAACTAAAACCACATCAATATTGTCAGAACACATCTGTTCGTAACACAATCAAATATGCACGCGGACCTCTGAAACTTCTGGTAGATAAAGTAGATACTCTCAACAATAAATCCTTTATTCCAAAAAAACTTATCTTCATTGTTCTGAGCAAGACACCTTCATGACCTTCATTGTTCCACTGGAAACCTGCAACATTTTATTTAACAAATTTCTCAATATCCTTGACATATACAACCTTCAATACATCAATGTTAATAGTGTTAACATCAATGACAACATATCAGCAACACAACCACAACATCCAACAATCTCCCCTTTTGTCATTGATGGAAACACATGATGTGAAAAAGACCATCAATGCAACTCTCAATCAACACTTACTCCCCCTTAGATTCTGACTCTTCTTCGTTAACCTCTTCTACAAGATCTTCACTCCACATGGCTCTTCTCCCTAGATAAGCAACATATTTTCACATGCCTCTTCTCCCCCTTAACATCAATGGAAAAGATAAACATTATCTTCCCACATACAAGCTTTGAACTACATATCTGCACATCTGACTACTCCCCCTAAGTAGCAGCCAAAAAATCATCAATCTAGATCAAAATATAGCTTTGAAGCATACATATTGATGTAAGTAAATGCATCTCTAGTTCATATCAAGAGGGGTAATCACCCATAGCATCCCTCAGAGATACTCAAAAGTATCCTTTAGAAATGGCTTAGTGAGAATGTCTGCAATCTATTCTTTGGTAGGTACATACTCCAATCTAACTTCTTTCTCACTCACTTTCTCAATCAAGAAGTGAAACATGATTGATATATGCTTGGTATTAGAGTTTAGCACTAGATTCTTCGATATGTTAATTGCACTTGAATTGCCATAGTATATGGCAATGGGTTCATCATATACTACTCTGATATCTTTCAACATCTATTTCATCCACATCACTTGAGTACAATTATTTGCAGCAACAATATATTCTGCCTTAGCAGTAGATAGGGAAATGAAAATTTTCATTTTACTCAACCAAGACACCAAATTCCTCCCTAGGAAGAAGGCACCACCACTAGTACTTTTCCTATCATCTGCATCGCCTACCCAATCCACATCAGTATATGCACTTAGAGTAAGATCATCATCTTTATGATACCAAAGCCCAAAATCAACTGTTCCTTTCAGATATCTAAAAATTCTCTGTACAACAGTCACATGAGATTCTTTTGGATCAGCCTAAAATATAGCAACCATAAATACAACATTCATGATGTCTAGTTTGGTCTGAGTTAAGTAAAGCAATCTACCAATCATTGACCTATATCTTGTTTGATTTTCCTTAGGAGAATAATCATTTTGTGTTAACTTGCATCCAGTTACCATGGGTGTACCAATAGACTTTGAGTCTTCCATGCCAAAATTCTTCAATAACTCTCTCACATATTTGGACTGAGATATGAAAATCCCATTGTCTAACTGAGTGACTTGCAATCCCAGAAAGAACTTCATCTCTCCAATCATACTCATTTCAAATTTAGTCTTCATTTCATCAAAAAAATTCATACATAGATCATCTCCTCCAAAAATGATGTCATCAACAAAGACTTCAATAATCAATTCTTTATCATGATCCAACTTAAAATACAAGTTGTTGTCAGTAGTACCTTTATTGAATCCAAGATTTAGTAAGTATTTATCCAGTCTACCATACCAGGCTCTAGGAGCTTGCTTGAGTCCATATAGAGATTTCTTCAATCAAAAAATCATGTCCTCTTTGTCAGTCAGTTGAAATCCATCCGGCTATTCAACATATACTTCTTCTAATTCACCATTCAGAAAAGCTCCTTCACATCCATTTGATAGACTTTATAGTTCTTATATGAAACATAAGCAAGAAATAGTCTTACAACTTCAATTTTGGCAATAGGGGTAAAGGTTTCTTCAAAATCAATACCTTCCATTTGTGAATACCCTTTGCATACTAGTCTTGCTTTATTCTAGACCACTTCATGTTGTTCATTTAGTTTATTCTGCAAGACCCATTTAGTACCAATCACATTGTTATATTTAGGTCAAAGAACAAGAATCCATGTATCATTCTTTTCAATCTACATTAGTTCTTCCTTCATATCTTTCATCCAGTGTTCATCATTGCAAGCTTCATTGACATCTTTAGGCTCAATCTTGGAAATTAGGCAATACTCTTCTGCAATCCTTCTTCTAGTTTGCACACCTTTATTCTTGTCTCCTATAATTTTATTTTTGGAATGATTCAATCTCACATACCTCAGAGTTTTAGGATTTACTCACACTTCTAGTTCTTCTGTTCTTTCTTCTGCACTTGTACTTGTCTCTCCTTCCTGACTTTCTTGATTTACCGAAATAATTTGAAGTTGATTTTGTGGTTGAGAATTCTTCCCTTTATTTTTACTATCTTTCTGGTCATTTGAATCATATCCATAGTATCTAGATGATCTATTAGAGTCCTCATCAACTCTAACATTTGTATTTTCAACCATTTTTCTCAATCTTCTATTATAGCATCAGTAAGCCTTGCTTTTAGTAGAGTAACCTAGAAAGATTCCTTCATCGCTTCTTGCATCAAACTTTCCTATGTCCTCATCTCTCTTTATGTAGCACTTTCTTCCAAACATCTTGAAATATTTAATAGTAGGCTTATAACCAAACCATAGTTCAAAAGGAGTCTTACCAGAATTACCATTGATATTTACCTGGTTTAAAGTGTACACAATAGTGTTTACAGCTTCTCTCCAATATATGTGAGGCACATTTCCTTCAATCATCATTGTTCTAGCAACATCCATAATTGTTCTATTATTTCTTTCTACAACTCCATTCTGTTGAGGGGTTCGGGGAGCAAAAAATTGTCTCTTGATTCCATGTTCTTCACAGAAAGAATCAAACTCCTTGGAGGTGAAATCACCACCTTTGTCTGACCTTAGGCATTTAATCTTCAGACATTTCTCATTTTCTTCCATAGCTTTGAAAATTTTGAATTTCTCTAATGATTCACATTTTTCTCTTAAGAAAGCGACCCATATCATCCTAGAGTAATCATCAATAAGTAGCATAAAATACCTTTCTCCTTGTAGACTTCTGATTTTGGAGGGACCACATAGATCAGTATGCACCATCTCTAGTACTCCATTAGAATGATGTTGTTTTCTTTGAAAAGAAACTCTAGTCTATTTTCCCATCTGACATTCCTTGCATATTGTGTTAGCAGGCTTGACTAGCTTAGGTAGATCTCTTACTGCTTGAGTGGAGCTTACCTTGACAATGTTATCAAAATTCACATGACATAGCCTTCTATGCCATAACTAGCTTTCATCTACTTGACCAATTAAACAACTTACTTTGTTGGACTAACCTTTTGTTTTTTGTGTTAGTCCCATGCATGTGATACAAATTTGCCTTGGTTCCTCATACCTTGGTGCATAGTATCCCATGCTATATCAAATTAAGTACTCACTATATGGTATTTTTTTATTCGACGCACCTAATCCATCTTCCCATCCACTCACTCTACATATTTCTCATCTATTCATCCTCTATCACTCACCCTCATCTAGCTATCCTATCTATTTTCATCCCTCCACTTCCTCCATCCTCATCATTTAATCATCTTTTAAATCTTCTTAGGATAATATAGATTTGTTATTCTAACATCTTTTCCTCCATCATTTTCATTCATTTCAACAATATAAAAACTTAATCCAACCCTCATCCATTCGATCTAGCACACATCATCTATTTGCATCTTTGGTCTTGTTTCTAGCCTTGCTACAAGCCTTGATCCAATCATCATCATTATCGGGATGTATCCTTCCCTATCCTCATGTTGTTTATGCATATATCATTCCCTCATCAACAACACTCACATCATTATCATCACCAAGATGTATCCTTACCAATCCTTGTGTTATTTTGGGATATATCATTCCCTCATGAACAACACTTCATCTATCAACAATCAATTTGGGATTGTAGCTTGATTGGAGCAACACCATGTTTTTCCTTGCATCCTTTTGTGCTTGCTTTCTTATCATCTTCTCCTTACATTATCTCTTCATCTTCCCATCCCACATTCTATCTATCATTTTGCATTATATTTCCATCTACCCTTGCATCATCTCATCCTTTTCAATAGCACACCCATGTTCTCTTGAACCTGCATGTCCTCTCAAGTGGTCATCCTCAATCTATAATATTCATCTTCACTCCCATCACCTTTGCTCTGAGTCATTCCTTTGAATGACTAGGGCATCTTTCACAATCTAACCATCTTCTTCTAGGTGTTATGTTTTAATATTCTTTAAAATAATGCTACTTCGTAACATCATCTCAAAGAGGAGAAAAATGTAGACACCTAAATTTGGTAAAATTTACCCCTTTCTCATCTAAATATCCTCTTATCCAAATTAATTAAATAATATTACTATTGTTTAATTAATATCCCTAAAGTCCTATAAAATACCCCATATTTTGCAAGTGGGCTCTTAATCCCCATTAGCCACCTAACCTTCCTCTAATCCTCCATTAATTAACCTAATCAACTCTTTGGTCAACTCTTCCCATCCCCCATGGAATTTTTAATTCCCTTTTGTCTTCCCAAGGTCCTTTTGAGGAATTTTTAATTCATCTCTTATCCCCCAAAGAAAATTAAATTGCTTTTCTCATCTCTGTAAGGATTAAAAGGGAATTTAGTATTCCCTCTTGTCACATCCTTCCCAAGGGTACTTGCAAGTACCCTCCACTATTGGCAACACAAGGGAAGATAACTGAGAGGGGGGGTGAATCAGTTGTCTCAAAAATTTAAACTTATTCTTAGATCTGATAAATAACCATGTAAGCATAAATCATTAACACATCAGAAACACACATAAAACCAAGCTTTCTTATGTTGAAACCCTGTTAGGGGAAAAAAATGGTGGAGGTTAGTCCACAAGATTATACCCTATTAAAAGTATAAAGAATAAAATGGGGAATGCACATGCATTTAGGCACACTTCCTAGAGCCTACTATTGAAATATAACAAGGATTACTACCCAAAGGAAGACACACTATCTTAAAGAAAAATTCGGATTACATCCACAAAATTTTGAACTGAGAAAATAGCATATGCTAATGCCTGATTATAGTTCCGGTTAAGTACATAAACTTTGATCACTCTTCTTCACACTTCTTCACACTATGCCTTTGTCTTCGAAAGATTAGAACATTATTCACACACATCAAACCTTTAAATGGAATAAACAATCACTCATATATATCCTCAACAAGAGATTACATCTCTACATGTCGACTTCAACAAAATATAAAATATGTACAAACTATTTTCCCAAATCAATAAACATTTTTCAATGTGAATCAGCCAAGGTCATCCACAACATAGTGAAGACCCAAAACAACATCCCCAAACATGAACCACCTTCAAAAATTATTCCTCAAAGATCCAAAACACGCTACAATCACCTTGTCGGCCATGAACATGAAAGACATGAACACATAAAATAAAATCATCAATCATGAGCACAACAATCAATGCGGATCAGCAACACTAATAAAGCATGATCTAGAAACATCCACATGCATTATGAATCACTAGAGGTGCATTCACAACATTTGAACTTACTAGAACCACATTATCTTCTTTCAGGAACACCAATCGAAACAAATACTCATAACTTGATCGAATATTTATGTGGATCTCTGAAACTTAACGTGGATAAACTAGATATACTCAACAACAAACCCTTTAATTCACTACCACTAATCATCAACATACTAAGCTTGCCACCATGCTGAACTTCACTTCATCACTAACAACCTACAACTTGTTTTATTACAATTTTATCAATATCCTTGACATATACAACCTTTAAGATATCATTGCCAATAGTGTTGACATCAATGACAACCACATATTAGCAACATCCAACAATCTCCCCCTTTGGAATTGATGGAAACACTTGATGTGAAAAACACCATCAACGCAAATTTCTCTTAGCACTTTCTCCCCCTTAGATTTTGACTCTTTTCTCCTCAACTCTTTCACATGACTCTTCTCCCCAAAAACTTTTTCACATGACTCTTCTCCCCCTTTGACATTAATGACAAATATATATTAGCAACATGCCACAATATGACAAGGATAATGTGTATCTTTCTCCACACAAGTTGAACCACATTTCTAAACATCTAACTACTCCCTCTAAGTAGCAGCCACCACAACATCAATCCAGATCAAGATATGACTATGAAATGCATAGACTGATGCAATTAAATGCATCTTAGTTCTAATTAGGAGGGGTAATCACCTCTAGCTTCCCTCTGAGATACTCAAAATTATCCTTAGGAAATGGTTTGGTAAAGATATCTACAATCTATTCCTTAGTAGGCACATACTCCAATCCAACTTCCTTTTCACTTACCTTCTCTCTCAAAAAGTGAAACTTGATAGATATATGCTTGGTTTTTGAATGCAACACTAGATTCTTAGAAATGTTAATTGCACTTGAATTATCATAGAATATAACAATAGGTTCATCATACACAAATTTGATATCTTTCAACATCTGATTCATCCACAATACTTGAGTACAATTGTTAGCAGCAACAATGTATTTTGCCTCTATAGTACAGATAAAGAAATGGCATTTTGCTTCTTACTTAACCAAGAAATCAACTTATTTCCCAAGAAAAATGCACCACCACTAGTACTTTTTTTTCATTCACATCTCCTGCCATATCAACATGAATAAAAGCACTCAAAGTAAGGTCATCATCTCTAGGATACCATAGGACAAAATCAACTGTCCCCTTCAAGTACCTAAAAATCCTCTTCACAGTTGTCACACGAGATTCCTTAGGATCAACTTGAAATCTTTCAACAATGCATATGACATTCATGAAATTAGGTCTAGTTTGATTCAAATAAAGCAATCCACCATTAATGGATCTGTATCTAGTTTGATTTGCTTTGAGAGAATCATCATCTTGTGTCAACTTACATCTAGTCACCATAGGAGTACCAACTAGCTTTGAATCTTTCATACCAAACTTCTTTAGTAATAAATATCCCTTTATCTAACTGAGTAATTTGCAATCCCAAAAATAATTTCATCTCTCCAATCATAGACATCTCAAACTAACTCTGCATCTAATCAGCAAACTTTATGCACAAACTATCATCTCCTGCAAAAATGATATCATCAACAAAGACTTCAACAATCAAATCTTTATCATGATCAATCTTGAAATATATATTACTATGAGTAGTACCTTTATTTAATCTGAGCTTCAACAAATACTTGTCCAATCTAGCATACCATCCTCTAGGGGCTTTCTTGAGTCCATACAATGCTTTCTTCAACCGGGACACCATATCTCCCTAATCAGTCAATTCAGATCCATCAAGTTGCTCAACATACACTTCTTCTTCTAGTTCACCATTTAGAAATTCTAACTTGACATCCATTTGATAAACCTTGAAGTTTTTGTAAATAACATAAGCAAGAAATAGTCTCAAAGCTTCAATCCTAGCAACAGGGGAAAAGTTTCTTCAAAGTCAATCCCTTTCATCTGAGAATATCCTCTACACACAAGTCTTGCTTTGTTTCTAACCACTTCACCTTGCTCATTCAGTTTGTTTCTAAAGACCCATTTAGTTCCAATTATATTTTTGTCCTTAGGTCTAGGAATAAGAATCCATGTATCATTCTTCTCAATCAGCAGTAGTTCTTCTTTCATTGCTTCCACCCAATGTTCATCTTTGCATGCTTCATTCACACTATTAGGCTCATTCTTTGAAATCAAATAGTATTCTTTTGCAATTCTTCTTCTTGTTTGAAAACCTCTGTTCTTATCACCTATGATCTAATCTTCTGAATGATTTAGTCTTACATACCTTGGAGTCTTAGGATGTTCTTGAATTTTAGGCTCTTGTGATCTCACTTCTACACTTTCACTAGTTCCTTCCTCTTGATTTTCCTCATTCACTCGAATGATCTGAACTTGATTTGAATTTTGAACTTTCTTTCCTTTATTTTAACTATCATTCTAATCATCTAAATCATATCCATAGGTTCTGGATGGTCTAACTATCTCTTCATCAACCTTGACATTTTCACTTTCAACTATTTTCCTCAATCTCTTATTGTAGCACCAGTAGGCCTTGCTTTTAGTGGAGTAACCAAGAAAGATTCCTTCATCAATTCTAGCATCAAAATTTCCTATATCTTCATCTCTTTTGATAAAGAATTTATTCTCAAATATTTTGAAATATCTAACAGTAGGCTTATGACCATACCATAGCTCATAAGGAGTCTTACTGGTATCACCTTTGACTTGTACCTGGTTGAGCGTGTAAACTATTGGAACTATAAGTTTCTAAATATTTTCACTATTTTTCCATAACCCTACGTTTCCATATGAGTCCTCATCATAAGCACACGGGTTTGTTTTCATAACATTCTACCCATTTCTTGCCATGTGGTCTCATTGTTTCCATCGGGTCTTGCATAATTCACATCATGGTCTGTATCGATGTGACAATATCGGGGTCTCCCTGATCCATTTTTTTGCTTGTAAATGTTTGTGTTGCCTATCGACAGGATGTTTATGATGTCATGGTGATTGGAGTTTACATACTGGCAGTTATCGGCAAGACTTTCATGTTGTTTCAGTGATAGAGGATATTTCAAATCAGCAGGAGTTATACTGTCAAATTCATGTTTCATCGAATTCAATATGTCTCCCCTACTGACAATTGAGGGGCTTATTGGTAATATTTTTTGATATGTGGAATGATGTCTCAACAAATTTGTTGGGTCTTGCCGACATGGTTTTCATCAAAGGGTTATCAGGAGTCCTACCGACAAACACATTAGGGTTTTCACTTCGGCCAAGGCATGTTGCTTTCGGTGTGAGGTCATAGCAAATTTACATTGTCACACCGACCGATGGTGGGAAGATACATATCGGTAAGAGTTAGAGTCATCGAGGTGAGGTCTTGGCAAGTGACCTTCGGTCTCGCCGACATTACACATGGAGTTTCTATCAAAAGGCATCTCGGTGAGACTAATGTGACTTCGGAGTAAGTCCTAGCGAATTCAAGTGGGTCTCACCAATGGAATACATATGGACTCAGTATAAGAATTATGTTGTCTCGACGAACAAGAATGATCATGTGGGCTTTCGGTAAGACATGGCATGCTCTACGTAAGATCTCCCTGACTTTGCATTATCTTAGCGAAGGCGAATGATAGATACATCTTAGCGAGGGTGTACTTTTGTCTCAGCGACTCAGAATCGACGAGGACTTTTAGAAAGACATAATATGCACTATGTAAGGTCTCCCCGACATCATAATGTTACAGTGAAGCTGATGAAGCGGGGAAGGTACATTTCGGTAAGAAGACTGCTTGTGTCTCAGCGATTGGAAAGAACATAACATATGAGCTCTCGGTGTGACTTAGGGTATTCGATATGATTTTTCCCCTATAGTAGAAGGTCACGGTGAAACATAGAGAACTAAGGGGTGATTGATAGTGTTATAATTTCCTTCAGCATACTTACGGGGTTGTCTTAGTGAATGATTAACAAAGACTTAAACACTGTGGCTGACATGAGAATTGCTAAATGCAGTTATAGGCCGACATGGATTTTCCTGAATACTATGGCTGGCTGACTTGGAATTTGAAATGATGTGTCTGTTCAGATGTTGGTGTATAAATATTTATTCCTGATTGTGAATGGATTAGATGAGATAATATTTCTAGTAGGTAGATTAGGAATGGCTACAGTAGAATAAAGTTCTCATATCAGAGACTATGATGCATGTTTTCAAATGGCAATTTTAATGAAAATTAGTTGGTGTGGCAAGTTATTTCCAGTGTCAATTGTATGTTGAGTTTATTGAAAAGTATTGCTAAGCTGTCTCCAAGTTGATTCTTTCTGGTTGTTTAAATTTCAATATAACAAGTTTATTTTTAGTTTATCAATGCACATTTGTTGTATCTGTGTGATTAATTGACTGGTTCTTTCAAGGAGAGATTAAATCCTTTTGGTTAATCATAGTAATCAGGGAGATTATCTAGATTATTAAATTAGAGCTTAGTAGTCATAATCTTGCATGTTTATACAATTTATAAACAGATCATATGCCAACAATTTTATTTTTTACTAGAATAAGTTGCCCACTTTTGTTTCATTTGACTCCACATACCCAATAAGGCACTGGTCTCTGCAATTTCATTATTTGGATTCATTTAGTTTCTTTACATCTGTTAATTGAGAATTTTAGGATTTAGATTTAGAAGATTGCTATTACTATTTGTATCAAGTTTGAATTCATTTGTTCACTTCCATCTGCCATTGTGGACAAATCATTGCAAGAAGAATAATCATAAGTCAAGTTTGCTTCATTCATATAGGTACACCCGCCTAGGTCTGGCAGCACCTAAAGAGTAGAAGGTTTAATTCATTTGACCTTGTTTGTTACCCTAAAATGTACCAAGAGATTGGTAGCCTCTTGAGGTTTTCCACCTACGTTTTTGAGAGCTAACAAATTGGTGACTCTACTGGGGACAAACATCAGAATATCTGGTTAAAGACCATCATATAGAGTCATTGAAGAAATATTTGTAATTTGAAAAGTTTTAGAAAAAGTGATTCTACTGGGGAGAAGATCAAAAATAATTATTTTCCTACTTTTGGAAAAGTAGGTGGCAACTCTGAAAAATATTCATGAAGAATGGAATTTGTGTGTGGAACGAAAGAATATTTTGAGAAGCAGTAGTTGACAAGAGGAATTGAAGAATTGAAAAAGAAAGGACTGTAATTGGACAAGAATGAATACACAAATGTAGGCAGGCATTGGACTCCTCAGATGTCTGATGGTATGATTGCAAATTTTCACAATGGAGGCAATGCATATCATGCACAATAGAATATATACTCACCACAGTCACCTCATGGTCAGCACTATGTGCCACATCATCATACACAACACTATAGTTTGATGTACTAGTATCAGTACCCAACTAGCACCCCCCTTCATCATTACACAACAAGGATCAGACAGTTTGATTTGGCAGGGATTCAATTATCCCCTTATCCGATGGATAGCAGTTAGAGAAGTATTGTTCCAATGTTTACAGGGAGTAATGCAATCACTGCTGAAGAGCATTTAAGAAGTTTCAATGCTTTCATCCAAGATTTGGATGTGCCATATGAAGATTTACACATGAGGTTATTCATGATATCACTTATTGAAGACACTAGGGATTGGTTCAATAGCCTACCAGCAGTCTCTATTAATTCTCTCCAAGGATTTCAGGATCGATTCCTTGAGCAATATGGGAATCTAAGTGCACTAGATGCTGCTCTTTATGAATTAATATGCATTCAAAAAGATCAAAATGATACAATTTACGATTTTTATCGAATATTCAATAAGTTGCAAAATAAAATACCTCCTGGATCAAAGTTGCTAGAATATGTAGCACTAAGTGTTTATTTGAATGCATTTGATCCTAAAACTAGGTATGAATTGAGAAATAGATTCCCAAGAGACTTGGCTAAAGCCCAGAAGACAACATTAACAATTGAAAACAATAGGAGGGTTGTAGGGATAATTGATAAAAGAGACAATCCTAAGGTTCCTCAACAAAGCAACAATTATCATTACAGATAGGAGAATACTTATAGAAATGAGAGGCTGAGGTTGCATGACATGCCTTATAATATAGACTGGAAGGACAGAAAACCTATAACAGCTAGGCCTGGAAGCAAAGAAATTCCTGATCCATTGATGAAGGGGGAAACCTATATGGTAAGTAACAATTACTTCTGTAAATTTTGTGATAAGCCACATTCCCCAGATTATTGTGTTGTAGCCCAAAGAATGCAAGAAGAGGGAATGTTGATGGGAAACAATGGAGAAGATCACACAATGTATTTGACTTCAAATACTTTTCACCATGTTGAGGAGAGGTACTCATCTTCAGAGGATGAAGGTTATCAGTATGATGTTTCAAATCAGAAATGTAATGTCCATATCATTGAACAACAGGTTCTTTCTGACTCTGAAGAAGATTATACAGAGCCACATTCTGTTGAGGTGCCTACTCAATGCAGTATGAAGAGATTCACCGAAGAGGAGATAGAGAGACTAACTATTGCTACATTTGAGGAAGCAAAGTGTAAGTACTGGTTGAGAAATAGGACAGTAAATGAGAAGGAGGGTGTCCTTAGAGGAATTTTTATGAAGGATCAGAAGGTGACACAAGGGACTGAGAAGAAAGCAAAAAATAGACAGCATGATAAAAGTGAACAAAAGATTTTCCAAAAGGAGGAAGTTAAAGAGCCACGCAAAGAAATGCAAGAGACTGATCAGAAGGAAGAAAACAAAGGAGAAACATTGGAGCAAAAGAAAAGGATTAAGGCAGAAGGCTCCTCTCTTGACTTCATTCAGGCGTTATCCCAGGGGAAAAGATATGAAGACGGTGGTGATATCATGGATGAGCATCAGGAGATCAATCCAATAGAAGATAAGACATGTGCAAGTAAGAATAACTCATATGTTAGCTTGCATGAGGAAGATGAAGCTACAAGGTATCTCTCTTGAATAACAGATTATGACAGGGAAAGCAATGTATGTTGTGAGGAATCTAGTGAATATTCAGATTTTGATGATGAACCTGAGGATTTTGATCTACAATCAAGGGATTCTTCTACCTCTTATGAAGATCAAGGTGAAGAAGCAATGGTAAATATTGATTTATTTGATAGTAAGCAGATAATACATCCAACTGCAGTTGAAAGCTATGAAGACACATTTGATAAAAAAGAGGTTTGTACATATGAAAGTGATTTCTAAACTTTTTTAAACCCATTGTATGATGAAGAGTTAAATGAAGATCAGATGATTTTTTGCCAAGGTGTGTCCATGAATGAGTTTCATATATTTTCAAATCCATTTTATGATAGAGAGGAGATAATTTCAGATAAACAAAGTAATTATGGCATAAATGATTGCGCTAATAATGTTTCTGATTTCTCATTCTCTGATGATCTTGGACTTCCTTTTGATGATGAAAAAAGTGAAGAATGCAATTATAGTGATTAAAATGTGGAGAATTGTTCACTTAGCTATGAACAGATTTCAGATTTGTTAACTCTTGAATACCAGGGATGTGCACATGAAGGTGATCTTGAAGTTATGCATCCTACTTACATTTGTTTTGACAGTGAAAGATCTTTGTGTAAATATTTTTATGACTCCCAATGCATTTCTTGGAATGATGGTGAAACCTTTGGTGTTGATCAAAAGTCTATGTCCATTCAGGATAAGGTATGTGATTTTGAAATTTCTAACTCATGTGAAGATGACATTTGTTTGCATACTAAGGATGATAAAGGTCCAGATTTGATTGGTTCATATATGCTTGATATTGAAGATATGGGTCATAATCCAGTGTTGTATCCAAATGGTAGTGTCAAAGAGGTGCAAAAGGTTGTAGATTTGCTTGTTCTAGATAGTGTCGATATGACATAAATTTTTGTTTCTCAAGAGAAGCACTTTGATGGTCAATTTTCAATATAGCTGGGAGAATGTCTCACAATTCATAATAGTGAGAGAGATAATATAAAATGTTGTATTGAATATGCATGCATTTTATATATTGAAGATAACAAGGGTTTGTCCCATGATGATGAAGAATTTGAATTGCTGAATGGTGTAGGGATTTTGGGCCAAACCAAGCATGATGATTCTCTAAGAAATTTTAATAAAAATAACAGGGAAGATTACATGAATGTCTTCAAGATGAATCTGATGAACTCAAGAAAAAACCAGGTATTTGACAGGGGAAAGTATGGTTTGAGTTTCAGATTATAACAGCTCAGAATAGGTGAAGTTGAAACACAAAGGATTAAGGGTTGCCAGTGCATGGACAACTCTTGCTTATTCTCTTTAAAATTATTTTCCATGCACAGTAGTTTAGGGTTTTGGTTCACTTCCATTTTGCATTCACTTTCCATTCATTTCCATTTCCATTCTACTCACTACTCATCATTTTGTGTCTGGTCTACTCACCCAAAGATCTGGATCCTTGCAATGATCTTACTATCATTCATCCCCAAATGGAGCCACTATTGGAACTATAAATTTCTGAATATTTTCACTAGTTTTCCATAACCCTATGTTTCCATATGAGTCCTCATCATAAGCACATGGTTCTATTTTCATAACATTCTACCCATTTCTTGCCATGTGGTCTCATTGTTTCCATCGGGTCTTGCATAATTCACATCATGGTCTGTATCGGCGTGACAATATCAGGGTCTCCTCGATCCATTTTTTTTCTTGTAAACATCTGTGTTGCCTATCAACAAGATGTTTATGATGTCAACAAGGACTTTCAGAAAGACATAATATGCACTACGTAAGGTCTCCCCGATATCATAATGTTACAATGAAGTGGATGAAGCGGGGGGTACATTTCGGTAAGAAGACTGCTTGTGTCTCAATGATTGGAAAGAACATAACATATGAGCTCTCGGCATGACATAGGGTATTTGATATGATTTTTCCCCGACGGTAGAAGGTCACGGCAAAACAGAGAGAACTAAGGGGTGATTGACAACATTAAAATTGCCTTTAGCATACTTACGGGGTTGTCTCAGTGAATGATTAACGAAGACTCAAACACTGTGGCCGACATGAGAATTTCTAAATGTAGTTGTAGGCCGATATGGATTTTCTCGAATACTACGGCTAGCCGACTTGGAATATGAAATGATGTGTGTGTTCAGATGCTGGTGTATAAATATTCATTCCCGATTGTGAATGGATTAGATGAGATCAGATTTTCAGTAGGTAGATTAGGAATGGCTATAATAGAATAAAGTTCTCATATCAGAGACTATGATGCATGTTTTCAAATGGAAATTTCAATAAAAATTAGTTGGTGTGGCAAGTTATTTCTGTTGTCAATTGTATGTTGAGTTTATTGAAAAGTATTGCTAAGATATCTCCAAGTTGATTCTTTCTGGTTGTTTAAATTGATATAACAAGTTTATTTTCAGTTTATCAGTGCACATTTGTTGTATCTATGTGATTGATTGACTAGTTCTTTCAAGGAGAGATTAAATCCTTTTGGTTGATCATAGTAATTAGGGAGATTTATCTGGATTATTAAAGTACAGCTTAGAAGTGATAATCCTGCATGTTTATACAAGTCATAAATAGATCATATGCCAACAATTTGATTTTCTGCCAGAATAAGTTTCCCACTTCTGTTTCATTTGACTCCGCATACTCAATAAGGCACTGGTCTCTACAATTTCATCATTTGGATTCATTTAGTTTCTTTACATCTGTTAATTGAGCATTTTAGGATTTAGATTTAGAAGATTGATATTGCTATTTGTATCAAGTTTGAATTCATTTGTTCACTTCCATCTACCATTGTGGATAAATCATTGCAAGAAGAATAATTATAAGTCAAGTTTGATTCATTCAGATAGGTACATCGGCCTAGGTCTGGAAGCACCTGAAGAGTAGAATGTTTATGTCATTTGACCTTGTCTGCTACCCTAAAACGTACCAAGAGATTGGCAGCCTCTTGAGGTTTTCTGCTTGCATTTTTGAGAGCTAACATAAACAATAGTACTCACACTTTCTCTCTAGTAGCTATGAGGAACATTTCCTTCCAACATCATAGTCCTAGAAGCTTCTTCAATTGTCATGTTCTTCCTTTCCACAACTCCATTTTGTTGAGGGGTCTGTAAGGCAGATAATTGTCTCTTTATTCCATGCTCTTCACAAAAAGAATTAAACTCACCGGAAGTGAATTCTCCACCTCTATCTGATCTTAGACATTTAATCTTCATACATGTCTCTATCTCAACTATAGCCTTAAAGATCTTGAACTTCTCCAGAGCTTCAAATTTTTCCCTTAAGAAAGTAACCCACATAATTCTAAAATAATCATCAATAAGTAACATGAAATACCTGTATCCTTGTAAACTTATGACTCCAAAAGGACAACACAAGTCAGTATGCACAATCTCCAATACTTCATTTGAACAATGTTATTTTCTCTAAAATGAAACTCTAGTTTGCTTCCCTAACTGACATTCCTTGCATATAGCATTAGTAGGTTTTATCAACTTAGGAAGATCTCTCACAACCTGAGTAGAACTTATCTTGATAATATTATCAAAGTTTACATGACACATTCTCCTATGCCACAACCAAATTTCATCAACATGAGAAATCAGACAACTTTTACTAGCAACACTCAGGTGAAAGATATTACCTTTTGTTTTTGTACTAGAAGCAATCAAATTTCCAAAACTTCCCAATATTATACACTTTCCATTCTTGAATTGAATATTGTATCCCTTATCAACCATCTGTCCAACACTTAAAAGATTATGCTTCAAACCTTCCACATATAGGACATCATCAGTATTATGCTTACCATCAAGAGAAATGGATCCTCTACTATAGATTACACCAGCTTTGTCATCACCAAATCTTACAACACCACCATCATACTTTTCCAAGCTAAAAAAAATTATTTTATCACCTGTCATGTGATGAGAGCATCCACCGTCAATCACCCATTCATCTTTCTCTTCATCTCGAGCAACTAAGGATTTCTCCACATTTGTACAACTAGCTGATTTAGTAGGGGTTGGATCATTTTTCTTGATAGCAATAAATACCCATTCATCCTCACTTACATTCCCTTTATCAGATTCATCATCTATCACACCTTCATTAGTAGCATAATAACACTTTCTTTGAAATCTAGGCTTCTTAGTTCTTGGATTAGAAACTCTTTCTAGACACCTTGATGCAAATGACCTATCTTATTGCAAGAAAATCATTTAATAGACAATTTCCCTTACTACTTACCTTATTCTCTGGCTTCCCTTTTGAAAATAAGTGCTTTAATCTCATCAATTTTTCTCTCTTCTTCTTCAATCTCTCTCATTTCCTCCTCATACTTGAATATCTTTCTAGAAGAACTTTCACCCAGATCATATCTCTGCTTATCTTTTTTGGATATAGTAGCTTTGAATGCAGATTTTGTCTTAGGAAGAGCATCACCAAACTCACTTAACTCAAAAGTAGTAAGCTTACCAATAAACATGTCTCTGGTTACATTTGTCACAGTCTGTATCTCCTCAATAGTTGTAGCTTTGGCTTTGTATGCAACAGGAAAGGATCTGAGCACTTTAGCAATGATCTTTAATTCTTCCAATGTTCCACCAACACATCTAATAATCCACACAAGTTCATTCATTCTCTGCGTAAAGGAAGTAATGTTCTCATCATCACCCATTCTCAACATTTCATATTTCCCTTTCAGACTTTGCAGATTAGCAATCTTCACATGTGCATCACCTTCATACAAAATTTCCAACTTTTTCTAGATCTCATAAATAGTCTTCAGATCAATCACATTTTTCATCTCATAATCAGTCAAAGCACTCAAAAATGCTTCCTTATCCTTGATATTGTACTCAGCATCCTTAATTTTAGCAGTACTAGAAGGACCATTCTGTGGGATAACATACTTATTCCCAGTAATGTTCCAGTAGGGTTCACCAATGCATCTCAGATGACACTCCATTCGAGTCTTCCATAGAGAATAATTTGTTCCATCAAATCTTGAACTATCCTTCTTATATGTCACCATCCTGGATCACCTCAAGCTATTAAAATTCTTCCAAGGAACCTACTCTGATACCAATTGTTGGCAACAAAAGGGCAGACAACTCAGAGGGGGGGTGAATTAGTTGTCTCAAAAATTTAAAATTATTAAACTTATTCAACTTATTCTCAAATTTGATAAATAACCATGTAAGCATAAATCATCAACACATCAAAAACACACATAACACCAAGATTTTTTATGTGGAAACCTTGTTAGGGAAAAAATGACGATGGAGGTTAGTCCACAAGATTATACCCTGTTAAAAGTATAAAGAAGAAAATTGGGAATGCACATACATTTAGGCACATTTCCTAGAGCTCACTACTCAAATACAATAAGGCTTACTACCCAAAGGAAGACACACTATATTACATAAAAATTTAGATTACATCCACATGATTTTGAATTGAGAAAATAACATCTACTAATGCCTGATTACAGTTCTGGTTAAGCACATAAACTTCGATCACTCTTCTTCACACTTCTTCACACTCTTCCTCTATCTTTGAAAGATTAGAACATTATTCATGCACATCACACCTTCAAATGGAATAAAAAATCACTCATATATATCCACAACAATAGATTGCAACACATGTCAGCTTCAACAAAATAAAAAATATGTACAAACTGCCAGCCCAAATCAATAAACAATTTTCAATGCAAATCAACCAAGGTCAGCCACAACATAGTGAAGACCCAAAATAACATCCTTGAACACAAACCACCTTCAAAAAATATTCCTTGAAGATCCACAACAGGCTACAATCACCTTGTCAACCATGAACATGAAAGACATGAACACGCAAAAGAAAATCACCATTCACGAGCACAACGATCAATGTGGATCAAAAAAACTAATAGAGCATGATCTAGAAACATCCACATGCATTATGAATAACCAGAGAAGCATCCACAACAACTAAACTTACTAGAATCACATTATCTTCTTTCAGGAACACCAACTGAAGAAGATATTCATAATTCAATCAAATCTTCATGCAGATCTCTGAAACTTAACGTGGATAAACTAGATATACTCGACAATAAACCCTTTAATCCAAAACCATTGATCATCAACATACTGAGCTCGTCACCATGTTGAACTTCAATTCACCACTGACAACCTGCAACTTGTTTTAATACAATTTTCTCAATATCCTTGACATATATAGCCTTTAAGATATTAATTCCAATAGTGTTGACATCAATGACAGCCACATATCAGAAACATCCAACATCCACCTCATGCTCTCCTCTCCCCATGTGATGATAAGTGTCATCACCTTATAGGATGAGATATATCAAAGCATCTCATCCCTTGATCTTGAACTTCAAATCCTATCCTTCCATCCAAAAATCCTTCAATCTATTTATCCCAACACTTAGCCATTTCATCTCTCTCACCCATTTTTCATTGGAGCATTGTTATGCTACTGGATTTTTGAGTGATCACACAACCAATCACACATATTGGCCACATCTACATAATAGGAGGCTTCACATGATGGTTTGGGCTCCTTATCACCCAATCTTGAGTGTTTTTCTTGTTTTTAGTATTTTTCTTGATTTTCTTGCATTTTAGTAGAATAAAACACTTCGCACAACAAAAATACCATCCCACCCAACCTTTCATCCTCACAACACCAATTATTTATTTATAATACATCCCACTACACCATTCTAGGAGACACCCTTTACCACTGCTCTTTTGATGGCATCCTCTTGAGATGTTTAGACTCAGTAGAAGCTCAAACTTCTCTAAGTGAGATACATCAAGGTATTTGTGGGGCCCATTCTAGTGGACTAGTGTTAGTTAAGAATTTGTTACGTATAGGATATTATTGTCTCACAATGGAACAAGATGCAATTAATTTGGTGAAAGTATGTAGAATTTGTTAACAACATGGTGACTTGATTCATGCACTATCACAATAATTATGGCCTATTGTTACTATGTGGCCTTTCTCACAATGGGGGTTAGACCTCATTGGAAAGATACAACCTACATCATCAAATGGTCATAAATTCCCACCTCCATAGTCATAGACAATGTAAGTCCCATTAAAACTAGGAGGTTCATAATCTATGTCAACAATTCCACATCAAACATCATTTTTCCACTCCATATTATCCATAAGGAAATAGGCAGGCCATGGTCATAAATAAAAGAATCTTGAAAATTTAAAAGAAAGTGTTCAATGAAGCTAGTTGTGATTGGCACCTACAACCTAATCCCACCCTATGGGAATACCATACTGTTGATCATTATGTTAGTCGCAACAATAGTGCAGATAAAATCCTCATAGGAAAACTGTGAAGGACCTATCTTTATTTGAAAGATTGAACCAGGGCAATTTAAAAGGTCCAAAGAAAGGGGAAAGGTTGAATTAGCTTAATCCCAAGGCTTCAGTAGTTAGGTCATGTTCATACTAGGTTCACTTCAAGGTATGATGTGATATTTCCATTAATCTCGAGGGGTATATGTTGAATAGTCCAGATAACTGAGAGGGGGGTGAATTAATTATTATAAAACAATTTTCTTGACTTTAATTGATTTGGATCAAAACTTAAATCAATTAGATATTAATAAACATGAAAGCATGAAACAACACCATACACAATGAACACAAGAATTTATGTGGAAACTCAAGAAGGGAAAAAACATGGAGAATAATAATTCTCAATTATAAAGCACTAGTTAAGGTGATGTTTACAAGGGCTCACTGCCAAGTTGCTCACTGCAAGGTGGCTCACTATCGGTTGGGCTCATTGCTCGGTTATTATAGCCAAAGATAGAAAAAGGGATCACTTCCAAAAGAGAAAAGCTCACTACCTACAAAAAATGGCTCATTGCCAACAGAAGAATGATGAAAGGAAATCCACCACTAAAATAACTATCACCAACAAACACTAGATAGAATCTCATTGTCTTTTGCCTTTGGTCATACACTTTCACACACTTCACAATGTCTAGATATTTAGGTTCACATTCATCACACTTTCTTTCCTCAAACAAAATCCACTATTACTTATATCATTCCATGCTTCCATAATCTATCAAGTCAGCCAAACATAATAGCATGATCTTCCAAGTCAGCCATATACAATTTGAAAAAGGTCACCACAAAAACATTCCCATAGTGGAGAGGAATGAAACATGGACCAAACATAGCCTCTTCACTCAAATCAACACACTACATGATATCCAAAACCAAAGAGTAATATATACACATTACAATGCAAATCATGTGTTGGAGCACGTTAACGAACTGCCACATCGGTCCATACCAAAAAGAGTGTATCTTATTGAGTTACAAGAGGAATGGGAATAGGAAAAATACAACCCAAAATAGATCTTTACAACATGACATCCAGAACTAGGCCAAATCTAGATCACCAAGGCACCAAAATAGAACTTCAATCAAACAACCAAAATATGTTGACATCAATGACAACCATTAATGACAACAAGCAATCAACATCATTGTTGGCCTCCTACAATGATCTTAATAACTAAGCCTTTCCATAAATGATTTAGAGATTGGACATCTAACCTGAATAGCCATTTCAACCATCATGAAGGTGCATTTAACTTGTCAATCCAAGGACATGAACTTGAAATGGGTCAACACAATATGTGCACTAGGAACTCAAAGTAGCCATTCTATCCTACAGCTAAGGAACACACAATACTAAAATTAAATTGCTTGAAAAGGGATGAAACAAATGTTGAACATCAATCAATGACTATGCTAAGCGGAAATGCATACCATGAATGAAAATATGAGCAACAAATAGGACACTACTCTATCTACTTTAGCTAGAGGAATAGTCACAAAATAAAATTCTAGTGGTTGTAGGAATAGTCGGTGCCAGATTTCTAAGTACTAAACAACAAGTAATACTAAAATAATGCTAAACTAAGAAGATGGATTACTCACCAAGTGGGCCCCTTGGATAAGTGTCCTCTAAAACTAATAAAAACTCAGATGCTCGAACTCAAAACTTTATTTTATTCACTATGAATCATGAGTATAAAAGATTAATGTATCTTTATTATAGAGAACTAGAGAGTGAAAGTACAATATCAAATCATGCAACCCCTTAAAGAAGGAGCATCATATCATTATTTATACTAACAACTAAATGAGGTAGTCAACTCCATGACTGGGAGGACACCATTTAGGGAAAATAGAGGAAATGGAAGGATGGCGGTTATGCATGCATGGAATCTAGTCAGACATGCAGGTCCAAACATAGATCTAGTATAGTAGTAACACCCATGCATGCTTGATCATTAAAGTCCACTACAAGGCAGTTACATTCAGTTGCACGAAGAATCTCCTCCCATCAGTTGCCTTTGACTTGGAGCGATTCCTTTTTTGGATGTATGGTGCATGCCTAGATGGCGGTGTCTTCCTCAACTTGGCATATTAAATCTGCATGGCAAGGTCAATACACATAATAACTACACATCTATAACCACTCTAAGGAACATTCATTAACCACATGCAAAATCAATATAGATAATTCACATTTCATGCCAAATTTCATTAAAGCTTGTAGAGATAGGATTAAGTCCAATGTTAATGGTTTAAGGGAAACATAATGAAAATACTGACATTTAACATTAAATTCCATAACATCTACTAGTAAATAAACTATAGATTCTACCCAAAATTGGCCAAAAACTAGGTTCATCACTTCCCCCAACCTAATGTTTTGTTGGTCCTCCAGAAGGGGAAGAGTTGTTCTTTTGCTTGGTCAAAGCTCTAAAATTTGCAACTGATAGTTTTCCAACATCAGTGGTTGTAGTGCATGAATTAGGATCCCAATAGAATCCTCTCAATCTGTCAAATTTGTTCCATCTCTGCCTTTCTACAACAATGTCAAGCTGGTAGAATCTGAAGTTTGGCATGGGCTACATGAGCATGGGTGGCTGGAAAGTCAGTGGAAGCAAAGACTACCCCTGAGTTCTCCCAATCTGAATATACTTGTCAATCCTCTTTAGTGTTACAGCATAATTGTGGATGGAATGAGGCTCAACCTGCTTCAGTTCATCAGATAGACTATTCTATCTTTGTGATATACATCTTCTCATAGTTTCCTCCTTTGTTGTTTTCTTTACCTCATACTCACTGTAAACTACCTCAATCCAAGGAATAATCCTATTACCATAACTAGGTCTGAGAAGCATTTTGTGCCATTCTCTGTAAATATCCCTTGGGTTGCTTGATTCAGCTCTAACGAGCAAAGGGATATCATACTCCAATTTCTTATAAGCTCCATGTTGCTATCCCAAACTAATCTCACTTTGTACCCAAGACATGAATTCCCTCAATTAGACATCCCCAACATATAATAGCGGGTTCCAATCATGGTCTTGAGTTACAACAAAATTATGCAAATAAAACTCACAAAGCAAATTCTTCATTTAAGGGGAGGCAATTCTATAAGCATTGAAAAATTCCATAGGGGTGTCAATAGAAGGATTCAAACCTGAGGCAATCCTTGAAAACTTAAAAGAGAGATAATTCTCTTTCAAGAGCAGAGCATAGACCCTTGGAGGGGTCCTACATTCAAAAATTTGTGGTACCAAAGCTGCCATATCATCCACCCTCTACTTCAAGGTGGCAATTTATGCATCTTTATCCTCTATCTCCTCATCCTTCTTTTGAATTTCCTCTTTCAATTTCCATTTTTCATTTCTCCATTCTTCCTCCCTTCTTTGTATTTCTCTCCATAAATTCAAAATTGTTGTATGTACTATAAAACTAGGAGGATTATGAATGCCTACTAGTCTTTTTGTCAATGGCAGCTCCTCATATGGCACTATCTACATGGACTCAGGTTGTCCAGTTATCTCTAGCTATACGGGTACTATTTCTTCTTTTTCCTTCTACTGCAGGGACTCTCATTCTTGTTCTTGTTGTGGCTATAGGAACTCCTGCTCTAGTTCTAGCTATTGCTATAGGAATTCTGGCTACAAGACTTCTTGCTCATGTTGTAGGAAGTCCTGACTTTCCTCAAAATCTTCTACAATGTTAGCAAGATCGACTAGTGTTATATTTGTTTCTCTCCCAAATATATCTTCTTCTTCGACATCCCCCTACCCCACTATAGCTTTAGGGTCCTCATGTGATGTCTCACTAGGCTTAGGGCTTTCCTACAGAAGTGTACCAATCACAGGCCCAGTTGGTCTTGATTTCCTGGGAGGTTTCTCATGCTTTCATTTGGCTGCAAGATGAACAGTGTTAGCCTTCCTCTTTTTAGAACTTGGCACCTTTCTTTCTACAGGTTGTGTTTTTTCCTTTCCTTTTCTCATTTCTACTTCTCTCTTTTGTGCCCTAGTTTTCATTAGAGTTTCAAGTGGAATGTCATCATCAGAATCAGAGGAAGAACTTTCTTTTTTTGAGTGTCTATTCTAGAAGAACTAATTTCTATGGTTTCTTCTACTGCAGGATGATTCACACAAGAGCTAGCACCAAAGGTTGAAGCATCAAGAGGGGCTTCAGTTGTACTCAATTTCTTGCTAGACCTATGGGGTTGAGGTAAAGCCCTAGGTTGCAAGTGCTCAAGTCTAATTTGATCAACATTTATAAATTCTTCCCAGGTTATTGCAGATACATCATCCAGAGACTTTTCAACCAACAATTTAATCAGACAATGATGGGAAACAAAATTATCCCTACCTTTTTGGGTCTCAACTGCCATGATTGAGAGAAGATTGTATAACATGTTGGGCACATTCATCCTCCTTCCCTACCTCATGTGATTCAAAAGCTTGAAGTGTACAAAATGCAAATTTGATTGGCGACCCTCATAGGTGATGTATTTGATAACATAAATGGCTATCTACTTCCATGGTTTAGGCAAAGACATTCTCTTTGCACCCTATTTATCAATGCTCAATGGGGGGTCATTTGGCTCTGTAAACTTGGCCCTGGTTGATCTAGCATCTCTGGAGGTAGGGTAATTTTTGCCATCACCAGGTAACCCTATAACCTCTGCAATTATTTCCTCAATTTCCACAACTTCCAACCCTTTTACTGTGGCTTTCCCTTCTAAAAATGTCTAGGCGAATTCAAGAGCAATGCTTTCATCAAAGCCATCTAGCCTCAAGAAGTAATTTGACCATACGTAGTTCCTAAATTTGGCCAGGAATTGTGCATCTTGCAATAAAACATCATGCACCATGGGTTCATTTCGAATTAACCCACCTCCCATTGTCTACAATCAAACAAATGCTCTACAACTTCTTTCCTACAATTCCCGTTTGAAAATCAAGCTCACTTTCCTACAGTACCTGCTAAATTTCTAGTGCCAATATTGATTGAATTTTCTTTTCTTTGTTTCACCCTTTTTTTTGCAACTCAAGATTACGACAGGGGAAATAATGGCAAGAGGAATGAAAAAAGAGAAATTATGATGGGAAGAAATGGCAGCTGTAGTTAATGTCACTTCACACATGCAAGCCATCCTCTCACTCAGATTACAAATCAGCTCATTTTAAATTTTTTGACATAGCCTAGCATAAATTGACACATGGGCAATGTACTTACATCATTTTCTTTCACCTCCCCCAACCTAAATTTGGACATGTGTCCACACATGCAAGATGAGAGTGGTGATTTGATAGGGAATGATGGCATTTTATGCAAACTTCTATACTAACGTATAGTGATTAAATGAACACACTTAAAAGAAGATTAAATATAACAATTAATGCGCACATACCTGAATGTGTGGAATATTTGTTGCAAAGATTGTGGAGAAAGTATCGCTCGCCTTGTGGGAATAATTTAAGCAAATAATGAAAATGAAGTGGAGTGAGGTGGGGTGGAATGAAGTGATGGAAGAGAGAGAAAGGTGATTATGGATGGGTGGATGGGTGGATGCATGAAGAAATGGACTTCCATGTAAGTGAAAGTCTTTATTATGAGAGAGTACGTACCTTAATTATCCAAGAGGGACACTAGGTCCATTTCCTTCGACTGTAGGAAGCTCGGGTGTTGAATCTTGGGTGAATTGTTGTAGGAAATCTTCTTTGGAAATTGGCTTGTGATATAGTATGAGGAAATGACCATTAACAAGTAATTTGAACCTGAAAGAGTCAATGGTAGTAAGTTGAAAAACTCCATTAGGAAAGACCTCAACAACTTCATATGGTCCTAACCACCTTTTCTACAACTTTCCTACATTGTCCTAGTATATTGAGTCATGTATGTTGCAGGGCTTCTCTTCTTATCTCATCCAAAGCATTTAACTGCATGATTCTTTCTCTTTGTGCCTCAAAAATATCCATCCCCAAATCTATTGTAGTCTGCAAAGTCTTATATTCAAATTCAACTGGAATCATAGTTGTCTTTCTATACATCAACTCAAATGGGGTGAAGCCTGTAGTTGTTTTCCAGGTTGTCCTATAGTCCCAAACAACTTTTGGTAATCTATTTTCCCAATATTTTCTATGAATAGCTATGGTTTTAGTCAGAATGGCTTCAATCTCTCTATTGGTCACCTCAACTTGGCCACTAGCCTATGGATGATAAGGAGTAGACTTCCTATGCCTTATGTTGTACTCATTAACTAGTGCTACAACAAGGGTTGATGTGAATTGTGCCCCTTGATCAATCACTATTTCTCTTGGGACTCCATATCTTGTTAAAATCTCCTCATAAAGAAAATATGCAACCTTGTTATCCCTTGCATGCTTCATGGCCCTAACTTCTACCCATTTTGTCACATAATCAATGCATACAATTATATAAGACTTACCATTTGATGGAGGGTCAATAGGTCTTACAAAATCCAATCCCCACTTGTCAAAGGGAGTGATTATTACCTGAGGGTATAGTGGCATCTCATCAGACCTGGTTGGTCTACCCATTCTTTGACATCTATCATATTTTCTGGTATACCTTCCTGCATCCTTTTGGAGTGTTGGCTAGTAATATCTTGTGTTCAAAACCTTCATTGTTGTCCTCTTAGCTACAAAGTGTCCTGCACATGGTTCGTTGTGGCATGCATGAAAAATTTCATATGTATCATCTTCTCTCACACACCTCCTCATGACATGGTTAGGTCCAATATAAAACAAACATCCAACAATCTAAGAGAAAGGAAAATATTTTTCAATGAGTTCCCTTTTCTCTTTTGGAGAGAAGTGAGAAGGAACTCTACCTCTGACCAAGTAATTGACTATGTCAGCATACTAAGGTTTTTGTACAATGAGGGAGAATAGATGCTCATCAGGGAAAGAATAATCTATGGGCTGATTATCTTCTAATGTAGTTAGCCTTGAAAGATAATTTGCAACAACATTGGCCTTCCCTAGCTTATCCACAATAGTTATACCAAACTCTTGCATCAACAATAACCATCTTGTCAATCTACCTATGATCAAAGGTTTATTCATGAGATAGCTAATGGTTTCATGATTAGTGTGCAGAAATATTTGGTAGCCTATTATGTAATGTCTGAATTTTTTTAGTGCATATATTATTTCCAACATTTCTTTTTCTATCACTATATAGTTGAATTCAGCTCCTTGTAAAATTTTGTTGACAAAGTAAATGGTATTTTCAACAACTCCCTCTTAAATGGTATTTTCAACAACTCCCTCTTTCTATCCTAAGATTGCTCCTATGGCATAATTTGATGCATCAGTATGGATGTGGAAAGGAAACTCCCAATTAGGCCCTTTGAGTATAGGAGCATGAGTCAAAGCTTGCCTTCAAGTTAAAAAATGCCTTGTCACAGGCTTCAGTCCACTGAAATTAAACATCTTTAGTGAGAATAGTGTACAGTGGTGCTACTACCTTGTTGAAATCCTTGATGAAACATCTATAATATCCTACATGACCCAAAAAAACTCGTAACATCTTTTTGTAGGTGTGGGAAGATTTATGGTTACCTCAATCTTTGTAGGATCTACATGATTTCCCTTGTGGGAGATGTAGTGGCCAAGAACTACACCTTCCTACATCATCATGAAGCAATTTTCACTGTTTAAGGACAAGTTTTGGTCTTCACATCTCTACAAGACCCTTTTGAGATTTTCCAATGCTTGATTAAAATCAACATCATAAGTGGTAAAGTCATCCATATAAATTTCCATTCAATCATGATAAATGTCTAAGAAGATGCTAATGACTACCCTCTGAAAAGTTGCAGGTGCATTGCATAAGCCAAATGGGAGCACCGAATAAGCATAGGTCCCCCATGGATAGGTAAATGTAGTCTTCTCCTAGTCCTCTGGTACAATTTGACTCTAGTTGTAGCCGCTGAATCCATCTAGAAAATAAAAGTATTGCTTTCCTGCAAGCGTGTCCAAAACTTGATCAATGAAGGGTAAAGGAAAGTGGTCCTTCTTGGTGGTAGCATTAAGTTCCCTATAGTCAACACAAACTTGCCATTTCCCTCCCTTCTTGGGCACAATCACTAATGGAGACACCCATTGACTATCTGAAATGGGGTAGATAAATCCTGCATCTAGTAATTTCTACAGTTCTCCTTTCACAATCTCTCTCAGTGTAGGGTTAATTCTTCTTTGTGGTTGTCTTACTGGGGTGCAATCATCTCTAATGTAAATTATGTGTGTACAAAGTTTAGGATCCGATCCATTCACATCTTGATAATCCCATGCAAATGTATGTTGATGGGTCCTTAATAGGTTTTCCAATAACAATTTTTGTTCTTCATTCAATTTACTATTAACATTCAAATATTTTCCTTCTGACACCTGTACTTGTGTAGTTAACTCTATCATGGATGCCTCATTAACACTTGGTACTTTTAGTTCACATGGCAGAAATGCATGGGACATACCAATTGTTGCAGGAAGTCTGTCTATAGGAATGGTGGGTGCAGGAAGAGTGGCTATAGGAAGTCTATCTACAGAAACAGTAGTTGCAAGAAGAGCATCTGCAGGAATAGTGGCTGCATGAAGGGAAGGTAGAAGTGTCTTGATTGAAGTAGAAGAATGAAAAGATGATGATTCCTCCACTTCACAATGGTTCTGAATGATGTTATCCAATACTTTATCTTCATCTTGGAGCTGCATGAAAGAGCTTCTACTTAGCATCATAAGTTGCGCCACAGAGTTAACTTCCTCGGCCTCTTCACCATCGGCCCTCTTCACCATCATGTGGCCATATGGGATTATCTTCATATGAAATGGCCGAGAAGGTGGATGAAGAACAAAAATTTTAGTGCTCCTCCCATTTTAAATGGTCATGTCACCTGACTGACATCTAATGTATGCATCTGTAGTTGCTAACCATGGCCTTCCAAGAATAATGGGATACCCAGCTAGTGTAGCTTTAGGAGAGAGAATCATAAAGTCTGCTAGGTATTCCCAGGAGTCTAGAACAACCACAAGATCCTCCACTACACCATCAAGCTTAATAGTAGAGCTATCAGCAAGCTACAGGATAGTAGGAGTGGACCTCATGCTTGTGATATTTAGTTGATGCAAGATGTCTTTGGTCATTACATTTATTATTGCCCCTAAATAAATAAGGGCATTCTTTACTTGGACCTTGTTTATAACAACTACTACCATAGGACTATTCTGGGTCATTATACTTGGGAATAGTCACTTTTACTAGCATGAAGTCAGCTAGCTATCCCACCACATGAACTATAGTTGGGTCTTTCTTTTTCCTACTTGGCTTCTTGAGACATGCTTCCTTGATTGCTTTGTCGTAGATTGAAACATCCTTTATGGCTTGAAATAGAGGTATCTAGACACATATATGCTTCAATTGATTGAAGATATCAAAAGTTGTATCCTCCTTTTCTTCCTTCTTCTTGGAAACTTCCAATCTCTGAGGAAATGGTGGCTCTTGTTTAGTCTACTTGACTTGGTTTGGTCCAGGATTGTTAGGTACACTAGGTTGAATGGGATCATTCAGAGGTTTCTCTTCCACTTCCATATGGAGCTCAGTGATAATGGGCTTGGAAGAGGCCAGTAGAGTAGTACTTGAACACAATTGGATATCACTTACACTCACAACATATGCAGGGAATTGATTTGAATTAGCAGAGTATGCAGGTCACTGTTGTGGTTTGCTATTTAGATTGGGTGTGGGCTGAGCTCATAGTTGAGTAGGTTTAGATGCATTTGAATTGGGATTAGTAGGCGGAGGCATTATAAGAGGTTGTTGGAGCTGAGAAGGTGGTTGCATGCAATTGGTTTCCTAACTAGGCCATTGCTTCCCTCCTCTCCATTGATTCGTTTACTACCAATTTCCTAGAGGTGGCTACCAATTTCCTTGAAACTGCTATCAATTCCCCTGAGTTTGTTGCCACTAGGGTGGAGAACTCTAATGACTAGTCCAAGAATTTGGAGGGTTACTCCAAGAATGAGGTGGATATCCTCCATAACTAGGTAGATATGGGGGCTTCCATTGGTTACTAGAGGAATAAAAATTAAAATATGGCCCAACATAGGATAGTGGATCCGGTGGCATACCTTGTCTTGGAGGCCAAGGCTTCCTTTGTGCAACATAGTAGACTTGGTCTTCTTCAATCTGGATGGGCTTGAACTTAGGTGGAACTTTCTTGCTTTCAAGATTAGCTACCATCTTACATCTGCAATCCTTCTTCTTTTGTTTGTAGTGGGGGAAATACTCTATCAACATTGCTTCTGCTCCTCTTGCTTCTTCTTAGCCTGAAGTGTATCTAGCTAAGTAGCTAGATTATTGATAAAGTATTTCTTGAAGTCTGCCAAAAATGAGTAATATCCATTTTTGAGACTCCACTAGTAGTTGGCTTACCCATGGAAGATTGGTAAGATCCCCCTTTCTTTGAAGCTACACTGGAGTAGTTCTGGCATATTTTCTTCATATATTCCCAAGGAACTTGGAAAATATCTCCTCCTCCCATGAGGTCCAAGGCATCAATGTAGCTATCATTGATTCCTCTTAGGAAAAGAAACTTCTATGAGTCTTCATTAAGTGTATGGTGTGGATATTTTTGTAGGAAAAATAGAAACCTTGCAGTGTAGTCTTCCAGGCTCTCATCTTCCTTTTGCTACATCCTTAAAATGTCACCTCCTCTCATGTCATTGCCTCTGCAATATTCCTTGTATTTCTCGAGGAATTTTATCTTCATGTCTTCTCAAGTTTTCATAGTATCTTTGCCTAGCTCATGAACCATCTTAATGCAACCTCTTTCAAAGTGGTAGGAAATAGCTTGATCCTATGGGCATCAGTAGTATAATCATAACTCCTGCAAAGTATGTCAAACTCAAATAAAAAGGTATCAAGATTGTATACACCTAAAAATGGTCTAGATAATCTAATTAATTAAATACAATTTATTTGATTAATTACCCTTAAAATCATCTACTATTGAATAAATATAAATATTTATTTATATAGTTCACATTTAAATTCTTATTTAATTCTTCTAATTCTTCTATTATTTCACCTTAATTAAATAAACAAGTTCACATACTTTGTTTCATTTAATTATTCATTTTCTTCCATATTTAATTTAATAAATAGACTTCTATAGTTTGTTTTATTAAATTTAATATCTTATTTCTTCCTAAATTTGAATAAATCTAAATATTCAAATATATTCATATTTCTATAGCTCATCATATTTTACCTACCAAATTAGATATAAAACATCTAATTTAATTCAACTGGCATTGAGGGGAAAGTTGTGGAGACAAATTGGAGACAAGCTTACAGACAATCCTCTTTAATCTCTTTCCTTTGATTCTTCCAATCCTTTGGTAAGATGTTTTTCTGGGGAGGAACAATCCCCATGATCAACTCAAGCTTCTTCATCCTTCACCATTCAATCTTCCATATCAAATCCAAGCCTTTGTTGTGCTACCACAATACAGGATGTTGTTGAGAAATCTATAAATATAGCCTTTTGAAATAGGAAATGGATCCAACTATGTGCAAAATTACTCTGCAGGAATAGCAATCAAGCAACAAAGCATCTTAACAATAGAAATATCATTTAGCAATAGCAATCATAGTATAGAATCAATATCATAGTTGCATCATAGATCATTGTAGCTTCCTTTTATCATATTCATTTCAACATAGTTTGCAACAGCTTCATCATATCATCTAGAAATCACCATACAAGATTATATTATTGCATTTAGCAACATCTCATTCTCTAGATTGACATTTTAATAGTCACAATGCTTACCAAATCTAAGAGCCTCATGACTTAATAAATCTTTAGAGATAGAGAATAATATGACGCTTTCAGTAGATTCTTTCTTTAAATTAGTTTAATTGCTTTTAAATCTTTGATATAATATCTTATTAAGAAGTGTTCTTAGTTATTTTACTCATTATTTATTCCACATTTACATTTTGGCACCCACTGTGGGGCATGTACCCCATATTTTAACAATATTTTCTGAAAAGTATTCGTACAGGATTCTGGCATGTTTTATTTTAGTGCAATCGAGGTATTTTGCAATGCATCCAACAAAAAATTTAGTGCTTCTGACTATTTCAGCGCATCTGGCAAAAACTTTAGCGCTTCTGACTGTTTTAGCGCATCCAACAAAAACTATAGTGCTTCTAAAGTTTGTTTTAGCACATCGACCAGAAGTACCCAACGTGGTTGACTATCCCATGATCAATCCTATTTCAGTGCTTCCAACAAATTTTGCAACCCTTCCAATAATTTCTATAGTGCATCTGATCGATTAAGTGGCGCTTATGACCTCTATTATAGCGCATCTATAACTTGTTGTCTGGATCTGACATGACCACGACCAGTAATTTCATTTTTACATTTGGACTAAAAAGAACCAATCCTAGTGTAGTCATTTGGATTAAAATATATCAATCCTAGGGTAGTCATCATACATTTTCTATTTCAGTTAAAATTGATATCATGTCTTTTGTGAAGTAATATCTTCACATAGAATAACAAATTGTCATTTGGGATTTAAAACTAAACATTTGATTACTATGATTGTGTGGTGATAGGCCTATGCTCTCCCCTTAACTGGGTGATCAAAATGCTAGACTCATATTTTAATTTCATGCAATTTACTCTTTGTTAAATCCTTTAGAAGGCCTACCGTAGTGGGAAAAATTACTCACCCTATGGGAATGACCTGAGTGGGAACAACCAAAGCCAGGTTTTCTAACCCACTATAAAATAAAAGTGAATCTGGGGAAACCCACATTTTCCAGAAGTGTGCAAGATAACCATCCCCAAAATATTTGTTCTAATGATTGGGAGGTCTCCTGAGGGAGTTTATCATTTGCTGCTCTGAACAAAAACCCTATCTACAAACCATAGTGTAGAATTTAGCTGAGTCAGTAACCAAACATTGTAATACTCCTAGTGTAAGGGGAGGGAAGAATCTACCCCCAAGACACTCACCATATAATTTCCAAGGACCATTTTCTCAAGGGATCGAGAAATATAACTTTGAGTATGTACCTAGAAAAGACAAAAACACAGGCGCCCTCTAGGGGGTGACACGACTGTGTGAGTCAACACAATTTTAAGATGTGGGTTGTTGAGTATAACAATGACCTTTTTGAACTTAAGAGTGAGTTTGCCTGAAGTGTATTCTTTGTTAAAAACTAGTGGAAATCAAGAAGGATCATGTTCGATTCTTGAACATACACTTATTGTGTAGATTCTAGGACTTAAAAACAATTGTTCTACAATTGGTTGCTATGTTTTCAAATCATTAATCTAGATAAAGATCATCCAAAAAAACACAAAAAGTCTGACAAAATCAAACTATGAAAAATTATGATTAGGGATTGGAAATCCACCACATTTGTCAAGAAATCTCTTGCAAAGAGAGTTAGAAAACCAAAGAAGCAACTTAGTTACAAGAAACTTTTGAAAAAGATACTTCTTATATCAAAGTAGAAAAATCTTGCTTGAGCATCAAACTTTTATGCATATGTATCATGACTTTTCTAGGGGATATACTGATGATTTTTCCTTAGAGCCTTTATGTTCACAAGCTTATTTTCAATGAAGAACTCTTTCAAAAAAATATAATCATAGTCGACCCATTCGTCAGTCTTTCATCCCACAACCAACAATACAATATTCCAAAAGGCCAAATCAATTCTTATAGTAGAGGAAAAAATTGGAAAGATTAGGCTTTCCATCACAAAATTAGAGAGTTACCAGCAAAGATATCCTGTCAAAATACCGAAAACCCAATAAATTACATAAAAAAAATTTGTCTCTTCACAAAGAAGAAAATTAGACAACACTATGGAGTCCCAAAATGGCACTTAAATTGTTTGTTTTAGTGCATCCACACTGTCTTTTAGTGCATCCACAATTCAAATAGCACATTTGCAGTCTGTTTTAGTGCTTCTAAAAAAATTTGTAGCACATTCGCCGATTGTAACCAAAAATTACCAGTGTTAGAAATTACCCATATTTTAGTGCTTACATAGTTTGTTTTAGCACATCCGTGCTATCTTTTAGCACATACACAATTCAAAGAGCACATCTATAGTCTATTTTAGTGCATCTGACACATCTTATAACACTTCTACTGACTATAACCAAAACTTGTCAGTATCAGGAAATTTACCAGTATAATAGCGTATCCATAATCTGTTTTAGCACATCTACCCTATTTCACAGCACTTTTACCATATCTTTTAGCACATCCATGATCTTTTTTAGTGCTTCTGCCCTCTATAATAGCACATCCACAGAACAAAAAAATAGAGAGCTTGTAGAAACATTTGTTAGACTGTTGACATCGAAAACTTGGGTTTTTACTAGACAAAAAAAATTTCACAGGCTAGCCAGTGTCTTAAACCTAAAAAAAATAGTATCCTACAAGTCAAAATTCTTTTCAAAGTTAAACCTAGATCTTGCAAACTAAAAAGTGTCAAATTATCAAACAACACATCTTGGTTATTGAGTTAAGTTTCATCATCAAGATTTTATCATCCTACAATCATGAAACAAAACACAATAATCATATTTTTAACTTGGTCTCATCAGTAGAATATATCATTCTATTTGAATTTGTTAAAATCCAATTGACACTCATCCAAACACAGAAGATCAAAGTTAAAGTAAGAAAAAAAAACACTTGTATCCCAGTTTTGACAAGGTTACAAAGACAAAAAATTAGAGAAAAGGAAATTGAAACTCAAACCACCATGGCTAAAATAGATGAGGATCAATTGAATGCTTTAACTCAGCAAATGGAAAACCTTCAACAACAATTCCAAGACATACAAAGAGAAACCATTGAAAGATATCTTCTGCCAGACATCTACCCATATCATCTTGACCAAACAATGAACATGAGACCTTCTTCACCGAAAACTACATCATCCAAGTTCAATGTCTTTGAATTTTTGCAAAAGTTCAATAAGCCCAAATAAAAGTCCTCAAACACAAATGATATTGAGCAATCCTATCATGTCATGCATTTATCTCCATCCACCATAATCCAAAATAAACCTCAAGATTCTTTCACTCAAGTTAACAATTCCATCCAATCATCCTCTTCTATCATATCTTCAACATCCAATGATTCATGTCAATCTCTCAATCCAAAGCATGATAGCATAGAATTCCCTACATATCAAGATCAAAATATTATTTCCACTCCATCCAATGATACCAAAATTCCACAAATTCTTCCAATCTTTGATCAAGATCCCATTTCTCAAGAATCTTATGATGATCCCCTCCTTTCACTTTTCATCCAAAATAATTCCCTTCCATCTCAAGTGACAATTATCCTTCCAAGTTCTTCTTCCACATCATCTAATCAAACCATACCATCTCATGATTCTTTTGCATCACACGAGCATGCTAGTTCTTCCATCCTATCTAATGATGTCTTACCAACTGATAATCAAGACATGCTTTCTACAAAATCTCATGATTCCCTTCCTCATCAAGATCAAGATATGCTTCCATTCAAGGATACCATTTCCTCCCATGCAGATGTTTATCCTTCTCATGATCAAGATATGCCTTTCGTACCACCTCATGATCCTTTTCCAATTCAAGATCAAAACACCCCATCATCCCCATGTCAAGAGCCTATCACACCTATACAAGCTATCCATGAACCACAAACCTATAAATTGGGATCCTCCATCTTCATTCGCTTTGGTTTACTTCCAACACCCATCCTTTCATCCATATCTTACCCTCCCCAAAATGGACTCGCATCTTGTTTCAAAAACAATACATATCCCATTGGTAAATGAATGTGTAAAAGTATGGACTACAAAGGAAAAGGATTAGGCATTCATGAACAGGGTATCCTAGAACCCCTTTCTGTTCAAAGAAACCCATTTCACCATGGCCTTGATTATATGCCTAAGTTTCCTATTTCATCAAACCTTCCATCTATTCTAGGTCCTCATTCTATTTCATCAAACATTCCATCTATCCTAGGTCCTCATCCTAGTTCATCAAACCTTCCCTCTATCCTAGGTCCATATCCTATTTCTCAAGAACAACAAAGGCACATATCCTTGATTCCCTTTCAAAATTATAGCCACATTAACTCATCCATAATACCTCCATATCATTCATCTCAATCCACCCCTCCCATTGCTCTTGGAAGCAATTTTGGTGCCAAATATCAAAAACTTCTATATCAAAATTCACATATATCAAAGGATCAACATATCTCCTCAAAGAGACATGCAAAAATAAAAGAAAATTTGATCCAAAATAAAAAGAAAATTTCAAAAGGTCACAAAGGCCCATCAAAGCAAAAGGGCAACTTTCAAATACCACAAAGGTCCATAAATCAAAAAGAAAAATGTCAAAAGGCCACAAAGGCCCACAAAGCAAAAATCAAAGTCAAAAGTCATGTGGATTCCTAAAAGTATCATAGAAGCAATAAAATCTAAATTCGCATCCAAATTTGCTAATCCAAAAGCTTCCTCCAATTTTCCATCTAATAACCTATTACCTTCCAAATCCATTTTTCCTCCATCACTCCACCATGCTTCAAGGTGTGTGCCAATGTTGATCTTTCCATCCTTTCCATCTATCCATCAACAAGCCTTCCAACCTCCTATCCATTATCCAACATTCATCCCCCATAATTTTCCTTTAATCCAAACCTTTGCATAGGTCCTTAGATTCTTCCATCATATCATTAATCTGCCAACATTTAGGAGTCTAATTCCCATTATCATGGTTTATTAGAGGGATATTTGGTTGTGAAACTTGATGCTTAAGTCCTTCCTCCATATCCCTATCATCCATATCCTATCTTCCATATTCCTTTTGCACTCTACACTTAGGGACAAGTTTCGTCCATTCCATATCTCTTAGCTTATCAAAATCCATGTCGCCATGTCCCTTTGCAACCTTGAATCTTATCATGCAAATCATATTTGAGCCTAGCTGTAAAACATTATCCAATCCTCATATCTTTTGTCAATCAATCATCAAAAATCATCAATCTTATCATACTTAGAGGAAATTAGTGATCCTAAGTAATTATCATCATCATTCCTTATGGAATCAATCATTCCTGGCATCTTAATCAATCAACCATTATCATCTTTTGGTAAGAGATATGTTGTTTGTGTGATATGTTTTGCAATGAATCTTTCATTTTGATTTATTATTTATCCATGGTTGGATTACCTCTATTGTGGGGTATCCTATTCCTTCAATTAGTGATATCATATCATTCCATAAAAATAAAAAAAAATCCAAAAATCCAAAAAAATAAAAAAAAATTGAAAAAAAGGTCCAATTTTTTTTTAAAAAGAAAAATAAAAAAACTTAAAAAGTGAAATAAAAACATGTGAAAACCTGGAAACAAGTGCTACTTGTGATTTTAAAGCCAACTTTTCTATCTATTGGATGCATGTCATGGTCGTTACTTCCACCATCATTTTACATTCATTATCATATCATTGCAAGTGGACATGTCCCACCCTAGCTTGGGGGAAAAATCCTGACCTCACTGGGGGCAATAAATCTCAAGCTTAACCAAATAGAAAACCAGTAGGAGGATAAACACAACAAAAATAATGATCGAAACACAACCCAACATGAAACATCAATCACCATCAGAAACACATTAGACATCCATATCACAACAGAAAATCCAAAAACAAGTCAAAAAGTTAGTCTCAAAAAGTCAAAAATAGATTATGTGTTAGTTTAACTACGTGGTCTCTATGTGTATAACGTAGGCAAGGCTAATCTTTGATTAGCCCCCGAGGCCCCTAGGATAGGTCTTTAGGTTAGGCTCTTGGTCAAAATCTAAAAAATCATAAAAACATCATAAAATCAAAATAGATAATCTAATCTGAATAATGGTTGAAATACTTTAAGAAAAGGTTGGATATGTTGTACTTTGATGTACTTTGATTATTTATTATCATTTCTTTGGAGCAACATGATGATGAATTGAACTAGAGAAGCTAGGAAGGAGAATGGTATTTTCTTTGTCTGATTTTTGTGAATTGGTCATTATTATTGTGTGAATTGTCACGAGACATGCTCTACAAAGTATCACTGATGACATTCTGAATTCACATAGTAAAATGATTGACTCTTGTCTATTTACACAAGAAATGCTTAGGTAATCTTTATTTAATTATACCTAGATGCTTGTGTTAACTTGCAATATCAAAAATCATGAAAGTAGTACTTAGGTCATCATGGTCTAACTCATAACATCGATGCTTGTACTCACTTTCAACATTTTAAAAGCTCAATGATGATAAAAAGCATGATAAATGGACTGTTAAGATGTCAATGCTTGCATATGTAGATTTTCATGGTTAAATTAGATTGCATTCATATTAGTTTTGCATCTGCATTATATATTTTCCACATCGAATGATGATATCTATATCAACCTACACAAAATGCGGAATCATGTCCCACATCTTTGGGAAGAACTCTAAAATCCTCCTATGATCATAACATATCACAAATCAACAATATTATCAATCAGCCTATCAATCTAATCGGCTCTAGTGAGAATTTGATCAAATCTCGTGAGCAACTATTATTGATCCTCACCTATCATGATGTCAATCAATCAATCTATAAATTAACCTCACCTATCATGAGGTCAATCATGAAGCTATCATTGATCCTCGCCTATCATGTGGTCAATCATCAAGCTATCATTAATCCTCACCTATCATGAGTTCAATCATCAAGCTATCATTGAACCTCGCCTATCATGAGGTCAATCATTAATCTATCATTGATCCTCACCTATCATGAGGTAAATCATCATCATCCTATCATTGAACCTCACCTATCCTGAGGTCAATAATCATCCTATCATCAAATCAAACAATCAACTAAAGTGATTATCAATCATAAAACACAAGGAGGCAAACCAGGGCATCAATTTAATCAATTTTGCAGAGTCAATATTTCTTTTTCAGGAGATAAATCATCATTATCAAAACATCAAAAAGTCATAAAAATCATAAAATTCATCAATTTATCTCCCAAGGGGGCATATATTCATCATCAGCTAAAATCAATTTTTGGGGCAAGTCTGGGGCATATTGAAAAAAATTCATCAATACTAGCAGCAACAACAAAATTTTATTTGAAGCAATATGTAAATACATCACTTCAAAGAGGGGAAAATATATATACACCTAAAAATGGTCTAGATAATCTAATTAATTAAATATAATTTATTTGATTAATTACCCTTAAAATCATCTACTATGGAATAAATAGAAATATTTATTTATATAGTTCACATTTAAATTTTTATTTAATTCTTCTAATTCTTCTATTATTTCATCTTAATTAAATAAACAAGTTCACACACTTTGTTTCATTTAATTATTCATTTTCTTCCATATTTAATTTAATAAATAGACTTCTATAGTTTTTTTTATTAAATTTAATATCTTATTTCTTCCTAAATTTGAATAAATCTAAATATTCAAATATATTCATATTTCTACAGCTCATCATATTTTACTTACTAAATTAGATATAAAAAATATAATTTAATTCAACTAGCATTCACGAGAAAGCTATGGAGACAAATTGGAGACAAACTTACAGGCAATCCTCTTCAATCTCTTTCCTCTGATTCTTCCAATCCTTTGGCAAGATATTTTTCTAGGGAGGAACAATCCCCGTGATCAGCTCAATCTTCTTCATCTCTCACCATTCAATCCTCTAGATCAAATCCAATCATTTGTTGTGTTGCCACATCACAAGATGTTGCCGAGAAATCTATAAATATAGCCTTCTGAAACAAGAAATGCATCCAACTATGTACAAACTTACTCTACAGGAATAGAAATCACGCAATCAAGCATCTTAACAATAGCAATATCATTTAGCAATAGAAATCATAGTATAGAATCAATATCATAGTTGCATCGTAGATCACTATAGCTTCCTTTTATCATATTCATGTCAGCATAAATTACAGTAGCTTCATCATATCATCTAGAAATCACCATACAGGATTAGATTATTGCATTTAGCAGCATCTCATTCTCTAGATTAGAATTTTAACAGTCACAATTCTTACCAAATCTGAGAGCCCCGTGACTTAATAAATCTTTAGAGATAGAGAACAATATGATGCTTTCAGTAGATTCTTGCTTTAAATTAGTTTAATTTCTTTTAAATCTTTGATATAATGTATTATTAAGAAGTGTTCTTAATTATTTTACTCATTACTTATTCCACACTTACAAGGATCTTCTGTGACAAGTCCATTAAAATTTGGGAGTGTTGAGGCAGTAATGTTCTTGATGTTGTCAACTTCATTCTAATGGGAAATGGGGAAAGGAAAAGCTGGTTGGTTAGGTCTATTTCTATTTGCATCACCCATGCCTGCTTGATGTTGTTCCAAAGCAAAGGGGTTCTCAAGCTTATTTTGATCTTCAAAGGAGACTTTAGAACTAGTCAGATCAGTATATGCATCAACAAAGGTGTGTGGATATTATTCTTCTTCTTCTAGTAGATTCTGATAGTCAACTAGCTAGAATGGATTAGGATTGTTGGGAAGGAATCTCCCATAAACATTCCTTCTCCTTCCTCTATGCATGTGGTATCACTCACTATCAGTCAAATCACACAAAGAATTGGTAAATAATAAGGGGGGTCATTGCTTCCTAAATGAGGATATGCTAAGAACAACTTCCATAAACACTACAACAAGAAAAACTACCAATGACTCCAAAAGACTCCCTAGTTTGACACCATCCTCGACAATGACGCCAAAACTGTTGACCTCCTACAATGATCTTAACAACTAAGCTTTTACAGACATGATTCAGAGATTGGACATCTAACCTAAAAGCCATTTCAACCATCATGAAGGTGCATTTAACTTGTCAACCTAGGGATGTGAACTTGAAATGGGTCAGCATAGTATGTGCACTAGGAACTCAAAGTATCCATTCTATCCTATAGCTAAGGAACACACAATACTCTGAGTAAATTGCTTGAAAAGGGATTAAACAAATGTTTAACATCAATCAATGACTACGATAAGCAAAAATGCATAACAAAAATGAAAATATGAGCAACAAACATGACACTGCTTTGTGTAGTTTGGCTGTAGGAATAGTCACATAATGAAATTCTAGTGGCTATAGGAACAGTTGGTTCCAAATTTCTAACTAAATACTAAAAATAAAATAATACTAAAATAATGCTAAACTAAGAAGACGAATTACTCACCAAGTGGGCCCCCTTGGATAAGTATCCTCTAAAACTAATGAAAACTCAGATGCTCAAACTCAAAACTTTATTTTATTCACTATGAATCATGAGTACAAAAGAGTAATGTATCTGTATTACTGAAAATTGGAGAGTGTAAGTACAATATCAAATCGTGCAACCCCTTAAAGAAGGAGCATCAGATCATTATTTATACTAACAACTAAATGAAGCAGTCAACTCCACGATTGGGAGGAGGCCATTTAGGGAAAACAAAGGAAATGGAGTGATGGCAGTTACACATGCATGGAATATGGTCAGACATGGAGGTCTAAACATAGATTTAGCATAGTAGTAATGCCCATGCATGATTGATCATTAAAGTCCACTACAAGGTGGCTATGTTTAGTTGCATGAAGAATCTTTTGTTGTCGGTTGCCTCTGACTTGGATCGATTCCTTTTCTAGACGTTATGGTGCATGCCCAACTGGCAGTGTCTTCCTCAACTTGGCATATTAAATCTTCATAGCAAGGTACACATAATAACTACACATAAATAACCACTCTAAGGAACATTCATTAACCACATGCAAAATCAATATAGATAATTTGCATATCATGCCAAATGTCATTAAAGCTTGCAGAGATAGGATTAAGTCCAATTTCAATGGTTTGAGGGAAACATTATGAAAATACCGACATTTAACATTAAAGTCCATGACATCTACCAGCGAATAAACTATAGATTCTACCCAAAATTGGACCAAAACCTAGGCTCATCAATCATCTCAACATATTCCAACAATCTCCCCCTTTGTCATTGATGGCAACATTCTTCAATAACAAACCAACCAACTTAATGTTAGCATTAAGGATCATCTTACCTTCTTTTCTTCTCCCCGTTTGACATCAAAGAAAAAGGGAAAAAATCCCCCTGAAAAACTTACTTTGCTCCCCCTATGAGGAATCCATCAAACATTGATCCAAATAAAAATGAACATAGAATACCCTAGAACAATGCGCACCCTGGTGCATGTTATTGTAGACTAGGAGGGGGTGAAACTCCTAACTTTTGCTAGAGATACTCAAAAGTATCTTTTCTCAACTATTTTGTGAAAATATCTACAATCTACTCTTTCATAGGTACATATTGAAGTATGACCTCATTCTCCAATACCTTCTCTCTCAGGAAATGATATCTGATGGATATATGCTTCATTCTAGAATGTTGTACTAGATTCTTGGAAATGTTTATTATGCTAGTATTATCACACATAATTAGATAGGTTCATCAAATGATATGCCAATGTCCTTCAATGTTTGTTTCATCCACAATATCTAAATGCAACATGAGGATGCTACAATGTATTCAGCTTCAGTAGTAGATAAAGATACATAATCTTGTTTCTTACTTGACCAAGCAACCATCCAAGAGCCAAGGAAATAAGCTCCACCACTTGTGCTTTGCCTATTATCAACACATCCGGCCCAATCAACATCAATATAAGTTGTCAAAGTGAAATCTGAATCCTTTGGATACCATAACCCCATATCTTCAATACCCTTCAAATATTTGAAGATCCTTTTTACCACAACATGTGATTCCTTTGGTTCTTGTTGAAGTCTAGCTACTAAACAAACAACATACATAATGTATAGTTTGGTAGTAGTCAAATATAACAATCCTCCAATCATTAACTTGTACATACTTGCATCACCTTTAGTTGAATCATCTTCTTTTGTCAACTTACATCTGGTAATGATAGGTGTACAAACAGTTTGGAGTTATCCAACCCAAACTTCTTCAATAGTTATTTTGTATACTTGGACTGAGAAATGAAAATTCCTTTGCTGTTTTGATTTACTTGTAATCCAAGCAAGAAATTCAACTCACTTAGCATAGACATCTTGAATTGCTTCTGCATTTCATCTACAAATTTTTTTCACATATCATCATTTCCTCCAAAAATTATGTCATCAACATAAACCACAACAATCAACATTTTTTCTAAGTGAGTTCTATAGTATAAATTACTATCAACAGATTCCTTCTAAAATCCTTATCGAATCAAGTACTTGTCTAATCTGCCATACTAGGCTCTAGGTGCCTACGTCAATCTGTATAAGGCCTTCTTCAACCTACAAATAGTATATGGGTAATTTCTAGACTTGAATTCCTCTTGTTGCTCAATGTAGAATTCTTCCTTTAGTTCTCCATTCAAAAATGTTGATTTTGCATCCATTTGATAGACTTTGAAATCCTTAAAAGCTGCAAAAGCAAAGAACATCTAGATTGCTTCCATCTAGGCAACAAGGTCATAGGTCTCATCATAGTCAATACCTTCGATTTATGTGTAACCTTTGCAAACTGATCTTTCCTTGTTTCTCATTACCTTTATGTTTTCTCCCAACTCGTTCTGGAATACCCACTTTGTTCCAATTACATTTTTCTCTGCCGGTCTATGCACAAGTTCCCAAGTCTAATTTTTCTCTATATGATCAAGCTATTCCTTCATTGCCTTCACCCAATTCTACTCATTGCATGCTTCCTCCATAGTCTTTGGCTCAGTTTCCTAGAGTGAACACAATAATACTTACTCTTTAGATGCTTTGCTTGTTGTGATGATTCCCTTATTCTTATCTCCAATAATCTGATTTTTTGAGTGGTTTTTCTGTACATACCTTGGAGACTTAGTTTTAGTTTCTAGAGCCTCCATTGTCTCTTCTTCTTCTTCTTCTTCTTCTTCTTCTTCTTCTTCTTCTTTCTTATCCTTCTCCCTTTTGTCATCTGAGTTATCTAATTCATATTCAATATGCTTGTCAGGAATTCTTTGAACATGTTCATCTACTTTAACATTTGTGCTTTCAACCATCTTGTTCAGTCTCTTGTTGTAACACTAGTACGCTTTTCTTCTTGTAGAGTAACCCAAAAATATGCCTTCATCAATTCTACTATCGAACTTTCCAAGATTTTCCTCATCTCTCCAGATGTAGCATTTGGGAGCTCTTCCATGCCATAGCTTGTATGATGTCCTTCCATATTTCCTCTGAAATACTACTTTGTTAAGAGCGTATACTATTGTGTGTATCACTTCTCTCTAGTAGACCTATGGTAATTCTACTTCCATGATCATTTTTCTAATTGCTTCTTGAATTGTCTAGTTCATTCTTTCAACTACACCATTCTGCTAAGGTGTTCTAGGGGTAGATAGTTGTCTTTTAATGCCATGTATTTTGCAAATTTTTTTGAATTCATCAAAAGTAAACTCTCCTCCTCTATCATATCTTAAACACTTGATTCTTTCTGTCAACTTCATTCTCAACTCTTGCCTTGAAAATATTGAATTTTTCTAGAGCTTTTGATTTCTCTCTTAAAAATGCAACCAAAGTGAGTCTGGAATAATCATCTATTAAAAGCATGAAATATCTCTTTTCTAATTTCTTGCTTTGGTTGAACCACATAGGCCAGTGTGTACAAGGTTCAATAAACTAGTAGATGATTCTTCTTTTCTACAAAAATTTTCTCTGGTATTCTTTCCTTCTTGACATCCTTTGCAAATAGTGTTGTTTGGTTTGGTCAATCTTGGAAAATCTCTTACTTCCCTTAATGAACTTATCCTTACCAAGTCAAAATTGATGTGACACATCCTCCAGTGCCAAATCCAACTGTCATTGGACTAAGATACTAAGAATCATTTTGTAGCTGCTTCTAGCTAATACATATTCCCACTTGTTCTTTTTCCAGCTACAATAATAGTTCTCAATCTCTTCCAGATCTCACAACCATCATCTTGAAACACCACATTGTAGCCATTTTTGCACATCTTTCCAACACTCAAAAGATTATGATATAAACCCTTCACATAGTAAACATTGTCAATGTTATTTTTCCATCAAAGGTAATAGAACCAATTCCAACAATTTGTGTTGTTTTATCATCTCCAAATCCAATAGAACCTCCATCATATTTCTCAAGCTTCACAAACTTTCTTTTATCATCGGTCATATGATTCGAACATCCACTATCAATTATCCTTTCATCTCTATTTCTTTTAACAAATAATGCAACTTCAGTGTAAATGTTAGAGATATCAAATCTAGGTTCATCCTTTTCCACGAAAAACAAACAATCCTGATCATAATCTGATTCATCATCTAAAATGCCAAAATTCTCATTAACATAATGGGCCTTCTTGTTGATCTTTTAAAAAAAATTCCTTGTTCCTTTTTCCAGATGCTTAGTGGATATATGCCCAATCTTTCCACATCTAAAACATTTAAGAGGTAACATACCTTTGTACTTGTACCTCTCTTCAATTTTCTTGTGAAATTTGCTTCCAAATCTTCTATCTTTATGGCTTTGAAGGTTGTTTCTGATTTCTCTTTTTCTTTTCCAAATTTCCTCATTTCAAATGTGGTCAAAGTTCCAAATAGTTTCTCTTTGGTGAATTTCTTCAGATCATAAACTTCTTCAATAGCTGAGATCTTGTTATTGTAGCTTTCTGGTAGGATCATCAAAATCTTCTCCATTATATCTTTGTCTATCAAAGTGCCTCCTTGATTTTTGACTTCATTTACTACACTGTCAACTCTCTGAAATTAGCTAGCTCTATGCTCACTTTATTCCATCCTCAAGTTTTCATATCTACACTTAATTTTCAACTTCTTTGATAATTTGACTCTATCATTTCCTTCATATATTTCTTTCAAATTTTCTGAAACTTCTTAAACAGAGCCCAATGAAATAACTTTTGTTAGCTCAGTCTTAGAAAAACCACTAAATATTACATACCTTACCTTTTCATTCTCTTCATAAGCTAAAATCTCATTTGCAAAACTAGGGCCAACTATTGGTTCAACATATTTTTTCTCAACAACTTTCCAATTTTTGTACCCCAGAGAGATTGGATAACTTCTCATCTACACTTTCCAAAAAACTATACTTAGATCCATAAAACACTGGAATTGTTAGTTTGTGCACCATCCGATCTACCCCAAGTGGTTAAGCTCTTCTTCAAGGAACCAAAGCTCTGATACCAATTGTTGAATAGTCCAGATAACTGAGAGGGGGGGTGAATTAGTTATTATAACACAATTTTCTTGACTTTAATTAATCTGGATCAAAACTTAAATCAATCAGATATTAATGAACATGAAAGCACAAAACAACACCATGTACAATGAACACCAAAATTTAAGTGGAAACCTAAGAAGGGAAAAACCACGGAGAATAATAATTCTCAATTATAAAGCATTGGTTAAGGTGACACCAATTAAGGTGATTTTTACAAGGGCTCACTACCGGTTGGGCTCACTACTCAGCTATTATAGCTAAAGATACAAAAAATGCTCACTAACAAAAGAGAAAGGCTCACTACCTATAGAAAATGGCTCACTACCAATAGAAGAAATATGAAAGAAAATCCACCACTAAAAGAACTGTCACCAACAAAAACCAAATAAAATCTCACTGTATGTTGCCTCTGGTCATACACTTTTGCACACTTCGCAATGTTTGGATATTCAAGTTCACATTCATCACACTTGCTTTCCTCAAACAAAATCCACTCTTAATTATATCATTCCATGCTTCCATAATCTCTCAAGTCATACAAACATAATTACATGGTCTTCCAAGTCAGCCATAAACAATTTGAAAAAGGTCACCACAAAAACATTCATGTGGTGGAGAGGAATGAAACATGGACCAAACATAGCCTCTTCACTCAAATCAACATGCTACATGATATCTAGAACCAAAGAGTAATATATACACATTACAATGTAAATCATGTGCCAGAGCACGTTAACCAACTGCCAGATCGGTCCAGACCCAAAAGAATGTATCTTATTGAGTTACAAGAGGAATGTGAATAGGACATATACAACCCAAAATAGATCTTTATAGCATGACATCTAAAACTAGGCCAAATCTAGATCACCAAGGCACCAAAATAGAACTTTGATAAAACAACCAAGATATTTTGACATCAATGACAACCATTAATGACAACAAGCAATCAATATCATCTCAACACATTCCAACAGTATATGGTTATCTCCAATTTTAAAGGAATCATAAGACACAAATGAAAGATTTCCAATCCAATTATTAAACAACTTCATGAAATCATTAAATTTGCAATAATATTTCATGAAAATCAAACAACTTTGCTATCACTTAAGTAGATTTAGCTTTAAGCATTCCACAATTTCATGAAAATGCTAAATTTGCAATAATATTTCCATTAATTCATCTCTTTTTGGAATGTTTTTAGAATTTAACATATAATCTAAAATAAAGCATCAAAATACTTGAAAAATAAAATTGCTCCTGGGTATTCTCCTTGCATTCCCTAAGAATTAATCAAATCAAAGCATACTACTCTATACTTCACCAGATTGTTTCATAGCCAGGCATATAATGGTGCAATTTTTTAAAGAAAATGGTTTAGTTTGGACACTGAGTTGGTTTTGTATGCACCCTTAAATGACACAACACACATTCTTGTCCAAATGAACAAACAAACTAGCTACAAAAGATTCATGAGATAGGTAGCTTTCAAATTGGCTTTGATATTGATTAATCTCTATGTGCATACAAGTTTTTAATCTGAAATGATTAAGAAAATGGGAAAAAAGAACAAAAATGAAATAAGTTTTGGCTCTTCCAACATCCACAAATTTTGAACGTAACTTGAAAAGAAATATCTCTCGGCCTTTTATAGAAATAAGAAACAGGAAGATAAGACAAATACATGAGAGGAAATCCAAGGGACGAATCATATCAAGGCACGTGGAATATGACAACTAGTAAAAGAATTGCAAATGAATTCAACAAGGATAAACCCTAATCTACACATTGATACCATACCCAAACTTTGCATCACAATCTGTTTCTATTGCAATCACTAATTCCAACTATTAAATCCCTTTTGAAACACTCATAAAAATATCATGTAAATACAACCATCATTAATTAATCATCATTTAAAATTCATCATAAATAACACACTTTCAAAAATAAAGAATCATATATTCTTGTGTAATTATTCCTTTAGCTGGTTTATCAAACCATTGGACCTTTCAGATACATTAAATTTTTAAACTTTACTTTGCATTGTTAGCTGATACTCGGTACCCCCTAGTTTAGCTTTTACCATAATTTTCTCAGACCTCGTATTTTACCAGAATCTCCATATTTACCGAACCTTTGCTCCTAGACTAGAACAATTTACTCAACACCTTGTGTTACCCCTTTTACACTTCTATCCTTCTTGGTTCCCAATACCCGATACCCGAAACACTTGAATTACGAACTACTCTTTTAATAATTTTTTTTTTTCTTTCCACTTCCAGTGATCTTTCCAACTAGCCAACACCTACCATAAGAATTAGTTTTCACTTGGGGTCCCCAAGTATTACAATCTTGGTGCATGTTGTGAGACCACACAACATGTACTAGTATTCGCATACCTACTATAGCCACTCCCTATTCCTTGGTATATGGTGTTGAAGCTATCTTTCCAATAGAGGTTGAGCTCCCATTATTGAGAATCTCTCTACATATCATTGATGATGAATAATATCATGTGGTGCCTCTTCAATAGCTCGAGCTTCTATATGAAAAAAGTTTAAATCCCCTCAATCACCATAAATCTTATAAAAACTAGATTCATAGAAATTACAAGAAGATCAAGCCCAGAGAGTTTTCCATTGGAGATCTTGTCCTCAAGGAAAATTAGTGTAACCTAGAAGAATGAGAAAAGAAGGGAAAGTTTGAACCTAATTGGCTCGGCCCTTACATTGTCATGAAAAAATATGGATCAAGAGCATATCAGTTAGCTAACATGGAAGGAGAGCTTCTTGAAGAGCCTATGAAAATTATCCATCTTAAAAAATTCTTCACATAAGAAAAACAAAAAAAAATCAAAAATATTAAAAAAATCAAACAAATCAAAAATAAATCAAAAATAAAAAAATAGTAAAGAGGAATAATCCATCCAATGGTGTAAACCACTTTGTGGCACCTTGGGTAAGTACCATGGTGAAAACCTAGAATATAGGCATCATGTGTAGGGTCATGTCCACTATCTATTAGGTCACTTTTTCCATCTACAATAAATCCACCCACCCTATCAACTATGGCTTGGAACACATCACTTGATTTCAAAGAAATTCTCACCTATCATATGTACATTACGTACCATATTCCTACTTCCCCCTTGATGTCACTCAGCCCTCCCACCTATAATAAATATGATAGCTTGCATGATTATCACCATCACTCAAAACCCATACCTACAATAAGTCTCACATGATTATTTTACTGTTGGATAAATTTTGGCTGAAAAATGGACTACCATAGCATCATGCCATCAACTTTTTTTTAGTTGGTACGAAGGATTTGAACTTTTGAGCCCACCATACACATCCATACAGTATGATGGAAATTTTGAATTTATGGCTCGCATAAAGGATTTGCACTGCCAAGCCTACCATGCATGTAACCCACCACACTCATGAATTTTATATGATGGAATTTATATAAGGTGTGAATTGGTCACAAGTACATCCATCCCATCCCTCACATCACCCCACTCTATCATGTGTAATGTGAAGCATTCTTCAACATGTCTAGTTGCTCATTCACCAATCATAACTATCCTGTAATAAAAACTCACAAATACCGCCCACATAATCTAGAGTCAAATAGAAAAAAAATCAAAAAACATGCATGCACACACAGACCCCTAATGCCAAAATATCAACATCATCCCTAAAATCATCTAACCACTTCACTTGCCCCCCACCACAATCCCCTCCATGGAGGTATCGGTGTAAAAGGTCAACATGGTTTGTAAAATATGGAGGATGGGGAGAGTTGACCAAAGAGTTGATTAGGTTAATTAATGGAGGATTAGAGGAAGGTTAGGTGGCTAATGGGGATTAAGATCCCACTTGCAAAATATGGAGGATGTTACACCCCCTAATCATGGATTAGTAATGTTCACATCCCTAATGATGGGATTAGCAAGTGGATTAGGATTAGGTGTAGATTATGGAGGATGGGAGATGTGAGGAATTAAATGAATAGGTTATTTATTTATTTGAGGAAAAGGATAAAGGGTAAAGTATTTAATTATTTAATTAAATACCTTAGGTATTTTATAGGACTTTAGGGATATTAATTAAACAATAGTAATATTATTTAATTAATTTGGATAAGAGGACACTTAGATGAGAAAGGGGTAAATTTTACCAAATGTAAGTGGTCAAATTTAGGTGTCTACATTTTTCTCCTCTTTGAGATGATGTTACGAAGTAGCATCATTTCAAAGAATATTAAAACATAACACCTGGAAGAAGATGGTTAGATTGTGAAAGATGCCATAGTCATTCAAACGAATGACTTAGAGCAAAGGTGATGGGAGTGAAGATGAAGATTATAGATTGAGGATGACCCCCTGAGAGGACATGCAGGTTCAAGAGAACATGGGTGTGCTATCAAAAAGGATGAGATGATGCAAGGGTAGATGGGGAAGATGATGCAAAATGATAGATATAATGTCGGATGGGAAAATGAAGAGATAATATAAGGATGAGATGATAAGAAAGCAAGCACAAAAGGATGCAAGGACAAACATGGTGTTGCTCCAATAAAGCTACAAGCCCAAATTTATTGATGATAGATGAAGTGTTGTTCATTAGGGAATGATATATCCCAAAATAACACAAGGATTGGGAAGATACATCTTGGTGATGATAATGATGTGAGTTTTGTTGATGAGGGAATGATATATCCAAAACCAACATGAGGATAGGGAAGGATACATCTTGATGATGATGATGATTGGATCAAGGCTTGTAGCAAGGCTAGAAACAAGACCAAATATGAAAATAGATGATGTGTTCTAGATTGAATGGATGAGGGTTGGATTAAGTTTTTATATTATTGAAATGAATGAAAATGATGGAGGAAAATATGCTTAGAATAACTAATCTATATTATCCTAAGAAATTTTAAAAGATGATTAAATGATGAGGATGGAAGAAGTGGAGGGATGAAAATAGATAGGATAGCTAAATGAGCGTGAGTGATAGAGAATGCATAGATGAGAAAGATGTAGAGTGAGTGGATGGGAAGATGGATTAGGAGCATCGTACAAAAAAATACCATATATTGAGTACTTAATTTGATGTAGCATAGGATACTATGCACCAAGGTATGAGGAACCAAGGCGAATTTGTATCACATGCATGGGACTAACACAACAGAAAAAAGGTTAGGACCAACATTCTCATGATCTTTAAATGAGCATAAACTGATACCTCCATGGATGACAACAAAATATCATTGCAGGTTGATACAAAATACTCAATAAAATCTTCCTATATGCTCCTCAATGTGAGAGAGAATCTTACATATCAAATATATATTATTCTATATAATCTACTTCTTGCTACCGTAATGATCCATTACAAGCTTTATATCATGTCTACAAATGTAGAATCTTCTGCGTCAGCCAAAGATCATTACAATCTCCAATGAAAGAAAATGTAACATGTGCATGAAATAGTTCGGCCTCAAATTTGAATTACTCCTTGGTGAATGCATAGGATAAAGTGTGGACCTATAATTAAGGTTAGGGACACTCTATGAAACAAATCAAATCACACCATCAAGATCTGCAAGTTACGAGAAATATCCACAAGTGATCAAACTAGCTGTTAGGCTTGAAAATTATTTTGTTGTCAGTTCAGGAAACTGCCACTTAATCTGGAAGTGATAACTTGCCAAAAAGTGATCCAATCATGCTCAAATCTTGGAATAAGGAAAATGAACATGTCCATGATGAAAATGTATATCCATAAGGTCTACTGAGAAAATATGATGATATGTTGAATCTACCAATATGAACTGAACAAGAATTGAAACAAGATAAACTGAAATGAAAATGTTTTTGGTTAATGCAAGATTGCCAAGAACCAAGGATGCTCCTGCATCAAAAATTATGTCCACCAATATGTGTGTTCTACTAGCAGAGTTCATGTTTTGTGGATTGGGAGAAATAGTTTTTCTCTATAGTCCTTCGCTATTTCATTTTAGATCTTGAGGATCTAGGATATGTCTTATGAAGGTGCTATCTATGATCTAGTGAAGAAGGTTGAAGTTTGGTAATCCAAAAGTCACATTTCTATATTCGAGTGCATGTTTGCATAGTGCGGATAATCTAGTGAAAGGCATTTAGTGTATGAAGTATATTATTTTGTTGTGGACATATTTGAAGAAATCTAAGATGAAGTCTCATGAATAATGAAGCATGCTAAGGTGTTCACATGTCATCTTCATGCTAGGAAATGTGTGCATCATTGTTCATCTATGTTTTCATTAGGTTTTTCCGACCTAGTGTTTACACTTCATTCAAAGAATAAAAATTTAATTAAGGAAGTGTGTAGAAGATTCAAGAATATTATTTTTGGTCTTGGTTAAATTTTTTTATTGGTCCACTCTTATTCCTTTCCACTGTGGGAATTTAGAGTTTCTAACCTAATTTGAATTTATGAAATGATGTATTGTGACTAACCTTGGAGAAATTTTCTAAGGTTAAAGATGGTATAAAAGAAAGTTGAGTTGTGAAGAATTGTATTACAGTGTGATGAAAAGTGACAAAAGAGTGCCACAAATCATAAGAGCAGAAGTGTGTGTGAGTGAGTTGTGATAGTAGTGTTTTAGTGTGTTGAAGATAGTAAGATGAAGGTTTCTATAATCCTACGAATGTGCTTTAATTGCAGTGGTGGATCTTTTATTCTATAGGCAGTAAGCCTCCTTGTTGGACAGTGAGTCCTTTGTAGGTAGTGAGCCTTTGCATTTAGATAGTGAGTCCTCTTTTAGGCAGTGAGCCTTTGTATCCAATTTATAATCATTTATATTGTGAGTTAACCCTCACCATGGTTTTTCCCTTATTGGGTTTTCCACATAAAAATCTGGTGTTCATTGTTTTGATTTACTTTCTATTATTTATGTTTTATGTTCATATCTAATGACAAAATAGTGTGGTTGAAGAATTGATAAGTGATAAAGTTTTAAGTTCTAATTTTTGTGACAATTGATTCACCCCCCATCTTAGTTGTCTTGCACCTATTTAACAATTGGTATCAGAGCATTGGTTCCTTGCTATAGAGCTTAATTGATTAAGGAAGATCCGATGATGCACAAGTTGGTGATCCCTGTGTTTGATGGTACTGACTACAAAGATTGGAAGGGACAAATGAGAGGATATATTATCTCTCTTGGTTTCAAGACCTAGAAGGCTATTGAGAATAAGTATACACTTTCGTTTGGTGGTGTTAATTCTCCAGATGAGATCTCTGCTTATGAATAAAATGAGAAGGTGAAGTATGCAATTTGCAATGGTTTATCTAAAAATGAGTGAATTGAGGTTAATTCTTTGGATACTGCATATGATGTCTTGAAGAAGTTAGAAGACATGTATGAAGGAAATAACAAGGTAAAATTGACAAAGAGACTGGTGACAAAGTGTAGATTTGTGAACCTGAAGATGGAAGATGGTGAAGAATTTACAAGTTTCTTTCATAGGGTTGAAAAAACTATAAATGAAGTTAAAAATCAAGGAGGAAAGCTATCAGATGAATAAATAATTGAGAAGATCCTAATCACCCTACTAGACTATTGCAACAATAATATCTTGATGATTGAAGAAATGTATGATCCTAAGAAGTACACCTTGGAACACTTGTTCGGAACCTTGCAAGCATTTGAATTGAGAAAGTTCCAGAAAGATGACAAGATAGAAGAAAAGATAGAAACATAATTTAAGGCAATGGAGATTGAGGAGGAACCAAATAGTGATGGTGTTGATGAGTTGGAAGCTAGCTTCACCAAGAAGTTGAAGAATGGTACCAGAAAGTATAAAGGCTTGTTTCCCTTTAAATTCTTTAGTTGTGGTAATATTGGTCATTATGCTTCAAGATGTATGAATAGAGTTGTACATAAAAAGAAGAAGGATTATAAGGATAAGGATAAGAAGGATAATAAGTATAAGAAGTTGTACTATGTTAAGGAAGAGGCAGGTATTTCTGATGATGAATTTAAAAATGAGGTTGATAGTGAATGCTTATTCTTAGCTTTGGAAATTAAATCTGTATCCACTAACCCTGGAAAATGTATAAGTAAGAAGGCTTCAGAGGTTAAGAAGAATAGGATGAAAGGTACTTTCGTTACCACTTTTCATGCAAGATAGGATGCAGACTATTGGGTAATTGATAGTGGATGTTCAAATCACATGATCGGAGACAAGAGTAATTTCACTAAAATCGAGAGGTATGATGGTGGTTTAGTTATGTTTGGTGATGACTCAAGAGCTAAGATTTGTGGAAAAGTAGTTTTTATGGAGTGCAAAATACTGATGATGTATATTATGTGAAGGGTTTGAGGAATAACCTTCTAAGTGTTGGTCAGATGTGTAGCAATGGCTTTAAACTTGTGTTTTAGAACAATACCTATGAAATCATAAAAGTATTTGGAAATGGAGATATGATTGCTGTTGGAAGAAGAACTCATGGAAACATCTATCAACTAAAAGGATTTTATGGTCATTGTCTTGTATCGCAAATCAATGAAAGTTGGTTATGGCACCAGAGAATGCGACATGCGAACTTTGATAACCTAGTCAATATCAGTGCAAAGGAGATTGTTTGAGGACTACCTAGAACCATAAGACCTGCTAATACTATTTGCAAAAGTTATCAATTGGGGAAGCAGAAAAGTTGTAGCTTTAAGGGAAAGGAACATTCTACTACCAAAATGTTGGAATTAGTACATACTGATCTCTATGGTCTAACTAAGACTAGAAGCTTGAATGGTGATATATATTTCATGTTGCTTATTGATGATTACACTCAAAATACATGGGTTTCTTTTCTCAGAGAAAAGAATAAAGCCTTGGATAGGTTTAAGGTATTCAAAGCAAGAGTGGAAAATGAAGTAAATCTGAAAATCAAGTATTTAAGATCTGATAGACGTGGTGAATTCACTTCTAGTGAATTTAATACATTTTGTGAGAAGCATGGCATAAAAAGATAGTTTTCTACTTTGAGAACCCCACAACAAAATGGAGTAGTTGAAAGGAAAAATAGGATAGTACAGGAAGCTGCTAGAACTATGATGAAAAAATCAAATGTACCAGATGTATATTGGAGAGAAATGATGCATACTATTGTTTATGTTCTTAATAGAGTTCAGATTAGACACAACACAGAGACACCTTTTGAGTTATGGACTGGTAAGACTACTACTTTGAAATATTTTAAGGAATTTGGAAGAAAATGCTATATTAAAAGAGATGATGAAAATCTTGGAAATTTTGATGCTAGATGTGATGAAGGAATCTTTCTTAGATACTCTACCACTAGCAAGGCATATAGATGTTTTAACAAAAGATTGAGGAAGATTATTTTAATTGCTAATGTGAAAGTTGATGAATACATATGCAGACCTATTGAGATAAGTGAAGTTGAACTTGATGATCCTATCTATGGACATGTACCTAAAGAAAATAAGGAAAATGAAGAAGAAGAGAAAGAAGAAGAAGAACAAGTGGAAGAAGAAGAAGAAGAGAATGAACTAGAACCTATTGCTAGGACTCCTAAATATGTATAGAAGAATCATCTGGAAGATCAAATAATTGGAGATAAGAGTGAAGGTGTGAAGACAAGAAGCAAAGTTACAACTGAGGTAAATTTCTATTTACTTTCTAAAATAGAACCTAAATCTGTAAAAGAAGCATGTGAGGATGAAAGTTGGATGAGAGTTATGAAAGACAAATTGTAGCAGATAGAAAAGAATCGGACATGGGAAATAGTGCCTAGGCTTGTGAACAAAAATGTGATTGTTTCAAAATGGATGTTTCAAAACAAGCTAAATGAAATGGAGTAGTAAGGAATAAGGCAAGATTGGTATGCAAAGGATATTCACAAGTTGAAGGAATAGATTTTAAAGAAATATTTTCCTCTGTGGCTAGAATGGAAGCTATCAGAATGTTTTTGGCATTCTCTACCCACAAGGACTTCAAGGTATATCAAATGGATGTTAAGTCAACCTTTCTAAATGGCGAGTTGGAGGAAGAAGTGTACATGGAGCAACCTGAAGGGTTTTAGTTGTCTGACAAGATGAACATGGTTTGTAAATTGAAGAAAGAATTGTATAGATTGAAGCAAGCTCCTAGAGCTTGGTATGCAAGACTGGACAAATATCTGACAAAGAAAGGATTCAAAAAAGTTTTTGTTGACAACAACCTCTACTTCAAAGTGCAAGGTAATAAGATGTTGGTTGTAGTTGTTTATGTTAATGATGACATCTTTGGTGGAAATGATGGCATGTGAAAAAAGTTTGCTAGAGAGATGTAGAAAGAATTTAAGATTTCTATGATTGGTGAATTGAATTTCTTCCTTGGTCTACAAGTGAATCAAAATGATAAAGGGATATTCCTTTCACAATATAAGTATGTAAAAGAGTTGTTAAAGAATTTTGGGATGGAGGATTCTAAACCAGTTTTTACTCCTATGGTAACTAGATATAAACTGAGCAAAGATGATGAGTTTTCTAAGATTGATCAAAGTAAATATAGATCCATGATTGGTGGATTTTTGTATCTTACTGCTACTAGACCAAATATTATGCATGCAGTGTGTTAAGTTGCTAGATTACAAGAAGATCCTAGAGAAGCACATCTTATAGCTGTAAAAAATATATTTAGATATCTTAAAGACACACCAAATTGTGGACTATGGTAACCTAAGAGTAATGATTTCACCCTGAGTGTGTATATAGATGATGATTGGGCCAGATGTGTAGATGACTGGAAGAGTACTAGTGGTGGTGCTTTCTTTCTTGGTGGAAGATTAGTTTCATGGTTGAGTAAAAAGAAAGACTTAGTTTATTTATCCACTACAGAAGCAAAGTATATTGTTGCAACATCCTATTAGACACAAGTCTCGTGGATGAAGCAAACACTGGAAGACATTGGAATGATATGTGATGAGCCTATTTCTATTTTCTATGATAATAAAAGTGCAATAAACATTTCAAAGAACCTAGTTATACATTCAAGAACAAAGCACATATCTATCAAGTATTATTTTATGAGAGAAAAGGTGTTGGAGAATGAGGTTAGATTGGAATATGTGAAAAAAAATGAACAAATTGAAGACATATTTACTAAGGATCTTCTGAAGGATACTTTTCAGCATCTTAGGGAGAGTTTGGGGGTCATTGGTCCTCCTAACTAGGTGCACATGAAGGTGCATCAGTCCAGTGAATTCACAGAGTCTTCATTTATCTTGATTGATAGATGGGTCTACTCCACAGGGGGAGTAGAAAAGGTTTTCATTGTTGCAATATGAGTGTACTCCTAAGGGTGAGTAATTAGATAAGTTATTCTTTGCCATTGATGTCAAAGGGGGAGAGAAAGTCATGTGAAAAATAGTTAAGGTGTTCTCCCAGGGTGTTGTGCAATTTTTTTTTGTCTTTGATGGTTTTTCACATCATGTATTGCCATCAATGACAAAGGGGGAGATTGTTACAAGTGTAAGCTAGTTTGGTGGTGTTGTCATTGATGTTGTCATTGACGCCAACATAGTTCAATATGCTAAAAATTATACATGTATGGTTGAGATTCTATTGAAATGTTGTGAGTACATGGAGCTATCTTTATGGTGTTTCAGATGTGTTGTGGTGATAATTTTCCAAGTGCTTTTGAGAAAATTAATAAAGAAGAGAAGTCAGAGGAAGGAATGTGTTCGGATTGTGCTCCAGTATGTGCTCTTTGTTTCTCTTGTGTTGATCCTATGCTTGTGTAGTTCTGAAGCTTTCATTAAGGTGATATGATAATGATATATTCTAAGTTTCAATTTTTTGGTGAAATGGTACCTGAAAGTTATGTCCACCGGTATGTGTCTTCTACTAGCAGAGTTAGTGTTCTATGGAATGGGAGAAATAGTTTTGCTCCACAATCCTCTGTTGTTTCATTTCAGATCTTGTGGATCTGGGATATGTCTTATGAAGGCCCTATCTATGCTTTGGTGAAGAAGGTTGAAGTTTGGTAATCTAGAAGTCATTTTTCTATATTCTAGTGCAAGTTTGCATAGTGCAGATAATCTAGTGAAAGGTATTCAAAGTATGAAGCATATTGTTTTGCTACAGACATATCTAAAGAAATCTAAGATGAAGTCTAGTGAATAATGAAGAATGTTGAGGTGCCTGTGTGTTATCTTCATGTTGGGAAGTTTGTGCATTATTGTTCATCTATGCTTTCATTAAGTTTGGCCAACCTAGTGTTTACACTTCATTCGAAGAATAAAAATTTAAATAAGGAAGCATGTATAACATTCAAGAATATTATTTTTGGTCTTGGTTAAATGTTTTTATTGGTCCACTCTTATTCCTTTCCACTGTGGGAATTTAGAGTTTCAAACCTAATTTGAATTTATGAAATGATGTATTGTGGATGACCTTGGAGAAAGTTTATAAGGTTAAAGATGGTATAAAAGCAAGTCAAGTTGTGAAGAATTGTATGATAGTGTGATGCAAAGTGACGAAAGAGTGCCACAAATCATAAGAGTAGAAATGTCTGTGAGTGATTTGTGATAGTAGTGTTTCAATGTGTTGAAGACAATAAGCTGAAGGTTTTTGTAATCCTACAAATGTGCTTTAATTGCAGTGGTGGATCTTTTGTTCTCTTTTATATCTATAGGCAGTGAGCCTCCCTATTGGATAGTGAGTCCTTTATAGGTAGCGAGCCTTTGTATTTGGACAATGAGTCCTCTTTTGGGTAATGAACCTTTGGCAGTAAGCCTTTGTATTCAGTTTATAATCATTTATATTGTGAGTTAACCCTCACCATGGTTTTTCCCTTATTGGGTTTTCCACATAAAAATTTGGTGTTCATTGTGTTGATTTACTTTCTGTTATTTATGTTTTATGTTCATATCTAATAACAAAATAGTGTGGTTGAAGAATTAATAAGTGATAAAGTTTTAAGTTTGAATTTTTGTGCCAACTAATTCACCCCCCCTCTTAGTTGTCCTACACCTGTTTAACACTCTTAAGATTGGAGCATTGCCTTATAAACAAAAGAAAAGGCAATACAACCCAAAGATTTCTAGAACAATCCTTGTGGAAGTTCAAAAAATGTTGAACACCTAAATAATATTCCCTATCCATCATTCAAAGTGGATAGAAAATATTGTTCCTGTTCATAAGAAAAATGGTGAGATTCGTATTTCTGTGGATCTCCGAAATCTGAACTAGTTGTCACTCAAGGATAATTATCCTCTTCTAGTGATGGACCGAGTTCTTCAAAATGTGATCAGATTTGAAATGCTCTCCATGCTAGATGGTTTTTTTAGTTACAACTAGATTGAATTCAATTCAAGTGATCAACACAAGACAAATTTTACAATGCCATGGGATACCTTTGCATATCGCAGAATGCTTTTTGGCCTGATCAATGCTAGAGCCATGTTTCAACAAGCTATGGACTTGGATTTTCATGATGTGTTGAGTAAGTTCATTGTGGTGTATCTTGATGATCTTATAGTTTTTTCTAAAAAATGGCATGAACATTTTTACCATATAAGGAAAATCTCGGAGAGATGTTAACAACATGGTATTTCCTTGAACCCCAAAAAGTCAACTTTTGGAGTTATAGAAGGTAAAATTCTTGGTCACGTGGTGTCCGCAGAAGGAATCAAGATTGACTCAAAAAGAGTTAAAAATATCAAATCACTCACTCTACCATGAAGCAAGAAGGTTGTCCATTCCTTCTTTGGCAAAGTAAATTTTTTGTGAAGATTCCTTCCATACTTTGTAGAAAAAGACTTGACATATTGTTAATATGATGAAAGGTAATAAAAGAGGTTATTGATCATGTGCTAGTGTTAGTCTATCCAAACTACACCAATGAATTCATCATGTATAGTTATGCTTCCGAGCATACACTTTCGGTGATTCTGGTGCAAGAAAATAGTGAGGGTTTTAAATCCTCGATAGCATTCATGAGTTGTCCTCTAAAAAATTATGAATTGAAATATTCCTAGATGGAAAAACATGCTTTTATCATGGTAAAATCTATTAAACATTTCTTGTTCTACATTCGTGATAGCCATGTTAAAGACCTAGTTCCAAATTAAACTATTAAGTCCATCTTAAAACAACAGGAGTTTATGAAAAGAGGCAATTGTATTGCCAAGATTCAAGAATATGACATTGACAACAAGCCTACCAAGTTGATACATGGGTGAGGTTTGTGTCAGCTCATTGCTGAAAATAATCTTGATGAAGAAGTTTTAGTGACTAAAGAGTCAAATCCAAGTGAACTTCCAAAAAAGTTGTTCATTAGTACAACTGATGAGTGGTATTCCAACATTTCCCATTTTATCACTTATGGGGAATGTCCTGATCATTTGACTCCAAAAGAGAAAAGGACCATCAAACTAAATTCAGCAAACTTTTTCTTATAGGACAATGGTTTGTACACATGTACATTGGATGGAACTTTCTTACGATGTGTTGATGAAGAAAAACAAGAAAGATTGTTGAAGTCATATCATGACTTAGCATGTGGAGGACAATTTTCAGCACTGGTTACCACTCACAAGATCCTGAGAGAAAAGTACTACTAGCCTACACTCTTCTAGGATGTGTACTCTTGGGTGCATAAATGTGAACTATGTCAATAGTTCATAGGTAAGCCAAAGTTGGCGACTTTTCCTTTAAAACCAGTTGTTATCAAAGAACCCTTCCAATAGTGGGGAATTGATTTCATCAATGCAGTTAATCCACCATCAAGTGTGGGACACACCTATTTCCTAACTGCAACTGAATACTTCACCAAGTGGGTGGAAGCAATTCTGGCTAAGGATGCTACTTCTGAGGTGGTATGTAGTTTCTTAAAATAAAATATCATTTCTAGGTTCGGTGTACTAAACAAAATTGTTGCTAACAACACTTTTTTCTTCTCATCAAGTGAGATAACTAAGTTCTATTTTGAACATGGCATTAATTTGTCTCATTCATCTGACTATTACTCACTAGGTAATGGTTAGGTTGAATCAAGCAACAAGAACTTGGTGACTATAATCCATAAGCTAGTGGATGAGAATCAACATTTGTGGCACAAAGCTTTGTATGATTCTTTTTGGGAAGACAAAATAACTCTAAAGTGGGTGATTGGTATGTCTCCTTTCCAACTCTTGTATGAGCTGAATGTAGAAATTCCCATAACCTTGGAACTTCTAGCCCTCAAATTGGCTAAGGCCATTAAGGATGAGACTTTTGATAACTCTGTCAATAAGAATGTAATGTATCTCTTTGAATTGGAAGAGAAACAAGTTCAAGTGGCTAACCACAACATGGAAGATCAGGACCAAGTAAAGAAGCTTTTTGACAAGAAAGCCAAGTCTCATGATTTTCAAATTGGTGATCTTGTTCTCCTATGGAACAAGTGAAGAGAACCAAAGGGTATGCATGGGAAGTTTGATTCACTATGGATAAGACCTTTCAAAGTTCATCAGGTACATGGTGAAAGTAGTTTCCTCTTTGCATATGAGGATGAAACACCATTTTCCCTTCCTCACAATGGGCAACATCTCAAACACTTTAAATAGTAAGGTGATAGGTGTTCGAATGTAAATATTTTTATTTCAGTTCTTGCATCTTTTTATTTTAGGTCTTTTTGTTTTCGTCACCTGACTCTATGCCTAATGGATGGATAAAGGAATTTGAATTTTGGATTTCTTCTCCCTTCAATCAGTTCTAAGAATGATTGAAGAAATATCCCCACCTAGAGCCAGTTGTTATCATGGAATCTAGCAGTGCTCAATTCACAAATACCCCCTATATAAAACTTGTTTGTTTTGTAGTGTTGTGATTTTCAAGTGTGCAAAAATGAGGAAAATTTCAATTCACCTAAATGCATGGTACAAAATCTCAAATATTCCATTTGAGTGTTTCCCCTTGTCCATCTTTTGAAGAGCTTTGAAATGAGTATCTTCGTCAGCTCTCAACCTTTGGGAGATAGAAAAATTGTGAAACATGTCAGAGCACTAAAAATAAGTGCTCCTACATGTTCCTTAGTTAAATTCACTCCAAGTGTTGGAGCACTAAAAATCAACACTCCTAAACTTTGTTCAAGTCTTTACATTGCACAAGCACTGATTTTTAGTACTTGTGCACTTTTTGCTTCACTTTGTAAATACATGCCAAAGCAGTGATTTTTACCGCTTGAGCATGTATTTTTCCACTTAAGTCACCACAATTAATGCAGCTTAAGTTGCATTTATGGTCCACTTTTAAATCACTTAAAAATTATTTTAGACTAATCCAACTCCATTTAGTTTTTCCATTCTCTCTTCCTCATCAAGCTAGTCTTTCTCCAACTCTAAACAAGGTCATGATTGAAGATTTTTTCATGATTTCTTGAGCTATGGTTTTCGGCATTTTGTGTTTTATCATAGGTACATCATTATTTCTTCCTCTTCATTGGTATTTCTTTCTATTTTCCTTTATGAAACCCTGTAGATTAGTTTTCCCAACTTTCATTTGTGTTTCATCTTTGTTTTGGGGTTCAATTTTCTCATGTGTTGAATAAAGCTTACCATATTTTCACATACCCTACCTTTTGATATACCCTTGTTTCAAGCTTTTCTTTGTGTTTCAGTCACATGTTCTACTCCACTTTCTACATCCTTTATTTTGAATTTCATTTAGTTTTCCTCTTTTGATCAAACAATGAAGGTTTTGGGTCTTTAAAATCTTGAAGTTTCAAACCCTCTAACTATTTTCAATCCTCGAGCAAAGATTTTTACCACTCGAACATTGAAGGAATTTTCCTCCAAATGTAAGAGTGGTGTTTTTGTTTTCCCTTACACATGAGATCTTCACCAACCCCAAATGTAGGAGCAGTGAAAATAACTACTCCTACATGGAGTATCTTACCACCAAAATGCAAAGGTAGTGTTTTTGTCCACTTCTACACATAACTTCAAAAGAGAAACAAAGAAGGATGTAGTCGAGTGCTAAAAATCAATGCTCAAGTATAAAATGGACTTCACCCAAGTGTAGGGGCACTAATTTTTAGCACCCAAACACCTTGATTGCTCAAAGATCCTAAACATGTAGGAGCATTGAAAATTAGCAGTCCTACATGTAAATCAACATTTCAAGATGTAGGAGCATTGATTTTCAGCACTCCTACACAAAAAGCAGTTATTCCCCCTAACGCACTAAAATCACTCCGCTTACACTCTGAACCCTGTTTCTTCGCCAATGCTCCATTTTCCATGCAAAATTTCTCATTTCTACTTGCTCTGAATTTCCTGCTTGCCTCACGCTTCCTGATGCTATGTTTTCTTCTAACATTTGTTGATTCACCATTCTTGTAGTTTCTCTCAGGATCTTGTCAAGTGACTTCGAAGATGATATCTCTTGATCCTATTGTTTCTAGATAGAAAATAAGCCTCCATCATCTTCTAAGAAAGAGGGAAAAAAAAATATAAGTACCAAGGTGTCTTTCTGCTTACTGTGGTGATCTTGAAGGTGGACGAAATCAAGGACATTGAAGTTGGTCATTAGGACCTTGAAGAATTTGTAAAGAGAACTAAGCAAAATCCCTTGGAAGATAGCTTAAGAGCCATTGTCCACAACAATTTGCACCTAGTGTCCACATTCCTGACTTCTACTCATAATATGGAGTTTTTCTCTAGGTTACATCTCACTACATTAGAGATAGCAAAAGTGTAATAGACTTCTTGGGACAAGTCATGACAAGAGTGGATCCTAAATTTTTTGACACTATCTTTTGGGTTCCCCACATCAAACAATACAAAAAGATTTCAATGCAATAGGCACAGGAGGTTTATGATGTAGATCCAAATAAGGAAAAAAAATTGATTAATAGCCAATGGTTGAAAACAACTAGGCCTACTATCTCAAGATGGCCAAAGGAGCTTCCTCAAAGTGACTTTAAAGAGGATTTCAGGGATATGATTGTAACGCCAAATAAAAGCTTTGCACAATAGATAACAAGAGATCAGTAGAAGCAAACATGCAATACTATATTAAATCTAAAATGCAAATCTAATTTGTTAAGCAACAAAGAACATGGGAAAGTAAAACGTAATTAAAACTAGAACAATCTCACCAATTTTCAAATGCATTTCCATGATTCATCTTGATTGCCCTTCTCCATTTTGCTTGTGTAGTATAATTGCCCACAAATTTTCTGTAATTCATGCAAGTATAGCCTAAGATAGTGATTAGCAAAATATCGAAGATTCAAGACAAAGTGCTCTCAAAAGTTATAAAATTCACAAGAGAGTTTTTGAGAGAGATTTTGAGAGAGATTTCGCGAGAGATTTCGTGAGAGAGATTGGAATGAAGAATGACAAATCAATTTATAGAAAATTGATTATTCGAACGACAGGCCAAGATTGAAAGATCAACAGACGGTTGAGATTGACTGATTGGACATGCATTCTCATAACTGTTAGTAATGACATGAGTGATACAAACTAGAAATAGGATTAAATATTGAATAAATGATTTAATCTTCAGTTCGACATTCAAAAACATAAGAAATATCTTTGCATGATAAAGATGAAGATTGATTATAACGAATCTCTGTTCGAATGCATGCACAACATTTAATTAATTAAATAAGAATATTTAATTAATTTGCATGTACACGCAAATAAGTTAGAACTGGACGATTGAATGATCTGACGAAGAGATTACTCGAGATAGCCACTCAGACATCAAATGAAGAGTTAACTGAGCGATTAAAATAGATGTCGAGTCGAGTAAAAGTGAATACTTAGATAACTCACATAATTATCTAAAATATAGAGGAATGCGTTAAAATAGAATTAATGAATTAAATAATTCATTTAATTCAAGATTTGATATTCAAAGAATAATTAAATAAATAAGATTTATTTAATTAAATGATGAAGGGATTTAAATGAATAATTAAATAAATAAAGAATTTATTTAATTATAGTTGAAATATGATAAAAGTAAATTAAATAAGAATTTATTTAATTTGACAAGAAGAAGGTTAATTAGTAACATAATTAAATAAAAACATTTAATTAATCATATAGAATGAAGAAAATGTGAATTAATTAAATAATTAAGATTATTTAATTAATAGAAGAATTAACAGACATGAATTAATTAAATAATTAAGATTATTTAATCAATAGAAGAATTAATGTTAAGATGAATTAATTAAATAATTAAGATTATTTAATCAATAGAAGAATTAATGTTAAGATGAATTAATTAAATAATTAAGATTATTTAATTAATGAAGAATAGGAATTACGCAGAATATGGAAGTCACAGGCCTACACCAGATTTCAGTGTCTACATTTTCCCCTCTTTGATACAATGTCGTTTCGGCGTTGTGTCAAAAAAAATCGATAAAAATATGCCCCAGTGTAAAACAGGTGAATGTATGCCCCCTCGAGAGGACAGGTGGGTTCAAAGAACATGAGTGTGCTCTCGAAATCGATGAGAGAACTAGAAGATGAAAGAAAGATAAAAAGGATAGAGGAAAATAGATAATGGTGGTGAAGATGTAGAAAAGAAGAAATGTTAGTACGAAAAGAAAGATGAAGAAATAATAAAATAAATGAGATGGATTTTAGTATTAGCAATCTTCGATGTTTCGCTGTATCACAAAAGGTATTGCACTTTATCATCATTGGGTGGGACTAATACAAATGGAGAAAAACACCATGATATGACATAGATCAAGGTATGCAAGGTCATCCACTTGCTAATAACAAACAGTCGCAAACAAGGATTGTCATTAACTCATACTAAGGACACAAGTTGCCCCAGTCTTTTTGTTAAGACAAACCATAGATAGCAAACAAAAGAAAAGATGGGTCATGAGATGTCATTGCTCCTCTAAATCCTTCATGGGACATCCTTGAGGAAACTAGTAACATGACTCAAAAATCAAGTTGAAAAGACAACCGACAAACAATAGTCAAAGAAAATAGAATTATGATACATCGTTGCTTCTCTAAATCCTTCGTGGGACATCCTTGAGAAAGCTAGTAACATGAATCCCAGTAATCAATTCAAGATAAATGATAAGATAAACAAGCCATAAAGTCAAAAAGTCAGTAAAATATTTGCCAAAACATGATTTGTTTGTTTGATTTGTTTGATTGATAAAAGGATTGATTGATAGAGCCTAATGTCAGGAGATACACATACCGGATAAGACTGAGTCTGGTTTCGATGTTATGACTATCTATATAAGGCATGACAAAGCCTAGTTTCAGAAAGACATGTATCGTATAAGACATTGAGTCAAATGTCGTTGATGTGATAACCTATTGTAAGGCAATGTTTGATTGTTTGACCTTGTCGATTATGCAGGAAGGACTCATCCTGAATAAGACATAGGTTGATTGTTTGACCTTGTCGATTATACAGGAAGGACTCATCCTGAATAAGACATAGGTTGATTGTTTTGATAATGTCTGTTTCCAAGAAGGACACATCCTGTTGCAGACTGTAGTTAATTTGTTTTGATTGTTTTGTTTGGCAAGGTGTTTGATTTGACTTAGAGATATTGTTGACTTGTTCACCAAATTAATGCATGATTTGAGATGATGCGTGGACAAATAACTACATGTGATGACAAACCCTAAAGGACTGACCTAGTGCGGCCTCAGGGGCTCATCAATTGATGGCCTTGCCTACATTATACATGCAGAGACCTCGTAGTTTGACTTGACTGCGACCGACAAGTCTGACTACAAAAAGAAGACATGTGTGAAAGTAAATGTGACGAACCCTAATGGACTGACCTAATGCCTCAGGGGCACATCGGAAGATGGCCTTGCCTATGTCCAATCACAGAGGCAATGTAGTTCGACAAACGACAAAGATTGACAAGTGCGACTGACTCTGACTCTGTTTTTTTTTTGGATTTTTGAAATATTTTGATTTTTTTAATTTTTTGTCTTTTTGAAGTTTTCTGATGTTTTTGTGTTTTCTCAGGTCATTTTGTGATGTTTATGGATTTTCCATGGGTTTACGTCTTCAACATAGCCAATGCAAGAACCAATACGACACATGGCAAGTGTTTGCCCCCAGTCGAGTATAAGACCAATTGACTATGAATAGGGTAAAATGGGGGATATGAAATTTGCTTGATGTCAATCATTCCAGGTTATGGAAAATACTACCACTTATTACAAATGGTATATACAAGCAATGGACACAAAAGATAAGGGATATGCACAGGGATAGGTGGTACGTACAGGGATAAGGACTATGTACAAGGATAAGGACTATGTACAGGGAAATGACTCCTACAAGCAACCAATCAAGCATGCACAAGAATCCAAGGACAACCATGATCTTGCCCCTAGTCAAGCTGAAAACCAATTGACAGGTGATGAGTATGGTGAAAATGTTGTTTGATGTGGGAAGGACACATCCCAAAACAACATGAGGATGATGATAATGTGACTAAAGGATCAAGGTTTGCAGCCAGGCTAGAAACAAAGCCAAGTAATGTTTTGAATGATGCACTAGGATGCATAGAAAGATTATATGGATTGGGCTTGTTGCATTTGGAATGAATTTTCAGGATTAGACGATATGATGGAAGATCCTTAGGCCATTGACAAGGGAAAAACCAAGGCATGCCATAGCTATTGCGTATAAAGATAACTCATTTGGAAAAATGCTATGAAGGCTATGACATGATATTTCATGGATAGTGTATGACCAAAAGATAGACATGCCAAAAGTTTTTCCAAAGCATGATTAATGTTTGTACCCATCCTTATCAAGATCAAAGTAGGTGGGAAAATGGATGTGAGAGGTAGGGCTAAGATGGATAGATGGAAATGTCATATGAAGGGTATGGGAGATGAGACAACTTGCCCCCAAGTGTAATAGTCCACATAGATAATTTCTTACACATGACGCTTGTTTGCCAGGTTTTCATCATGGTACTTATCCAAAGCACCATAAAAATGGTTTTCACTATTGGATGAAATTTTTCTCTTGACTTTTGTTTTTCTTTTTGGTGTCACCAGGATGCTTGTTTGCCAGGTTTTCATCAAAGTGAACTTCTTTCTTTCTTTCTTTCTTTCTTTTTTTAATTTTCTGGATGGCCTTGATGCTTTAGATGATCACTGATTGTGCCGAATCCATTGATGGTGTTGATGTAGAGACTGGTGCCATGATATGCCAATAATAACCTTGATGAAGTAGTTGCCTTGTCAGGATCATAGCACTTGTATACAATTGATTGATGTCATTGTGATCCTTGTTGACACTAGAGTTGGCCTTATCAAAATACGCACATCGCAATAGAGTGCCATGGGAGTCCTTACAATAAAGAGTTGCTGCCAAGATGCGACAGATTTGTGACGTAGGATTTTTAGACTTTAGGTGAGATGTAGGATTATGACGGATGATGGTAGACGCATTTGGCAATTTAGATGTAGGAATTTTTATTTGCCAAACTTGGGGTGATGGATGATGGAGACTAGGTTTTAGATTGGGATATTGTTTGGAACCATGACTTTTATATGCCTTGTACGATAACCATTTTGAAGGAGGTGGACATTTATTATATGTGGGAGTCCTCTTTTCTTGTGGCTCCACATTTGGATTGATTTTTACTTTTGAACTATTTTCTTTGCTTGATCCATTTTTCTTTGGGATCCATTTTAACTTTATTTGTCCACTTGGATTTTTGATTGATTCAATGGCCTTTGATATTTGATTTTGAACTTTGAATTTGTAAGACTTTTGTTTTTGTTGGTTCCAAATGGAAGGTTTATTCATGTTGGAATGGCAATTTATGGTATGGATGGAAGGAGTGTTGGCAACAACCTTATGATAAGGAATACTCATGGCCTCCATTTTGATGTTTGTATTAGATAAAGTTGCCCCCAATATAAAGGAGGTACCATTAACATCATTAGATTTGTTGACTGAAGGATAACCAAGACCTTGATGTCTAGAATTTTTCTAAAACTGTACTGGTTCTAGAATTCCTTGCTTGTGTATCCCTAGTCCTTTTCCTTGATACTGCATGCTCTGACAGATTCTGTTTTTGATGGGGTATTTTTTGTTTTGAAAGCAAGATGCTAACCCATCATTATGTATGTGGAAACTGTTACTTGGAATCTTCTCCTCTTCAAGAAATCCTGATTTGATAAAAGTGGATGATCCTAGTTGATAGGATCTCTTATCTTTATTGACATGTTGGATATCTTTGGTGTGATTTTGTGACATATCAAACTCAGATGATTCTACTGGTGCTTCCAAGTCGATGTTGAAACCGTCTTTATGGTCATTGTCATAGAGTTCAATGAACTTAGCTATAGCCTGATCATTTGCAAATATGTCTAGAGTAGGAGACTCTTGTTCTAGAGGAATATCATCTATGTTTTCAAAGGAGGCAAGTGTCTCATTTTGGGAAATGAATGTGTTATTTGCTTGGATAGGGTCATCTTCAAGTGTTTGATCATGAATGGCATAAAGGTCAAAGAGTGGATCATTTTGGACTTCTTTCTCAATAGTAGTGTCTTGATCAAAGACGGGTTTGTCTTGAATGATATGATTGGGAATGAAATCTTGATCAAGGATAGGTGTACTTTGGATGCCATGATTATCTAGAAGGACTTCTTGGATGGACTTAAAGATAGGGTCATGGGATAGACTACTTTGATCTTCACATGAAGGTGAAGCCATGAAGTCATGCTTTGGACTTTCCATTTGACATGTATCCTTAAGTTTAGTAGATGGGATGTGACTTTGGAGACCATAAATAGATGTATTTTCATGACTAAATGTAGAGTGAGATGGAGTGCTTTGGAAGGGATTAGTAGACGAAGGACTAGGATAGGATGTGGAGGACTGGAAGGGATTAGTGGATGAAGGACTAGGGTAGGACATGGAGGCTTGGAAGGGATTAGTGGAAGGTTGGTTTCCCTTGTCAAGGTTAGGATAAGGGTGATAAGTGGATGTTTGTTGTGGATTCATGGCATGGATTATGCTAAGGGACTCTTGATAATGAGGGTAGATGGATGGAGGACTAGGACTTATGGATTGTTGGTAGGAAGGATATGTGGGTAGTTGACCATGGGTTGACGTTGATTGGCATTTGGATTGGATATATTATCTTTTGAAGTCTATGGCTTGTTGGAATTCACCATTACAGAGTAACTGGTATTCAACTTGACTAGCACGCATATCAAGGTAAATTGCAGACATGGTGGTAAGGTTATGATGAAAGATGGAGAATGAATAAGGTATGTGATATGAGGTCTAAGGTATGACAATGCAAAGAGTGACTTAAGTCTAAGGTATGCAACCTAAGCTATGTTTTTTTGGGATTTTCTAGGTGCAAATAAGGAATGAATGCAACTATTTTTTTGGTATTTTCTATGCGAATAAGGTATATCTAAAATGATGCTATCTTAGGATGACAATATCTAAGTATGCAAATTCTAAGCAAGCTTCTAAGGTAATCAATTTCGTAAACCTAAGAAGAGGGTACCAACTACCTAAAGTCTAACCAAGGTGCCAATTTAGTTATGTCAAAGAACCACTGCAGGACAAGGATCAAAGACAAGTTGAGTTTCCTAACTAGACTGATGAGCTAGGATGACTCTCTATAGGACAAAGTATAAGATGATAGGACTAGGTTCAATGACAAATTTTGTTGACACTATGACCTTTCTAGAGTGTAGATGGTAAATCAATCCTAAAGTCTGTAAAAGTGACCTTTCTAGAATTATAATGCAAGGTGATATGTACCCTAAGATGAAGCTAAACTCTAACTCAAGACAACTATGGTAACGACTAAATGAACCTAAAGGATGCAAAATTGAGCAAATCATTTCAGGTTTCTATTTCAAAGACTGTTTGTGTGAAGACAACTGAAACTGGTGCAAATGTGTTGACTGGACAGTGACTGTGAATTCTAGTTTTCTGATAATCAGACAGATGCGTTGTAGGATTTCATAGATGCGGTTCAAGTTTAACAGTTGCAGTCTAAACTGACAGATGCGACTCAAAATTTAGCAGATGTGACTCTGACTGACAAGTGCGACTTAGAACATAATGCATGCAGTTTTTCAAAGAAAATGTGAGCCAAATTGACAGTTGCGACTCAATATTAACAGATGAGACTAACAATGACAAATGCGACTCTAAAATTAATAGATGCGACTCAAAATTTAACAGATGCGACTCTAAAAATTAGATGCAAGTTTCTGGTGAACAGTTGCGACTCTAAATTTTTAGTGACATGAAATTTTAAATTGACTCCATTTTCTATGATCAAATTCTGACAATCAAAAACAATTGTAAGACAAAGTGTTTTTAGTTTCGATTTTGGACTCAAAGAATGTTTAAATTGATAACAGACAAACACATCCTAATAGGCCAAAGGCATAGGGTTTGTATACTTGGTATAGCCCACCTATTATACCCTGGATTGGTGATAAATACCTTTCCTTCTTGAGAGCGGATAGCTTAGGAATTTGGTGGCATTGGCTCCCCTCCACGGCTCATTAACGTCTTTCGAGCACACCAATTCTGAATTCTTTGGGAAATGACCTCCCAAGAACTACTATCTCTACTCAATGGGATCAGTAGTGAGTATCTTCGGGCATGATACTATACCCTGCACTAATACCAAGCAAAGGCCACAAATAGGTTGGTCTCTAAAACAAAAGGTATTTAATTCGGGCATTCCCTTTGTGGGGTGTGATCCATACGGCGCGAGTCCCCTTTCGGATCCATCTCGTCAGAACCACACTCGTGATTCTTGGGTTTCCCCAAGAACCCACTTTTATATACCGGCTGGAAGTCCCTTGGGTTTAGGGTGCTACCGGTCTGAGTTGTCCTGGGGTGAGTACTTTTTCCCACTAGAACAGGCCCAAGTTCTAGAGTTGGTAACCGTTTCTCTTACACCCAGGATCTCACGAATGCGCAAGGGGAGAGGATACTTCGATATACCAAGTCATAAGGGTAACCAGACTTGTGCTTTTGCACCAAACATAGTAGACACTTGTTAATTTTAACCAAACAAAAGATTTGCTACGCTACCAAACAATCTGTTTCAAAATTTTAACTAGGGTCTTCGACAAGTGTCCTGCAGAAGATCTCATTAGTAATTTTCAATATTGTCTTCATCAATCATCCTGTAAAAGTTTGTTAACTCCAAATGGCCACACGCTGAAAATCAAATATCAGTAACATGAAAATCAATTGAAAATTCTAGATTACCGAAAGCAAAAATAAAATTTTACCAGTCAATTGTGTCGCTTCGTTACCAGTCAAATGCATCATTTCTTTTTCAGTTGTGGCTCAGGAAATCAATTGCAGTTTAGGAATTGTCAGATGCGTCGTTTCCTCTATCAGATGCAGTTCAGAAAGTCAATTGTGGTTCAGGAATTGTCAGATGCATCGTTTCGTACGAAAAATCTGCAAAAACCAAAATTAAAAGATCTATGGATTCGCGAAGATGGTGTCTTCACGTTAGGTTCACCAAATGTAACACCAAATAAAAGCTTTGCACAATAGACAACAAGAGATCATTAGAATCAAACATGCAATACTATATTAAATCTAAAATGCAAATCTAATTTGTTAAGCAACAAAGAACATGGGAAAGTAAAACGTAATTAAAACTAGAACAATCTCACCAATTTTCAAACACATTTCCATGATTCATCTCGATTGCCCTTCTCCATTTTTCTTGTGTAGTATAATTACCCTCAGATTTTCTGTAATTCATGCAAGTATAGCCTAAGATAGTGATTAGCAAAATATCGAAGATTCAAGAGAAAGTGCTCTCAAAAGTTATAAAATTCGCGAGAGAGTTTTCGAGAGAGATTTCGAGAGAGATTTTGTGAGAGATTTTGCGAGAGAGATTGGAATGAAGAATGACATCAATTTATAGAAAATTGATTATTCGAACGATAGGCCAAGATTGAAAGATCAACAGACGGTTGTGATCGACTGATTGGACATGCATTCTAATAACTGTTAGTAATGACATGAGTGATACAAACTAGAAATAGGATTAAAGATTGAATAAATGATTTAATCTTCAGTTCGGCATTCAAAAACATAAGAAATATCTTTGCATGACAAAGATGAAGATTGATTATAACGACTCTCTATTCGAATGCACACACAACATTTAATTAATTAAATAAGAATATTTAATTAATCCGCATGTACACACAAATAAGTTAGAACTGGACGATTGAATGATCTGACGAAGAGATTACTCGAGACAGCCACTTAGACATCAAATGAAGAGTTAACTGAGCAATTAAAATAGATGTCGAGTCGAGTAAAAGTGAATACTTAGATAACTCACATAATTATCTAAAATATAGAGGAATGCGTTAAAATAGAATTAATGAATTAAATAATTCATTTAATTCAAGATTTGATATTCGAAGAATAATTAAATAAATAAGATTTATTTAATTAAATGATGAAGGGATTTAAATGAATAATTAAATAAAGAATTTATTTAATTATAGTTGAAATATGATAAAGAGTAAATTAAATAATGATTTATTTAATTTGACAAGAAGAAGGTTAATTAGTAACATAATTAAATAAAAAGTGTTTATTTAATTAATCAGATAGAATAAAGAAAAGTGTGAATTAATTAAATAATTAAGATTATTTAATTAATAGAAGAATTAACAGACGATGAATTAATTAAATAATTAAGATTATTTAATCAATAGAAGAATTAATGTTAAGATGAATTAATTAAATAATTAAGATTATTTAATCAATAGAAGAATTAATGTTAAGATGAATTAATTAAAAAATTAAGATTATTTAATTAATAGAAGAATAGGAATTACGCAGAATATGGAATTCGTAGGCCTAAACCAGATTTTGATGTCTACAATGATTACTCTCTTGAGAAGGGTTAAAGGATTTATTGAGTCATCTCATTTTTTAGGAGTGGATGTATGAATACATTCAGATCATTGGGAGAAAGAAAGCTCATATTGATTGGGGAACCCAAATCAGCGATGAAATTCATGAGCAATTGATAAATGTGCCAACCACTCTAAAGTTCTACATGAATTCTTATTTGGTGTATGCTGCTACTGTGATGAGGCAATTCCTAGGGTTATCTACAAAGGGAACCCGACATTCCATACCTGTATATGAATATTTTTATCAGTTGAAACTAAAAGAAAGTCTTCATCATTTTAGGAGGGTCACAGATTCCCTCTTTGCACCTCTACTATTTAGTTTTGATCCAACTCTCGAAAAGAAGAGGGTGCCGGATGATGCATACAAAGTGGTGAGTAAGGTTGGTTGTAACTTTTTGCAATTTCCAACTTTCACTTATATGAGGGTAGGTTGCTATACTGGGTGCCCTTACATGTTTCCTAGAAATCCCTTAGATAAATGGATACTCATGGAGCTATGTAGATAGATGATATCAGTTCACAAGGAATGCGTGAGAATTCACAAACCGGGTTTCAAGTTCCCACTTACAATTGGGAGGTATACTTTTCACAGTGTACAAAAGGAAAAATTAGTCTATGCAGAGATGCAAATCGTAACAATTAGGACATAAAAATATATATTTTATTTTGATTACCAAGACATGAAGAGAAAATTGAAAAAGGATCACATGCATGGCTATCATTTTCAAGACATATGGGATGATTGTAGGGATGAAGAAGACATATGGAAAATGGAATTTTGTAGGATAACAATAGAGAAAATCAGAGAGCTGGGTGTGGCTGATCTACCAGAGGATTTCCAAGATCCTAGCAACATCCTGAACTCTTCCTATAAAGAAGATGAGATTTCTAAGAGGCCCTTACCTCTTATTCAATAGTCAAAAAAGGAAAGTATCTCTATTAGGGAAAGGCTTGCTCCCATCTTGCACAACATAGCAGAATGGTTGCATAAACATGGTTTCCAAATGAAAGCTTTCAAGAATTAATCAAAAGGAAAAGTACCAAGAGCAGAAACCAGTCAACAACCAAAACTTTGCTCAAAGAACAAACAAGTGGGTATTCCCTCTTCTTCTCGAAGAGGTCCTAGAATCAAGTTCACTGTTGGCAAGAAATTTATGCAGGTTGTTGAAGAACAAGAGGCAAAAGAGTCTGAACCTACACATGCAGAAGGAAAAGAGGTTGCTTCTGAGGAACAAACTTTCAAAGAAGAAGAAGAAAATGAAAATGAAGAATATTCAAAAGAAGAGTTTGCATCAGAAGAAGAGTTTGCAGAAGAAGAGGAATCTGAAAAAGATGAAGGAGAAAAAGAAGGTAATGAAGAGGAACTTGGGCATGACGATGAACAACAACAATCTCCTCATGAGAACATTGTTGAAGATCTTCCCTGAACGTCATTTCCTGTAACTTAAAATGTTCCTCATACACATCCCAATCCTAACACTCCTCCACCTCCTCTTCCTACATCACCTCCTCCCACATCTACCATACATGGAGTGGATGTTTCAAATCCCCCTACAACATCAACCATCCTTACCACTCCTCCTGCAGTTTCAAATCTACAAACTATTGATATCTTGTCAAACTCTTGATCATCCATCCCCACTTTGTCATCTCCATCTTTTTGCATCACTTCTAAAGATGAATTTGATAGATTCATGAATGAATATTTGTAGAGTCAAATTGGTATGTAGTCTATTGGAGTAATCATGACAGATACTACCTCGATTGTTTCAATACCAATCATTTCTATAGAAGTGGCTGCGACGCAAGAATTGACGGTGAGTCAAGAAGCATATACTTCCTCCCTTCCTTCATGGTTGGTCTCTCAATTATTGAAGAAAAAGAAACAAATGATCTCTCCAAAAGAGCTCGATCTTGAAGAGATAGCCCCTCCAAAGGTGAAGGGGAAGAAAAAGACAAAGGTACATTCAAGGCTTCATGTTGAAAAAATTGGTCATTAGTTTGTGGAGATTGGTCTACCCCTACAAGAGGAAGGTGATGTAAATATGGAGGACTATACAGCAACATGATTCCAACTCAAAAAAGTGACAAATGAAAGTGCAAAGGCAGATGCACATGTGGTCCTAGAGGCGTTAGCAAGAAGGCTTGACAAGATGGAACAAGCCCAAAATATGTACAAGGACAAGGATAAGCATTATGCAGTTGTTTTGAGAAAACTAGTAGGCTCTTTAGGCAATGTACAACCTTTGGCTATGGTAAGCCTTGAGGACCCAGCAGTGAAAAAGGCAGAGAAGTTTTCCTCTAAAGGTAAAGTGTTGTATGATTTCGTTGATGAAATAATAGAACACAGTTCACAAGTCATAGTTGTTGTGGATGAGAAGGCTACTCAAATAGCCAAGCTAAAATCATAGTTCAATAAGTAAGAAATCATACTTTCCCAAGAGAAAAAAGAAATAGATAAATTCCTCTCATTTTAGTTATGAATGAAAGAGGAAAAGCTAAGTAAGTTGGTGGCAGTTGGGGTAATTCCTGAAAAAGAGAAATATGTGGAGGTAAGAGAATCAATCAAGCACTGCATTCAAGTGATCAAGTATCTTATTGATGATATCCACCAAGTACAAGAAGATGTCTAAGGACATTGTGTTATCCTTGAAAATGGAGTTAAGGATTTACTGGGTAAGCTCCTTGATGAAGATGATATTTTCCTCCCAGCTAGTGAAATTTCACAGATCTACAAGTCATCATGAAGAAAGTGGAGGATGCAATATTTTCAAAGACCACCATGCATACAATTTGTGACATATGACTTTCTCTTGATAATCTCAAGATGCATCATGATAGATGCAAGAAGATTCACTCATTTTCTAGAAGATCAATCACCAGAATTCACACCATTGTGGATTACATTGTTGGTCCAGATAAGGCATTCACCCTAGAGACAAAGAAGAAATATGAAGACTTCTGTACCAAATGCAAAGAACCATGAAGACTTCTTTTTCTCCAGTGTTAGATAATTTTTTCTTTCATTTACACATTTTGTAAATAGTTCTTGAAATCTTATATATCTTTTTCCATAATGTAATTACATGTAAAAATAGAGATATTTTCCCAAAAAGATGAACAACATTTTTGAATAACTCGACTTGTTAGATGAGATTTTCCTAAATTAGCTCACCTAACTTTCTTAATTTTTCTTATCTACTTTTCCTAGATTTGATCTTTCCTCTCTTTTATAAATAGGAGGGAATTCTTTTGTAATCTTGATCTTTTATATTTTGCAACGAAGTGATGCCCATTTTGAGAAGAAAATACATGAAACTTTGTGTTCATCTTTGTGTATCTATTTTTATCAATAAAGAAGAAAGTTGCATACCAGAATTTGTGTTGGATCTATTGTCTTTTCGATTTGATTAAGATTGGTAGTGATTAGTGTGTGAGACCTAAGGGCTTTGAATAAATGTGTAAAATTTGTGTTGCACTCTTTATTCAGATTTGTGATACTATTTGGATAACTATTGGTGGATTATCTACAAGACTTTGTGCTTGTAATTGTTCATTTTGTTCATGGAATTGTTGTATCTAGAAGACTTTATGCGTCTAATATGACACTTGTTACGTATCTGAAGGATCCATTGGTTAAAAGCTATGGAACAACTTTGTGCCTTTGTGAGCTTTTCTTTCTTATTTTTATTGTTTATTATTATCATGTTGGTATCTCTAAGCTTTTCTTTGACAAGATAGAGATATTGGAATTACTACTTTGTTTTTAGTTTGAAGTTATATCAAATCAGAACTACCAATTGTGAAGCATTGTAAAACATATTCTCTGAAAAAAGAGAGAAGTATGAATGTGACACAACCCCATATCATAATTGTAGTGTACATTTGTGTGAATACTTAATTAGTTTTACTTCATTTTAGTAAGCAATAGGAAGGGTTCCTTTCCTCTCTAATAGGAGAGATTACATATCACACAACTGTGGTTGAAAACAAGGTTATGTAATCTATTACAAAGAGATTACATAATTTTTATCCAACAAGATTCAACCTTAAACTCAGATGTGTAGATTGAAACATGAAAAAATATAATAACCACAAGCACATGAGAGATCAACACATAACACCAGATATACGTGGGAAACCAAAATGGGAAAAACCATGGTGACAAAATTTTCTTGAGTCTACTGCTTAAATCCAACATCACAAATGAAAAATGTTACAAAGTTTAAGGCTGCAACCCAAGGAATCTTCAACTCCCTAATTTAGAAGCTACAACTTCAAGGATGCTACTACACCTTGTTTAGGAGCTACAACTCCAAGGAGACTACAATCACCTAGTCTAAGCTACAACTCAGTTCAATATGGCTACAACCTCAACAAAATTACAAGCTCATATGTGCATACAATTAAGTTCTACTCAACCTAAAAATGCACAATTACATACAATAAATTTTTGCTCACCCTGCAACTTACACTATTGCTGCTGAAGCTACACTCTTAGCAACACTCCCTTGCTCTACTCTCTCTTCAACTCTGCACTATCTTCTCTATTGCATTCTCAGTTTTACATCACTTTATTAAGCACTCTATGCACTTGTAGACTCTTCATATTTTTCGTCATATCTAGATTCGACACATCACACACAACTACAACTACCCTTAGATAATTTCCCAAATTATCTTCTCTCATTGACCTACATTCAATGCCTTGAGATTCTCACACATGATCAGATTATCTCAAATCTTTTGATAGGATTTTCTTCATTTGCATACTTCACCAGCAAGCTACCTATTCATCGAGCTACATGCCATCATTTTGTTGATGATTAAGGCATTTGATAGGGTTTATTAGATACCACCATGCCTCTACATTGAGCCACACAACATTTTAATTTTGATACAAATAATTTTCCTTTATTCTCTCTATCAAACCCTAAAATCTAATTATGCATTCAATGCATCCTTCTATTCATTTGATCTAATCTTGATTCTTGTCTCTATGATCATTTGAACTGCTGCCTTGTACTTCAAATCTCATTATAATTGTTGTGGAAATAGATAGAGCATTTAATTCTCATTTCCATGTTGGTAGCCAGTAAAATCCCTTGTTCACATGGAGTTAGTCATTTTATATTTATTTCTTTAAAATCTAGTCGTCGATCTACTAAATTCACACCACGATCTTGTGCTTTCCATTCACTGTCACAACTTTAAAACACAACCATCTAATAAACAATTGTTTAAATATTGGTCATTTATCACATAACCATCATGATTACATAGTGCATCACAATAACCTTAAATCATGACCATCACATCAACCTTCTTCAAATCCTTCAATCTTGACTAATGGATCTTCTACCTTTTGATCTCCACCATTGATCAAATTCATATACCGTTCACCATACACAGGGTCCACAAAGACACATGTCCAAAATTTGCTCATCCCATGAGCTTGAAAATAGGCCCACACAACCCTTGTGGGGATAGCAGGCTGCTGCCATTTGTCATCCACATCATCACCACACAACTCAAAACAATGATGTGAGTTGATATATCAAGAAATTTCTCTTCACCACCTATCGGCCTTTGTCACGACCCACCATTGCCACCATCCTATCAAGTCCCACCAAATTCTTCACCAAACACCATTCATTCATAACCGATCAATCCTCACCATTCCTTGCATACCCTGTGGGTCTTGATTGGGGCCCACCAACATTTAAGTGGGGTGAGCGGGCTACTTCTACGTGTACACCTCTAATTTCATTTTCCACTAACTTCATAAGCCACCTTTGTAGGTCCCACCAGACATCAACGGTCATCATTTTTCCATCGTGGATAAATCTCCACCACTCTCTACTAACCCTAGGTGACTTAGCCGAGATCCACCAAAAACTCAATGGAATCCATGGGCACCATATGATCTTCTTGATCGGAATTGTTGATCAAGTGAAGATAAATATTTTCATGGGACTTAGGAAATATTCAACGTGCCAAATATTTGCACAGCCAGTAAAGCAAGGTGAAGGGGTTGGCCATCCTCATGACTTCAAAGGCTTAAGTATTCACTTAAGCAACTTGCAACCACCTTAACTAGTCATTATCAAAATATAATTTTTGTGAATACCATGAATGAAAGTATTCTTAGGGTTTAATTGATAAGTCCTAATACCTAAGAGAAAAAATAAAACATTTCTAGCCGCATCCTTCACTTTCTCAACCTGCACAATACCTTTCTAGAAATCTCTCGAGAAACCCAATTTGAATCTTCCATCAGATCCACTACTCTCACACTCATTCTTTGTCATCATTCCAATGATCTCGTTTGCTAGATTTTCCCTTTTGACATCAATAACAACTATATGCTAATAAATTTTTTATTTGACAAATATAATTACATTTCAAAAGACTGTTATATTGGTCAAACCTAAGGGAAAACATTCATATGAGACAAAAGTTATTTTCTATTTATTGGTGAAGATATTTTTGACCTTCCAAAAGGAATTTTAGTTTATGAGGATATCCATTCCACAAGAAATAACATATTTTTCCACATGCTCCCAAAATTGTAAGATTAGAAGTATGAAAACAAGAAGAAATAAAAGAATCAAGTATTTCCACATTAACACTCTAGTGTCATCAACTTTTGAATTGAGGAGGAAACAATATTTAAACATTGACGTAACAAAGGATTAATTTGTATTATATACAAGCCATGTATTGTATTCCTCCCGCTACAACCATCCTTACTAAAAACCATTACTCATTGAAGATATCAAGATAAAAATTCATTACCACCCTACCAATAAGGAAACCTATAAGTTTGGGATATCAACACAATTTTTCCTCCATAGCTCAAAGTCCTCCTTAGATGGCCATTCATATGCAATAAATTTATCTAAATTTTTCCTGTAGGGGCCATACTTAACCATTATTTGATTTGAATCTTTTTCAAAGTACTCAAGAAATACACTAGTGACATATAATTTGTTTTTTTTATCCTTCAACTCTAGAATGTTAACATCACCTTTATCACAAATTTAGGTGGCCTCTATAGCTATGCTAACATCCATATGAGCTCTCCACTACTCATTAGTCTTAACAGTTCCACCATCATTTCAAATATCTAGCAATAAGCCAAGATCAAGCCAATATCACTCTCTTCAAATTGTTTCAATAATGCCTTGATCCTCTGTTCTAGTGGATCCACCAATCCTTCATAGTCACCAATTTCTTTCACCATTTTTTTAAATTTGTGCAATCTTTTCTAGCTTATTTTGGTCATGGGTGGATCTAATGACCATGATCTTTAAAACACTTAATCTAGAGATCCATGTCATCATAAATGGGAGGGAAATTGATTTATCCTTCTCAAACATATTTAATGAGTTGAACATAAAATAATAATGTGAGTGCAGACTTCTCATTCTTTTTATTTCTATTAATAAACAAATATCTATAAAATTTGAAATAATGAATATATTTTTATCAACATATAATAAAAAAAAACCCCTCAAACACTTCCATTTTCTCAATCAACTCTTCTCTTGTTAACTCTCTTAGAGGAGGTATTTTTGAAGTACTTGTCCTTAAGTGTGCAATTGGTATTTCATCTAGATCATACATAACCACTTCCATTGATGTTGGAGGATAGGAGAGGATGGTGGCTGCTTTGATGAAGATGGAGGAGGAGAAATCCTTGCTTTTGGGGTCCCTAAATATGCATTGATTGGAATTTTTCTTTTAACAATGCAACTAAAACTAAAACTCTACAATTTATTGTTTCCCCTTATTGTATTCAACCACCATGTCATTATAATTATTTTTTAATGTATCATGCTCCTCAATTAGAGACTCCAATGTAGCCTTTATGAATTGAGCTACACTTATCAATAATGTAGCATCTTCAATTATAGACATATCAAACACCCTTTTGATGACCAAGCCCCCTCTTAGATCTATGGTTGGCTCTGCAACTGGTGGCTTCTTTGTACTTGGGACTAAAGCCCAAATAGCTAATTCATCCCATTAAGCACTAAAGGTTGATCCCTGTAGAGCTAATGTTACTTCTTCTATGGCAAACAAAGGGGAATCATGTATTCTTACTGTATCAAATTAAATTTCAAAAGCAAGATCCCATTCTAGTAATAGGACACCACTTTTTTTGACTAGTTCTCTACCTTCCTCTGCTATTATATCTTTATGCTTGGCCCTCATTTCTTAAGAGCTTTAGCTTCTATGACCTCTCTTGGAAATTCAGGGGTTGCAATCTTTTTCATATCTATGTTTTCAACATATTCATCTCTTTGGGCTCTCCATACAAATTCTTGGAAATATTTTATCTTTACAAAATCATCATCATCCATAAACCTTTTACAATCCTCTACTCTAACATCATCAACAATATTTATTCCACTCAAAGGATCAAACTTTGTGGAACCATCCCTCTTGGAGTAGAAGGCATACCTCACTTCATCTCATCCTTGGTGACAATAATTTCTCAATCAAAGTCACCTGTTGGGTAATCCACAAGGCCACTTGATCCTGTATACACCTGAAAATGGTCACATCACAATAGTCTGGTAATTAATTAAATATTTTTAATATTTAATTAAATCTCTGAATTTGATCTACATTATTCATTCTTTCATCTCGATTAAATAAATAAGTTTATTTAATCATTTTTCTTATCCATTTCTTAATTAATTAAATAATCATTACGATTTATTTATATTAATTATCATATAATCTTGACTTTAATATTTTATTCAAATTTAGATCATATATTATTTTCTTCTAAAAATCCTTAACATTCATTCAAAATACCATTCACAATTAAATATTCCAAATATTTAATTAATTCCTCTAAAGTCCATTCACAATTAAATATTCCAAATATTTAATTAATTCCTCTAAGGTCCTTTCACAATTAAATATTCCAAAATATTTAATTAAATTCTTCTAAAGTCCTATTTACACTTAAATATTCCAAAATATTTAATTATATTCTTCTAAAGTCCTATTTACAATTAAATATTCCAAAATATTTAATTAAATCTTCTATAGTCCTAAAATAAAAAATTAAACTCACATAAATGAAATTAAATAAATTTATTTATTTAATTTGCATTATCTTCAACAACCGTGAAACAAACTGCCAAAACAGAAAAAATCAATTTCTCTGTTCCTGTGCAAGCTTGTTCCCGTGGGTTGAAGACATGCTTCCATTCTTCTCTCCAACCTCCCAACCTCTTCCATATTCCTCTCAACCTCTCCATCTCTCACCATTCAAACTTACCAGACAACCTCATAGCCGTTGATCCTTGCCAGCCAGGATCTTGCCTGTAAAAAACTATAAAAAGGATTGTCAGGTCTTTGCAATCATGGAGAAGCTTTCATACAGATAAACTATAGCCAAATTGCAAATAACCTTCAAGCATCCATACCATAGTCTTTAGCATTCATAATATAGAATCATAGCATATCATGGCATATCCACTTCATATCATAGCAACCACAATTCACAGCCCCTGTGCATATCTGTGTCAGTATTTTCACTTCACCAACATATAGGATAGAGAAGCTCCTTCCTTTACATACTCATTCTACAGGTTTCCATTCAGAGAAGCCTTTCTTACACAATCTAACAGCAATAGCTTCAAACAAATCCCTGGAGATAGAGGAAGATGGAACGGCTCTGAAGAAGCTTCATTTGTTTCTTTGAATTCAAATTTATTTAGTTTTCTTCAATTTAAAGTTTCATTTTGTGTGTTTTATTATTTCCATTTTGATACACATATTTAACAACACATTTTTGGCACCCATCATGGGGCTCTTGCCCCAATTTTAACATCTTATTGCAGATTTTCCTGACAGGTTACGGCCAAAAACAATGGATTAGCGCAAGAAACACACTTCAGCAATATTCATACCTAGTTCAGTGCCCTTGAGGCATCCTACAACACTCTTGAAGATTCCTACAGTGCCCTTAAGGCATCCTGCAGTGCCCTTGAAGATTCCTACAACGCTCTTGAAGATTCCTATAGCACTCTTGAAGATTCTTGCAGCGCTCTTAAAGCATCGTGCAGTGCCCTTAATGATTCCTGTAGCGCCCTTAAAGATTCCTGCAGCACCCTTAAGGCATCCTACAGCGCCCTTGAAGATTCCTGTAGCGCTCTTAAAGCATCCTGCAGTGCCCTTAAAGATTCCTGCAACGCCCTTAAAGATTCCTGCAGTGCCCATAATGTCTGTTATAGCGCACTTTTGAAAAGGCTGCAAATTGTAATTTGTAATTAAAATACAGCTTGACTGAATCTGACGCGACCGCGAATAGCTAATAACTTTAAACGAATGAAGCAATCCTAGGATAGTCACATAATAAAAGAATGAAGCAATCCTGGATAGTCACTTCACTTTTTATTTTGGGCTAAAATGAGCTCCATGTTTGTGTGAAGCAACATCTTCACTTAGCATAGCAAAATCTTTATTTGGGCTTAAAATTGAACTTTTGATTGCTTTGTTTTAAACAGTGATAGGCCTATGCTCTCCCCTTAACTGGGTGATCAAAATGCCAAACTCATCTATTTCACTTTATGCAATTTCCAGTTTTGTTAAAACCTTTTAGAGAGCTTGCTCTTGTGGGGAAAATTACTCACCCAAGAGGAACGACTCAAGTGGGTTCAATCCAAAGCCAGGCTATTCCACCCCACTATAAAATTTAAAGAAAAATTGGGGAAACCCTCTTTTGATGATAGTGTGCATTGATAACCATCCCCAAAGCCTTTGTTCTAAAGGTAGGGAGGTCTCTCAAGGGAGTATATCATTTTCCGCACCAAACAGAAACCCTTACTATGAACTTAGTGTAGTATCCAACTGAAGTCAGTTTCTTAACGTCATAATAATCATAGTGCAGGGGAGGGAAGAATCTACCTCCAAGATACTCACCATATAACTACCAAGGACTGTTTGCTCAGGGGATCTGGTATACACTTCCGTCACTTTGAGTACGCACCTGGAAAAGACAAAAACATGGGTGCCCTTTCGGGGGTGACACGGCTGTGTGAGTCGACATAGTTCTAAGATGTGGGTTGTTGATTAGTATGATGACCTATCTGAGTACTAAGAGTGAGTCTGTTTGAAATGTTTATCATGTGTAAAACCTGTTAAAACAATTTTTGAAAAACATTTTGGTCATACACTTGATGTTTAGCATAGTACTTTAAAACAACCATTCTACAAAATTGCTTGATGTGTTTTCAATACATTAATTCAGTAAATATCATCCAAAATTCACAATCACATTGATTACTCTCATGTTAAGAGCTTGGAAATCCACAACCTTTGTTAAGAAATCCATCCTCAAAAGGATCAAAAAGCCAAAGAAACCCCTTAGCTACAAGAAACTATTGAAGAAAAGATGATTCTTGTATCAAAGCCGAAAGGTTTTACTCAAATATAGAACTTTTCTTCATCGATATCATGATTGTGTTAGAGGTTTCATCAATGATTATGCTATAGAACCTTTATACTCACAAGCCTTCTTTCAAAGAAGAGCCCTTTCTCAAAGGCATAACCATAGTCAATGTATTTGTTTTTGTTATATTTCCCAACCTGCAATTGAATATTCTACTCGTCTAAATCAAATTTTGCAATAAAGAACTCAATCATAATAGGCACTTATCACAAATACATCATTTTACGAAACTAGGATCAAACTTCATAAAGTGCAAAATCATCCTTTTCTTGATCTTTTGCTTAATATTCCCGTCAATAGGATTTTCATCCTTTCAATTAGGGAACAACACAAGCTAAAGGTTATAAATCTTTCAAGTCATAGAATCTTCATTCTATCCTGACTTTCATATCCATCATAAATTGCACTATTTTGATCAAAAGTGAGTAGAATTTGGAACAAAGCTTATGCCTGTCTTCACGAGATCTTGAAAACATATGGAAAAAGATGAAGGAGAAACCACTACAAGCAAAATGGGAGACCATAATGAGAAAGAAGAGGATACATTTAATGTTGATGAATTAACAGAAGAAAAGCTTCAAGAAGCAGAACAAGATCCTCAATTCCATCCTCTTATGGAAAGGATTTTAGAGCAAAAGAAAGAAAGATATTTTCTTTCATTAGCTAATCAAGGAGCTAAGTTACCTTACAATTTTGATATAGAAGGGATTAAACAGAATCCTGAAACTCCTCTTAATGACTTTAGTGCCCTTACTCAATAGATAAAAGAATTACAAGGGAAAATAAAGGAGATGCAAGGGGGCACAACAAAGAAGTATGTTTTGGAAGACATATCTCCTTATCCATTCGATAGGAGTCTTCAAATGATCCCTTTTCCAAAACATTGTGAAATACCTAAATTTGATAGGTACAATGGAAAAACTAATCCCATTGAACATGTGAGGGATTTCTGAAATATGAGTCTAGAATTCGCTTATGACAATACCTACTTAATGCGATTATTTCCATGAAGTCTAGGTGCACAATCCATGGAGTGGCTTTCCAAGATCACTCCCCCCATCAAAACCTTTGAGGAGTTAATAAATCATTTTATATCACAATACTCCTACAACATTCAACACCAGATAACAATGCTTAATCTTTGTAAAGTGAAACAAAAAGTAGGAGAATCCTTCACTACATTTTTGCAAAGGTGGAGAAGGTTGTTTGTGCGATATTCCCATCCTATTCCTGAAAAGGAAAAGATGGATATCTTCATCAATAGGCTAGATCAAGAATTGAGCTACAGGCTTAATCTTCATTGTCCTCATAACTTTGAAAAATTGATTGAAAATGCAATCACCATTGAAGGGGCCTTGGTTAAATGAGGAGTGATAAAACTTGATAATCCAAGTACATCCAACCAAAACAACAACGATAAAACAAGGTTTTGGAACATAAATAAAAATGTTGTCAATGATGGTATAGTGGATGCAAATAACCTACAAACAAGACCATTTATCTTTAATCTATCAAGTGCTCCATGAAACAATCAACAAGCAAATACCAGCCAACAAGGAAGCAACAATCAACAAGGACAAAATTCCAAGCAAGAAAACATGACCAATCAAAACACCAAGGATAATCATGATAATTTCAATAACAATCTTGGCAATACCCAAACATCAAATCCGTCTAGACCTCCATTCTTATCGACGGAATTTTACCACTTTGAGTCAATCTCTTGAGTCTGCTCTCAAGGAGCTTCTTGATAATAAGGTTATCACCTTACCACCACAAAGAGATTATGAGCCACAAGTCAAACCACCATCATGGAATGACTTGTATTATTGCAATTATCATCAATGTAAAGGTCATAGAACGAATAATTGTCAAGCTTTGTGAAATCTAGTACAAGATTTAATTGACAATGGCACCATTACAATTGAAGGACATCATACCAATGGCGATCATCAAGCATTCAAAGATCCTTTATCGAACTATCAAAAGGGGGAAACATCAGATGCAAAAGCCAAAAGCATACATAATGTTGAAGACAATATAATCTGACACATCTATGTTGATGATCAATGGGTTAATGTTATCAAAATCAAGGGAAAACAAGAATATCAACAAGTTAATGTGACTACGAGAGGACAAGCAAAAGTTGTTTTAAAAGGAAGTTCATCTAAGGAAACTATTCCTTCTCCAAGTCATTATAATCTAGTTGATCAATTGAGAAAAACATCAGCGCAAATATTCATTCTTGAACTTCTCAAAATATCCCCCATACACAAGAATATCTTAGAAGAATCTCTTGTAAACACAACTGTTGACACTGATCTGGATGTAAACAAATTTCAAGCTATGGTTGGACATTTTTCTTCCCCCACTTGTTTTTCATTTTCCGAAAAAGATGATGCTTCCATGACACATCCACATAATTCATCACTCTATCTTGAAGTCATGATCCATAAACACTGAATCAGACGTGTCTTAATAGATGGAGGAGTTGATTTAAACATTTGTACCTTAAAGCTAATATATGCCTTAGGAATATCAGAAAATGAAATTGATCCACGAAGGAAAATAACTATCAAGGCATATGATGATGAAGAAAGAGCTTCTAAAGGACTAATAATGCTACCTATCAGAGTGGGACCTATTGTGAAAAACACATTTTGTCAGGTTCTAGACCAGGATCCTTCCTATAACATACTTTTGGGTTGTCCATGGATTCATGATATGCAGGCAGTACCATCAACATATCATCAATGTCTCAAATTTCCATATGATGGACAAGAAATAACTATACGAGCTGATTACAATAGCACCCAAACTTGTTCAAATCTTCGAGCAACTCAAGATGCCTTTGTGCCACATAATAGGGAGGCTCTTGTTGTTTCCTCTTCCAATCTACAAGGCCAGCTCCAAGAATTGACAAAAAATATTGACACTAAGCTAAAATTTAAAGACAAAGGAGTAGGTGAATATTCGCTATCTCTTTCTAGCTTACCTCCTTCTTCGAGGTCACATGGTCAACCAACCTTATCAAATCAAAAGATTGCAATAGCCTCTACATCCCAAGCTTATGTGCCAATCACAAAGTTTAATGGAAAATTCATTAAAGAAAACACCATTGAGGAAGAAGCTGAAGATAGGGACATCCTAAGTTGGCTATACAAAGATGAAGATGAATCTCTCTTGCACATTAAGTTACCTATAGAACAATATGGTAAGGGGTACGCTATCATGCAAAAAATGGGCTATGAAGGAAATGGTCCTATAGGAAAAAGAAGAGAAGGAATCGTGGAGCCAATTCAACCTATTTCAATACATCCAAATGATAAAACATGATTGGGATATGGTAAAGATATAGAAGAATCTACTTCATAGCAAGCACAACCAACTCACGAAGGAGGATCAATTTTAGATAAACCCCATGAATCAGTTTTCCAATTGTAGAACGGTTTAGATACTGATTCTAATGAATATGAATGGGACACCATTTATAATGATGAATTTTGGAGAGACAAACAAGTTGATACCATACACAAATATGCACCTGTTCTCATACAAGGAGAAGGTTCAAGGCCTCCACTTGATTATGTTTTACAAAGTGATCATGACTCAAGTGAGGACAATTCAGATTTTAATGAGATTGACAATCAATAAGAGAATACCATCATAGACCTTTTCTACCATGAAGATGACAACCACATCATGAATTTGACAGCTCAAGACCTTACCCAACCTAATGATCCTATGCCTTTAGTTTATCCAGAACTTATTGATTGGGACAATGATGCACCTATCCATATCCCTACATTTCATGATGATGAGGACATTATAAATTTCCTTTGTTCCTCTGAAGAGGAAAAAAATTGTTTCATCCATGAATGTCATCCTCACGATTTTGATAAGGAGGGTGTCAAGTTTCCTAGCTACAAAATAAATGAAATAAAAGATGGATCTATCGGTGAAAACTAAAAAATGGCAGTGGTAGATCGTAACAAGAGAAAAATAAAGAGTGAATCCAATAGTGAAAACCTTTATGAGGCACTGAAGGATGAGAAACTTGACCCTCTTCCCAAGCATTATCATGAAAGATCTTCTATTTTGATCGAACCAACAGAATCAATCAACATAAGTACAGTAGAGTAGCCAAAAATCTTGCAACTTGCAGCGTCATTAACACTTGAAGAAGTATTGAAATTCATGGAGTTCTTGAAGGAGAATCAAATCAACTTTGCTTGGTCGTATGCTGATATACCAGGGTTAGATCCTAATTTGATAATGCATCATTTATCTATAAACATAGGGGCAAAACCTATGAAGCAAAAACCTAGAAAAATGCATCCACATGTTGCATTATTGGTCAAAGAGGAATTAAAGAAGCTTTTAGATGTTGGATTCATTCGGACTATTGACTATGAAGAATGGATTTCCAATATTGTACCTGTTTCAAAGCCAGATGGAAGGATTAGAGTTTGTACAGATTTCAGAGATTTAAACAAAGCTTGTCCCAAAGATGACTTTCCTTTGCCAAACATAGATATGATTGTTGATTTAACTACTGGTCATGCAATGTATTCATTAATGGATGGATTTTCAGGATACAACCAGATAAAGATTGCACCAGAGGATCAAGATAAAATAGTGTTCACATGCCCTTGGGGTACCTATTGTTGGAACATAATGCCATTTGGGTTAAATAATGCAAGAGCTACTTATCAAAGAGCAATGACAACAATTTTTCATGATATGATGCATACATTCATGGAAGATTGCGTTGATGATTTACTTGCCAAATCTCACACACAAGAAGGACATCTATAATTTTTTTCAAAAATCTTTACCAGAATGGAGAATTTCAATGTTCGACTCAATCCAAAGAAATGTGTCTTCGGCATTACATCTGGTAAACTCCTAGGATACATTGTTTTAGAAAAGGGCATAGAGGTTGATCTAGAAAAAGTACAAGCTATAATGGACATGCCGCCACCATGAAATATCAGTTAGTTTCGATCATTGCAAGGATGACTACAGTCCATCAGAAGGTTTATAGCTCAACTGGCAGACAAAAACTTACCATTTACACATTTATTGCATAAAAATGTCCCATTCAAATGGGAAGAAAAATGTGAAGCAACATTCAATTAGATCAAGCAATATCTTATGAACCCACCAATTTTAATTCCACCCATTCCAGGAAAGCCACTCATACTCTATATTTCAGCAACAAAAGTATCCTTGGGAGCATTATTAGCACAAGAGGATTCTACAAGCAAAGAAAGGGCCATATACTATATCAACAGAACTTTAACAAGTCATGAATTAAACTATACTTTCATTGAAAAAACTTGCCTCGCAGTGGTGTTTGCTTCTCAAAAGTTGTGACATTATATGTCGGCTCATATAGTTAAGCTGATAACCAAGATTGATCCACTAAAATACCTTTTAAGCAAAGCTACTTTAATAGGAAGACTTGCAAAGTGGGTAATGATCTTAAGTGAGTTTGACATTCACTATGTAGATCAAAAATCTATTAAAGGACAAGTCATTGCAGATCAGTTAGTCGAAGCACCTTTACAAGAAGAAAATCCAATGCACATTGAGTTTCCTGATGCAGATGTCTTCACAGCAACAATTCAAAAATCATGGACATTGTACTTTGATGGATCCTACACACAACAAGGCTCAGGGGCAGAAATTATTTTTATCACACCTAAAGGAGATAACATTCCAAAATCATATTGGTTGATGTTTCCTTGCACAAATAATATAGCTGAATATGAGGCATTGCTCATAGGGATAAAAATTGCCTTGGAATGGTAGATTACAGAGCTACAAGTCTACGGTGATTCACAACTTGTCATTAATCAAATCAATGATGATTATCAAACTAAAGATGATAAGTTACTACCTTACAAGAACATGGTGGATGATTTCAAAAAGTATTTTGTGTCAATCAAGTTTTCACAAATCTCAAGGATTGATAATAAAGTTGCAGATGCAATGGCTACAATTGCTTCCTTGTTACAATTGTCAGAAGATCAAAAATGGTATGAATTCTTGGTGGAGCAATTGTTTTCTCCCGCCTATGATAATCCTAAGACCCAAGTCATATATCATTTAACCAGTTCTGATTCCCCTTTATATGGCAAGACTTATACATAGCTAAAAGACAACATTTTACCTCTGGACTTATCTTGAAACCAAAAAAGGAATTTCATACACTCATCATCCCATTATACCTTGATTGTCGACATTCTTTACCGACGTGGTCTTGATGGTACACTCCTTCAATGTCTTGAACATGACGAATCTGAAAAAGCCTTACAAGAGGTTCATGGTGGTATTTGTGGAACTCATTCAAGTGGTTTGACTTTAGCCAAGAAACTTGTCAGGATGGGATATTATTGGCCTACCATGGAAAAAGATTATTTTACTTTTTTCAAGAAGTGTTCTAAATGTCAGATTCATGGGAATTTTATTCATGCACCTGCACAGGAACTGCAACCTTTCACTCCGACATGGCCTTTTTCTCAGTGGGGACTAGATCTTGTTGGAAAAATTCATCCTTCATCATCAAATGGGCATAAATTCATTATCATAGCTATGAAGTATTTACAAAATGGATCAAAGTTGTTCCTTTGACGACCGTGACTGGTAAACAAATATCTTCATTCATTCTGAATTACATCATTTGTAGATATGGAATTCCTAATTCTATCATTACTGATAATGGGAGGCCTTTCAAGAATTAGGATGTTGACCAACTTTGTGAGAGATTTCACATTCAACAGAGGTTCTCTACACCTTACTATCCACAAGGTAATGGTCAAGCAGAAGCTTCAAACAAAACAATCTTGAAGATCTTGAAGAAGACGGTAAATGATGCAGGTTGTGATTGGCATGTTCAATTAAATCCAACTTTGTGGGCATACAGAACTAGCATTCACACACCAACAGGAGCTACACCATATTCCTTGGTCTATGGGGCAGAAGCAATCTTACCACTAGAGGTTGAAATGCCTTCACTTCGGGTCTCACTCAAAGGATTGATAAATGATGAAGACTACAGAGTATTTTGCTTGCAAGAGTTAGAACTATTAGATGAAAGACGTCAACATGCAGCTGACCATTTGAAGGGTTATTAACAAGTTATGTCTCGTAGTTATAATCACAGAGTTAAACCATGAATATTTCAAGTAGGTGACTTAGTCTTGAGAGAAAATCCACGTAATCAACAAGACAGGGAAAAGAAAGGAAAATTTGAACCAAACTGGCTTGGTCCATTTGTCATCATTGCAGCGTACGGTTCTGGTGCATATCAGTTATCTACGTCAGAAGGGGACCTGTTTGAAGAGCCAATCAACATAATTCATTTGAAGAAGTTCTATGTTTGAAAAAAGTCTTGAATTTTTTTAAAAAAAATTAGAAAAAGTCCTGAAAAAATCATAAAGAATCAGAAAAAAGTCCTAAAAAAATCATAAAAATTAGGAAAAGTCCTAAAAAAGTGCAATAAAAACAACTGGTGAAAACCAGGAAAACAGGTGCTACTTGTGATCAAAATAGACTCCTCCATCTTTTAGCTTATGTCTTGTATTCACTTATGGTATCATCCATCCATATCTATCATTTGTACATATCTTTCATATCCATATCATATGACAGGAATCCATATGTTTCATCATGGCTTGATGAAATTTGTACATATCCTTAATCTTTAGGTTGTGTTTTCACTGGGGGCAACAACATAGACTGAACAAGCGAGGGGAAATGAGCTTTTCAAACCTCACAAATAGACAAAAGACAGTTTGTCAAAATAAACATTGACATATCAAATCAAATACAACACCAACATTATCACTCAATCCCAATGCAATCAAACAACATGGTCAAAACAACGTTCATCAAAACACAAACATCAATGTTGATAATCAAAGTTGGATGATCTTAATCTAAATTTTTTTTGACATACTTTAAGCAAAATTTGAATGGTTGTTTGATTTTCTATCATATCTTTGGAGCAATTCAATGATGTACTGAACTAGAAAAGCAAGGAAGGAGTATGATTTTTCTTTGTTTGTTGTTTGTGAGGAAATCATTAGTACTATGCAAATTGGTCGCGAGACATGCTCTACTAAGTATCATTGATGGCATTTCATAATTTGCATGGGAAACGGGTTAACTCTTGTCTATTTATGCAAGCAATACTCAGGTCATCTCGGTTCAATTATACCTAGATGCTTGTATCATCTTGCTATATCAAAAATCATGAAAGCAATACTCAGGTCATCACTGGTGTTAACATACCCTTTGATGCTTGTATTAACTTTTAACATTTCAATGCTCTATGATGACACAAAAAGCACAAATAAGCTCTCAAAATGGCAATATTGTATAAATATCCTGTATGGTAAGTATAGATTGCATTCATGTTAGAATCTGCATTTTGCATTTATAGATTTTCCCAAAAAGATAGCAAAGTTTCAAATGTTTCATAAAATGACTGAGTACATTTTGACATTCACAAAAACATCATTTCATACATTTTTCATATATATTTGCATCAAAAATTCATAAAAATAAAGTATACATCATAATCAAAACATTTATAAACATTCATAAATTGTACCATTCATCATATTTATACAATCATTAATCAATAGATTTCACTCATCTCATAAATCATGCATACATATACATCATAAGCATAAAAATTGAGAAATCATTATATCCTAAAACATCGTACATATAGAAAATAGATGCATTTATCTCATCATAAATCATCGCTGCATTTCATATATCTCAAAAATGAATGTCAAAATGTACAAAGATGTCAACTACACATGATATAACATCATAAAAAATGAGATCATCTCAGGGTGTATACAAATGTCTAAACAGAGTATCACAAAAATATCATGTACAATGCTCTAGGCAGTGCTATCCTCTGATGGTGTTGGTCTAGGACCTGTACCACCTGCACCTGATGGACCTACTCCACCTATCCCTAATGGCCCTCCTGGAGGTAATGGCTATGTCACACCCCTGCTGGTAGTCTAAGAGCGACTATGGGTAGACCGAGACTGTGTATAACTCTCCCTCTGCTCAGGTGGAACTGCATCATGATATCTAGTCCTATAGAACTCGGCCTCCCAGGTGGCTCTGGTCACCTCTCTCATCATATCACCAGGCAAGGTACTCGCTGCTACTCTCTGTAGACTATCAGCCAAAGCAATGGCCTGCTCACCCCACTATCTAGCTATATCTCTCAACAGTAATTGAGGTCAATTGTCCCTGAAGCTATGTAATCAAGGTTTGTGCCTGTGCTAGCTGACTCTGTAAGTTGTGCACTATACTCTATAAAGAGGATATCTGACCTGACACCACTGAATCTACTGAAGGTGATGGATCTATATGTCTCATCTGTGGTCCACCTCTACCACCTCTCCTATCACCTCTCCTACCACCTCTATCACCTCCCCTATCAACACCTCTACCACCTCTCCCATCATCATCATCTCCTCTACTCTCCTCATCATCACTATCTCCACTCTCCTCATCATCATCATCTCCCTCTGAATCATCACCCTCTGAAGCTACCTCTCTCTGTCATCTCTAACCGCCTTTCTATGGTCTCTGTACAACAACTAGTGCAATAGGCTCATCAGGATCAAACATACGTGGTGCAGGATGCTCTAACACATATTGACTATACTCTGGCATCGTACCTGTGTCAAGGACATCAACTCGGTAATCCCACATCACTACTCCTAAACTGGTGAACTCTGCCACTGCTACCTCATAAGAAATCCATGGACCCCATACTGTAAGCTCTAGCTGTCACCGTGCATAAATAGCAGAACCCATAGGCATACCTTGAATTCGACCGAACTACCAACATACTCGTCCAACAAGAAATCTCTCAATAATCCACGAAGTATGGCCAATAAGGAATCTGGATGTATAGACATAGGGCATCTCCCTTGCATCCTCTAGCCATGCCTCACACTCTACATATGGCCGCCAACATATTATATCAAGACCATCTAAGAGACGCTGCCAATGATCTAGTTTGCCTAGTCTCAGCTAAGTAATAATATCGGCATATCCCCATCTGTATGATCGACTGACAGGTTGTCATCCATGAGTCAATGGTCACATAATGGAAAAGTGCTTCCATGCCCATATCTATAGTAATGAACAACCAATAGCAAAACTTCGGCCTCTACCATATACAATATGATGTAACTCATCATACAAATGAGCAAGCATGCATGACCCCCATGCATACCATGTACCCTGCATCACCATACTCTCCAAAACCTAACCCCACCTGACTGCAAACCCCTTCAACCTATGCTCGGGGCACAAAACACCTCCAATGAAACCTGCGAGTACAAATGGTAAGGGTGGATATGAATCTGTCATCTTGCCCCATGGGATGAAGTATCCAACAATCTGATCATGTCTAAAAATACTCCTCAAAGCATCAGTGCCTCCAACCTCTCGGCTATCAAAGACCACTATCTCTCCCATCACTGGGATCCTCAAGATATGGTACACGTCCTCTGGTGTCACTGTAATCTCTCTAGTTGGTAAATGAAATGTGTTGGTATCACTATGCCACCGCTCTACGAGTGTTGTCAATAAAGCTCTGTTGAGGCACACCTCAGCCATGTCAAGAAATGAAGTCAATCCACATGCCTCAATCACATCCCAATCTGACCGTAACAGCTGTGGAATCAAGCTCCATGTACTCGGGAATGTCTCCCATAACTGCAGAACGCTCAATCTCTCCTGTTGACACATCATCAAAGTAAAATCAATATCAAATCATCACGACTCATCAATCAAATCTGAATATCACAATCATGTTTGTTTTTAACAACTTTAGAAGCAAACATATCAATCACACTATTTGTTTTTCATCATCATGGAATGCAAATATATCATAATCATGTTTGTTTTTAACAACCTTAGAAGCAAACATATCAATCAACTATTTGTTTTTCATTTTCATGAAAGCAAATAATCAAAATCCTGTTTGTTTTTAACAACTTTAGAAACAAACTTATCAATCCTATTTGTTTTTAACAAATTTAAAAACAAATTTATCAACTATTATTTGTTTTCCAACAACTTTGGGAACAAATTTATCAAAAATAATAGAAAATAGTCATGGGCGCTATGAAAAAAGTCATGGGCGCTACATAAATCATTAAGAGTGCTACCAAATTATAGGCGCTATAGAAATCATTAAGGGTGCTACAACATTCATTATGGGTGCTACTGAATCATAGGTGCTATGGAAAGAATCAAGGGCACTACAAAAAGCATCATGGGTGCTACAGAATCAAATGCGCTATGGAAATTATCACGGGTGCTATGAAAATAATTAAGGGCGCTAAAATACAAACTTTCACAATCAAAACATTGATAAACATGCAACGAACAAAAAATTTTCAAGAAGCAAAATTTTAACAGGGTACATACCGGGGGTCCATAGTGCGCCAGCCGCTGATGTCGTTGGATGTACTCGAAATGGTGTTGGTGAATCAAAAGTGCCATAATTATCCCTCCAGAGCTCAAAATTTACATTTTTTACTAGGTTAAAATGAGAAAATGACATGGAAAATGACATTTTTAACCTATTTAAAAGCAAAATTGGGGCATTTTAGCACATTTTATCATAGCAGGGGCAATTTTGATCATCAAATTTTCATTTCACATCTTTCCACGTAAATTTCTTCATATCATAATTTTCAAATGATGAATCAACATCTTCAAAATCATAAAAATCCAAAATTACAAAAAATCTAAAAAATTCTAAAAATTCACAAAAATCAAAATCTTATCGATTCATCGTTTGAGGGGGCATATACCTATCAACATTTGACAATCAACATCTGGGGAAAATTTCAAAATTCTTTGAAGCAATGCGTAAAACACATCACTTCAAAGAGGGGCAAAATGTATACACCTGAAAAATGGTCACATCATAATAGTCTGGTAATTAATTAAATATTTTTAATATTTAATTAAATCTCTGAATTTGATCTACATTATTCATTCTTTCATCTCGATTAAATAAATAAGTTTATTTAATCATTTTTCTTATCCATTTCTTAATTAAATAAATAAACATTATGATTTATTTATATTAATTATCATATAATCTTGACTTGAATATTTTATTCAAATTTAGATCATATATTCTTTTCTTCTAAAAATCCTTAACATTCATTCAAAATACCATTCACAATTAAATATTCCAAATATTTTATTAATTCCTCTAAAGTCCATTCACAATTAAATATTCCAAATATTTAATTAATTCCTCTAAAGTCCATTCACAATTAAATATTTCAAAATATTTAATTAAATTCTTCTAAAGTCCTATTTACAATTAAATATTCCAAAATATTTAATTAAATTCTTCTAAAGTCCTATTTACAATTAAATATTCCAAAATATTTAATTAAATCTTCTATAGTCCTAAAATAAAAAATTAAACTCAGATAAATGAAATTAAATAAATTTATTTATTTAATTTGCATTATCTTCAACAACCGTGAAACAAACTGCCAAAACAGAAAAAATTAATTTCTCTGTTCCTGTGCAAGCTTGTTCCCTGTGGGTTGAAGACAGGCTTCCATTCTTCTCTCCAACCTCCCAACCTCTTCCATCTTCATCTCAACCTCTCCATCTCTCACCATTCAAACTTACCAGACAACCTCACAGCCGTTGATCCTTGCCAGCCAGAATCTTGCCTATAAAAAACTATAAAAAGGACTGTCAGGTCTTTGCAATCACAGAGAAGCTTTCATATAGATAAACTATAGCCAAATTGCAAATAGCCTTCAAGCATCCATAGCATAGTCTTTAGCATTCATAATATAGAATCATAGCATATCATGGCATATCCACTTCATATCATAGCATCCACAATTCACAGCCCCTGTGCATATCCGTGTCAGTATTTTCACTTCACCAGCATATAGGATAGAGAAGCTCCTTCCTTTGCATACTCATTCTACAAGTTGCCATTTGGAGAAGCCTTGCTTACACAATCTGAGAGCATCAACTTCAAACAAATCCTTGGAGATAGAGGAAGATGGAACAACTATGAAGAAGCTTCATTTGTTTCTTTGAATTCAAATTTATTTAGTTTTCTTCAGTTTAAAGTTTCATTTTGTGTGTTTTATTGTTTTCATTTTGATACACATATTTAAGAACACAGATCCAACCTTCTTTTTTTTTTGGTGGTGGTTCTCTTGGTGTTGATGGTTCTCTAGGTGGTGAATCTATTGAAAGGTGCAAGACAAATGAGAGTGGGGGGGTGAATCAGTTGTCTCCAAACACAAACTCAAATCTCAAACACTTATCAACTTTAAATCCACTTAATTCTATTATTAAGTATGAAAATGAAATGCAAATAATAGAAAGCAATATCAACACAAGAAACACTAGATTTATATGGAAAACTAAATAAGGGAAAAACCACGATGAGGATTAGCTCACAATATAAAGTGATTCCAAAATAAATTACAAAGAGGCTCACTACCAAAGGGCTCACTACCTAGAAAGGATTGACTATCCAGATATAAGGATCACTACCTATAGATAGGACTCATTGTCCAACAAGGAGGTTCACTACCTATAGATACAAAAGATAATATAAAAATCCACCACAATAGATTACACACATCCGTAGCCTTGATCAAAAAAATTGCAAACACCGTCAATTCACTACTTTAAGGAGTCTAATACATTAAAGTATTGTTTCCTCAATTCACTTTCACACACTTTGCTTCTTACAATTGTGGCATGTTTGATACATCAATTCACAACATCTTGACTTGTATTTATACCATCTTCAACCTTAGAAACTTTCTCCAAGGTCGGCTACACACACTTCATTTCATAAATTCCAATTAGGTCGGCAAGTCAACATTCCCGCGATGGAAGAGAATGAGAGAAAACAAAACCAACACTTAACTAAGACCCAAAACAATGTCTTAGATCAATCACATGCTTCCTCAATTAATACTTATCCTTCACATGAATTGTAGACACCTGGTCAGCCAAACCTAATGAAAACACAAATGAACTTTGAAGTACATGCTTCTGTAACAAGAAGATAATCATGTGGAACACATAACACACTTGACTATACACTAGAACTCATCTCAAATGCCTTCATATTCATCCACAAGTAAATGCAAAAACCTTCAACCATAGAATTCTTCTCACCAATCCATCCAAACTGCACAGACACAGAGAAACTCTAAAACCAGTCTTCTGGAGCACCAAACCATGAACACCTTTTCTATAACATAGATAACACCTTAACAAGACATTTTCCAGATTTGCAAGATCTGAAACACACCAATGGAGGACTACATAGTAGAAACATTTCTCCCAATCCATATACAAACAACTCTGCTAGACCAGTTCACACTGGTGAACACAACTTTCACTCTTCATCAAACTAGAAGCTACAATCTAGGATATATCACCAACAAATGCCCATAAAAAACACTTCAGATCTACAAAAGCATAGGATCAACACAGAAAAAATGTAGAGCACAAATCAAAGCACATTCTGAACATACACACAACTCTTACTTCACTATTTCTCAAAAGCATTTGGCAACACATCATATCAGCACACCTGCAACACCATAAAGATAGCTCCATGTACTCACAACATCTCAACAACATCTCAACTATACATGTAGAACCTACAATTAGTTGATTCCTTTCTTTTCAACATCTTGTATTGTGTTGACATCAATGACAACACCACCAAACTCACTCATACTTGCAACAATCTCCCCCTTTGTCATTGATGGAAACACATGATGTGAAAAACCATCAAAGACAATACTATTCCATTCTTGCACTCTCCTTTATTTTTTAGATTAAACATCCTACACAACATTCCTACACTCTCAATACTCTCTCTTCCCCTTTTTCTCACTTTTTTCACATGACTCTCTCTCCCCCTTTGACATCAATGGAAAAGAAAAAAATTCTGATCACTCCCCTTTATGAGTGCACCCACACATCTCATATTCCAACAATGTAACTTCCTACTCCCCTAACGGAGTAGACCCATTCATCAGTCCAAAAAATGAAGAATCTATAGATCCACTAGATTGATGCACCTCCATGTCCACCTAGTTCAAAGAAGGAGGGATAGTAACCCCCAACCTCTCCCTAAGATACTCAAAAGTATCCTTTGGAAGAGCCTTAGTTAATATATCTGCAATCTAATCCTTTGTAGGCACATATTCCAATATGACTTCATTCTCTAATACCTTCTCTCTTAAGAAATGATATCTGATAGATATATGATTTTTCCTTGAAAGCATTACTAGATTCTTTGAAATGTTTATAGCTCTTGTATTATCATAAAAGATAGGGATAGGCTCATCACACATCACACCTATGTCCTTCAATGTTTTCTTCATCCAAAAGACCGGTGTGTAGCAAGATACTGTGCAATATACTCAGCTTCTATAGTGGATAAAGAAATTGAATCCTATTTCTTACTTAGCCATGAAACCAATCTTCCTCCAAGAAAGAATGAAGCACCACTTGTACTCTTTTGGTCATCAACACAACCATCCCAATCTACATCAGTGAAAGAACTCAAGGTAAAATTAGTATCCTTAGGATACCATAAGCCATAATCTAGAGTGCCTTTTAGATATTTGAATATCCTCTTCACCACTATAACATGTTCTTCTTTAGGTTCTGCTTGAAATTTGGCAACCAAACATACTACATGCATGATATCTAGTCTAGTAGTAAGATACAACAATCCACCAATCATGGATCTATACATGCTCTGATCAACTTTATTAGATTCATCACTTTTACTCAGCTTGCATCAAGTCACCATAGCGGTACTAACCGGTTTGGAGTCATCCATTCAAAAAAAATTCAACAACTCTTTGACATAATTTGATTGTGAAATGAATATTCCCTTATTAGTTTGATTCACTTGAAGTCCAAGGAAGAAATTCAACTCACCAATCATATACATTTCAAACTCTTTTTGCATCTCCTCTGCAAATCTCTTGTACATACCTTCATTTCCTCCAAAAATGATATCATCAACATACACAACTACTATCAATATTATGTTTCCTTCCACCTTGAAATAGAGATTGTTGTTTGCAAAGCCTTTGTTGAATCTTTGTTGTGTCAAAATATCTATCCAATCTTGTATACCATGCTCTACGAGCCTGTTTGAGTCCATACAATGCCTTATTCAACTTATATACCATATCTAGTTTATCTAATAATTGAAATCCATCTATTTTTTCCATGTACACCTCTTATTCCAATTCTCCATTTAGTAATGTAGACTTGAAATCCATTAGATATACCTTGAAATCTTTATGAGAAGAAAATGCCAAGAACATTCGAATAGCCTTCATTCTTGCTACCAAGGAAAATGTCTCCTCAAAGTCTATGCTTTCAACCTATAAATAAACTTTGCATACAAGTATTGCTTTGTTTCTCAAAACTTCATAATTCTCATTTAGCTTATTCCTAAACACCCATTTAGTACCAATTACATTCTTGTTTATAGGTCTAGGAACTAGTTCCCTTATCTAATTCTTCTCTATCTGCTGCAACTCCTCTTTCATTGCTCTTACTCAACTTTCATCTTTGCATGCTTCACACATATAGTTAGGTTCTATATTTGCAAGTAAACACAAATTTACCTCAACTTCCACCACTTTTCTTCTTATCTTTACACCTTCACTCTTATCTCCAATTATTTGTTCTTCTGGATGATTCTTTTGTACATACTTAGGAGTCTTAGGAGTAGGTTCCCAAGTTTCTTCTTCTTCTTCTTCAATCTATTCTTCTTATTCTTCCTTATTCTCTTTCGGTACTTGTCTATAGATAGGCTCATCTGGTTCAACTTCACTTCTCTCAACTGGTCTGTGTATATCTTCATCAACCTTCACATTTTCACTCTCAACAATCTTCCTCAATCTTTTATTGAAGCATCCGTAAGATTTGTTGTTGGTTGAATACCCAAGGAAAATGCCTTCATCACATCTATTATCAAAATTTCCAAGGTTCTCATCATCTCTTTTAATGTAACATTTCCTTCCAAACACCTTAAAGTACCTCACAGTAGGAATCTTGCTAGTCCAGAACTCATAAGGAGTCTTTGTGTTGTTACCTCTGATATGAACTCTGTTAAGAATATAAATAGATGTGTGGATTTCCTCTCTCTAGTATACATCAGGTACATTTTCCTCTTTCATCATTGTCCTTGTAGCTTCCTGAATAGTCTATTTCTTTCTCTCAACAACTCCATTCTATAGAGGAATTCTAGAAGCAAAAAAATGTCTCTTTATTCCATGCTCTTCAAAAAATGTATTAAACTCACTATAAGTGAATTCTCTACCTCTATTAGACCATAAAAAATTTGATTCTTAGGTTTTCTTCATTCTCTACCCTTTCCTTGAACACTTTAAATCTATCCAAAGCTTGAGCTTTCTCCCTAATAAATGTAACCCATGTCATTCTTGAATAATCATCAATTAAAAGCATGAAATACTTGTCACCATTTAGACTTCATGTTCTTGTAGGACCATAGAGGTTTGTATGAACCAATTCCAGCATTCCAGTGGTTGATTGTTCTTTTCCTTTAAAACTACATTTTGTTTTCTTTCCCAAATGATAACTTCTATAAATAGTATTAGTAGGCTTTGTGATTTTAGGTAGATCTCAGACAACCTCTCTTGAACTAATCCTGATCAGACTATCAAAGCTTACATGTCCCATCCTCTAGTGCCATAGCTAACTTTCATTAACTTGAGATACAAGGCACTGGCCATCAACACCCTTAAGCTGATAAATGTTTCCATATGTTCTTCCTACAACAACCACAATTCTGGACCCTTTTCTGATCTCACAAGAATTGTCCTGAAACACAAGCTTGAATCCTTTGCTACACATTTTTTCAACACTCAAAAGATTATGCCTTAATCCCTTAACATAATAAACATCATTAGTACTATGTTTTCCATCAAAAGTAATTTCTCCTTTCCTAACAATCTTTTCTCTAGAATCATCTCCAAACATCACTAATCCACCATCATACTTTTCATGTTTAGTGAAATTCCTTTTATCTCTAGTCATGTGATTTGAGCAACCACTATCAATCACCCAAAAGTATTCATCTTGTCTAGCATGAAAGGTAATCACCAAAGTACCTTCCATCTCTTCCTTCTTGTTCTCCTGACCACTTTCCCTTGCACATCTTCTAGAGTTAGTAGACATATATTTATTCTCTAAGGTTAGAAACAAGCATTCATCATTATCTCCCTCAAAATTAGATTCATCATCAGAAATTCCAAAATCTTCTCTAACATAATACAACTTCTTGAACTTCTTATCCTTTTTGTCTTTATTATCTCTATTCTTCTTGTGTACAACTCTATTTGGACATCTTCAAGCATAGTGACCAATATTTCCACAATTGAAACATTTAAAAGGTAACATACCTTTGTGCCTATCGGTACCTTTCTTCAACTTCCTTGTAAAATTTTCTTCCAACTCATCTGAACTATCACATTTTGGATCATTTTCTATCTTTGTAGCTTTAAAGGTTGACTTTGTCTTCTCCTTTTCCTTTCCAAAATTCCTCATCTCAAATGTAGTAAAGGTGCCAAATAGTTGTTCTTTAGTAAACTCCTTAGGATCATACACTTCTTCAATAGTTGAAACTTTATCACTATAACTCTCTGGTAGAGTCATCAAAATACTCTCCATTACATCTTCATTAGTTAGAGTACCACCTTGATTTTTCACTTCATTCACTGCAATATCAACTCTCTAAAAATAGTTTGCAATATCTTCACCTTCTTCCATTTTCAAGCTCTCATATTTGTGCTTAGTTGTTAGCTTCTTTGAAAATTTCACTCTATCATTTCCTTCATAGATATCTTCCAACTTCTTCCAAACTTCATAAGTAGTGCCCAAATAAATAACATTTGTTCACTCAATTTCAGATAAAGCACCTTGCTTTTTCATTTTCCTCATAGGAAGAAATATCATCTATAGAAGGACCACTTTCCGGCGCAACATAATTTGTCTAAATAGCTTTCCAAGTCTTGTAACCAAGATAGATTATCTAACCTCTCATATGCACTTTCTAGTCATTGTAGTCAGATCAATCAACATAGGACTTTCGTGCACCATCAAATCTTCCTCAAGAAGTTAAGCTCTTCTCCAAGGAACCAAAGCTCTGATACCAATTTTTGAAAGGCACAATACAACTAAGAGGGGGGTGAATCAATTGTCTCCAAACACAAACTTAAATCACAAACACTTATCAACTTCAAATCTACTTAATTCTATTATTAAGTATGAACATGAAATGAAAATAACAAGAAAAAATATCAACACAAGAAACACTAGATTTACATGGAAAACCCAATAAGAGAAAAACCATAGTGAGGATTAGCTCACAATATAAAGTAATTCCAAAACCGATTACAAAGAGGCTCACTGCCAAAGGGCTCACTGCCCAGAAATGACTCACTATCTAGATACAAGGCTGAATTCCTATAGATAGGACTCACTATCCAACAAGGAGGATCAATGCCTACAGATACAAAAGATAATAAAAAAATCCACCATAACATATTACACACATCTGCAGCCTTGATCAAAAGAATTGCAGCTCACTACTTTCAAGAGTCTAACACATTAAAGTACTGCTACCTCAATTCACTTTTACACACTCTGCTTCTTACACTTGTGGCATGTTTGATACATCAATTCACAAAATTTTGACTTGTATTTATACCATCTTCAACCTTAGAAACTTTCTCCAAGGTTAGCTAAACACACTTCATTTCATAAATTCAAATTAGGTTAGCAACTCAACATTCCCGTGGTGGAAGAGAATGAGAGTGGAACAAACCAGCACTTAACCAAGACCCAAAACAACATATTGGATCAATCACATGCTTCCTCAATCGATACTTATACTTTGCATGAAGTGTAGACACCAAGTTGGCCAAACCTAATGAAAACACAAATGAACTTTGAAGTACATGCTTTTGTAACAAGAAGATAATCATGTGGACCACATAACACACTTCAATATACACTGGAACTCATCTTAGATGCCTTCAGATTCATCCACAACAAATGCAACAACCTTCAACCATAGAACTCTTCTCACTGGTCCATCTAGACTGCACAAACACACATAGAAACTCTAAAACTAGTCTTCCAAAGAACCAAACCACAAGCACCTTTCCTAGAACATAGATAACACCTTAACAAGCCATTTATAAATCCACAAGATCTTAAACAAACTAGTGGAGGACTGTGGAGAAGAAACATTTCTCCTAGTCCATAGAAAAATAACTTTGCCAGACAAATTCACACACCAGTGAACACAACTTTCACTCTTCATCAAAGTAGAAGCTACAATCCAAGATATATCAACAATAGATGCCCATAAACAATACTTCAGATCCACACAAGCATAGGATCAACATAGAAGAAATGCATAGCACAAACCAGAGCACATTCTGAACATACACACAACTCTTACTTCACCATTTCTCAAAATCATTTGGCAACACATCATATCAACACACCTGCAACACCATAAATATAGCTCCATGTACTCACAACATCTCAACAACATCTCAACTATACATGCACAACATGCAATCACTTGATTCCTTTCTTTGCAACATCTTGTACTGTGTTGAAATCAATCGCAACAACACCAAACTCACTCATACTTGCAACATAATCAATTTCAATAATTTTTGGAGTAGATAATCATGGGGGTGGAAGTGGTGGTAGTTGTGGTCAAGGAGAAGATGCCCTTCACTCCTAAGATTGAGTAGGGGTGGTAATTGTTTGTTGCATTTTTATTGTTCTCTTTATCCTAGCAAACAAATGCAATTTCTTTGGAGGCTGATATGTTGGACTTTCTTCCAACATAGAGGCTTTCCCCTTATCCTATTCTTTAGTAGTCGTATCCTTTCCTTTCTCTTGTATTACTCTTTCCTCTTTCAATTTCCCCACAACTTTATCAAAATTCTAAAGCATTGCTTCTACCCTCAATATCTCATCTTTTATGTCTAGGAGAGCCTTGAATTAAGGATCTCTCTCTTTCTTTGCTTTCTCCAAATTATTGAAATCTATCCAATTCATTTTCCTTTCCTCTTGTCTTTGAATTTTTTTTTTTTCTAATAACATCCTCAGGGAAATAGAAATTGTGATAAAACTAACCACCTTTCACTCAGCCCTTCAACCAAACCATAAAACCTTTTGGATCATGGTTGTGGTGTCTATAGTATACCATTCTCAAAGGCTTGATTTTTTCAATGATTTTCTTCCATCCCCCAATGGTCATAAAAAAATCTAAAAACATTGTATAGGCAAAAAATAAAGTTCCTTTCCTCATATTAAGCAAGGGTTTATCCTCACCATCTCCAAGTTGCACATGACTTTTGAGAAACCAATCCTCAATGGTACATCTCTAGGATGTGGTGAATGATAGAGTTTTAGATGTAAATCATGTCTTGACTAAGCCATTTGTTCTTAGTACTCCAAATTCTCCTCGCAAAAATTACTATAACAATGTCAACTCGGTCACAAATCAAGGAAACAATCCTCCTCCAAGGAATAATGTGAATCAAAATTCTACTCCCAATCAAGGGAATACCAACAATCAAGGTTACCATGGAAATGATAACAACAAAAATTCCTTAGGCAATACCTCGAACACAAATCCACATCGATCTTCATTCTTCTCTAGCAGAAGAACTTTTACTCCATTGGGTAAATCCTTAGAATTTGCATTCAAAGAATTGATGGCTAAAAATTTTCTTACTTTTCTACCTCAATGCAACTTTGAACCCAGTGTGAAGCCTCCATCATGGAATGATGCATACTATTGTGATTATCATCGGTGCAAGGGACATCGCACGAATGATTGTCAAGCCCTAAAAAATAAAGTCCAAGACTTAATAAAAAATGGCACCATCACAATAGAAGGACACCAACAATCAAACAAAGACCACCAAGAATTTCTCAACCCTTTTCCCAACTACCAAAAGGGTGAGTCTTTTGGAAAAAGTGTGAATCATATCAATGACAATATAATCAATCATATCTACATTGACGACAAATGGGTCAATGTTATAAAAGTTAAGAAAAAGATGGAATATAGAGAAGTCAATGCAACAACAAGAGCACAAGCTAAAGTTGTCTTAAAGGGCACTTCTTCAAAATTCGTTGTGCCCCTACCTCAACATAAATATGACTTATTCAATCAACTTGGAAAAACTCCTGCTCAGATTTCTATCTTAGAACTCCTGAAGCTTTCCCTAGCACACAAGGAAATTCTAGAAAAATCCCTCGTTGAAACAACTATATCCACCGATCTAGATGTGGACCGATTTCAAGCCATGGTGGGACACTTTTGCTCACCCACATGCCTCTCATTCTCTAAAAAAATGACATTTCCATGACACATCCCCATAATTCATCGCTATACTTAGAAGTCATGATCCACAAGTTTCATGTTAGATGTGTACTAATAGATGGAGGTGCTAGTTTGAACATATGTACTATGAATTTAGTTTGGGCTTTAGGATTTTATGAGGACTCCATTGATCCCAGAAGAAAGATTACTATTAAATCCTATGATGATGAGGAGAGAGCGTCCAAGGGTTTAATCATGCTACTAGTCATAGTGGGACCTGTTATCAAAAAAAACTTTTTTGTCAAGTGTTAAATCATGATCTTGCATACAACATCTTGTTGGGTCAACCTTGGATCCATGAAATGCAAGTTTTCCCATTGACATATCATCAATGTCTTAAGTTTCTTTATGATGGACAAGAGATCACAATACTAGGTGATAATTCAAATAATCAGACTTGTGCCAACATCAAAGCTAGTCAAGACACTTTGGTTCCCAACAATTGAGAGGCTCCTGTTAGTACTTCTCTCAAATTTGATACACAAATCAGTCAGTTAACCAAAATATTTGACAAGCAACTATGGTTCAAGCACAATGGAGTAGGGGATTCTCTCTCTGTCTTGCTAATCTACTTATATCTCCTTGGTCACATGGACACCCCTCTATCGCACAACAACAAACATTTGTAGCATCCACATCAATGCAACCACCGATAGAGCCAAATACAAAGTTTAATGGATGATTTATCAAACAAAAATTCCCCATGGAAATTCCAAGGATAGGGAAGTTTTAAGTTGGCTCTATAAAGATGAAGATGAAATAGTTCTTAATATCAAACTACCAACTGATCAATATGGTAAAGGATATTCAATCATGCAAAAGATGGGCTATGATGGTAATGGTCCTATCAGAAAGAGAAAAGGAGTAGTTGAGCCTATTCAACTTCTAGGACTTGCTGAAAAAGATAAAATAGGACAAGGCTATGATACTAACTCAAAAGAAAGGCCATCTAAATAGTTGCACGATACTGTCCTCTCATTGCAAGAAGGGTCTGATACAAGGGAAGCCTGTTTGACAACAATTCAGAATTTTGTGGATAATAACTCTAACATAGATTTTGGTGAATATGAATGGGACACCATCTACAATGATGAGTTCTAGAGGGATAAAAAGTTGATGTGGTACACAGGTGCACCCCAACTCTAATCAAAGGTGAAGGGTCAGGGTCCCAACTACAAGAATCTGAACTACAAGGTGACTATGATTCTAGTGATACCGAGTCAAATTTAATCGAACAAGATTATCGTGATAATAGTACCATCATTGATTTGCCTCATACCTCAGATCCTATAGAAAACTATGTTATGACCATAACCTTAGCTGATTTCATTCAACCCAATGACCCACTACCACTGATCCATCCTAATCTCATTGATTGGGATTCATCCAGACCTATCAATCTACCTATGTTCCCAAGCGATGAATCTATCATGAACTTCCTTTCCACATATGACACAAATGATTGTTCCACTAGTGATTTTCAGCATAGAGTCTTTAATCAGGAGAGTGTCAAATCTCCTAGCTGCAAAAATAAAAGTCAAAAATAAAGATCTAATGGTGAAAAATAGAATCTGGCAGTGTTAGATCAAACAAAAGATAAAATAAAGAGTGTATCAGATGGTGAAAACCTTTTTAAGGCACCTGATGATGGGATATTTGACACTCTCCTGGAGCATTATCATGAGCGATCACCTATCTTGATTGAGCCTACAAAAGCAGTTAATCTTGAAACTATAGAAAAACCAAGGATCCTACAATTATCTGCCTCAATGACAGATAAAGAAATACCTGAGTTCATGGAATTTCTCAGAGCAAATCAAGTCAAATTTTCCTGGTCTTATGTAGACATGCCAGGTCTTGATCCCGATCTTATAATGCATCACTTGTCCATCAAACTAGGAGTCAAACTGGTGAAACAAAAACTCAGAAAGATGAATCCTCATGTTCCACTACTGGTTAAAGAACTCCAAAAACCCCTTGATGTGGGATTTATAAGATCGATCAACTATTTAGAATGGATCTCCAACATCATTCTTGTGTCCAAGCCTAACAAAAGTGTCAGAGTGTGCACAGATTTCAGAGATCTTAATAATTCATGTCCTAAGGATGACTTCCCGCTTCCAAGCATTGATACTATAGTTGATCTAACAGTTGGCCATGCCATGTATTCACTAATGGACGATTTTTCTAGTTACAACCAAATCAATATTGCACCTGAAGACCAAGACAAAACACCATTTACATGTCCATGGGGAACTTACTATTGGAATGTCATTCCTTTCGGTCTAAAGAATTCTGGGGCTACTTACCAAAGAGCTATGACTACAATTTTTCATGAAATGATGCACACATTCCTAGAAGATTATGTAGATGACATATTAGCAAAGTCATACACAAGAGAAGGACATCTCAAACTATTATCCAAAATCTTTGAAAGATTGGAAAAGTTCAAAGCTCGCCTCAACCCCAAGAAATGTGTTTTTGGGGTCACATCTAGGAATCTCTTAGGATACATAGTGTCAGCAAAAGGAATTGAAGTAGATCTTGCCAAAGTACAAGCAATCATGGAGATGCCTCCTCCAAGGAATATCAGTTAGTTGAGGTCATTACAGGGACAACTTAAATCTATACGAAGGTTCATCACACAACTGGCAGATAAAAGTCTACCTTTCACACACCTATTGCATAAGAATGTTCCTTTCAAATGGGATGATAAGTGTGAAATGGCCTTTCAACAAATCAAGCAGTACTTAATAAACCCACCAGTTCTCATATCACCAAATTCAAAAAAACCTCTAATCTTATATATTGCCACAACAAATACATCTTTGGGGGCATTATTATCACAAGAGGACTCTACAAGAAAGGAATGTACAATTTACTACATAAGCCAAACACTAACAGGTCATGAAATCAACTACACTTTCATTGAGAAGGCTTGTCTTATAGTAGTCTTTGCATCACAGAAGTTTTGACACTACATGTTAACTCATACAATCAATCTTGTTGCAAAAATTGATCCACTCAAGTATCTGTTAAGCAAAGCTACATTGACAGGAAAACTAGCGAAATGGGTCATGATCCTAAGTGTGTTTGACATTCATTATGTTGATCGCAAAGCAATCAAAGGGAAAGTTATCACTAATCAACTAGCTGAAGCACCATTACAAGCAGAGCATCCCATGCACATTGAATTTCCAGATGCTGATGTCTTCGCTGCAGAATCCAAACAACCATGGCCATTATATTTTGATGGTTCTTTCACTCAACATGGATTAGAGGCAGGCATACTCTTTGTCACCCCTCAAGGAAATACCATTCCTCGGTCATATAGGCTAATGTTTCCATGCAATAACAACATAGCCAAGTATGAAGCTTTAATCACTAGGCTCAAGATTGCATTAGAATGGAGGATTACAAAACTACAAGTTTATGGTGACTCACAGTTAGTCATTAATTAGATCAATGATGATTATCAGACCAAAGATGACAAACTATTGCCATATAAGAAAATGGTTGACGATTTCAAGAAGTACTTCATGGATATCAAGTTCATACAGATTCCAAGACTTGACAACAAGGCAGTTGATGCCATGGCCACGATCACATCATTATTGCAACTCCCAAAAAATTAGACTCACTATGAATTTTTGGTAGAACAATCATTTACACCTTCTTATGACACATCTGAAATCCAAATCATTTTCCACTTAGTAGGATCTGATTCACCTTGGTATGGAAATATTTATGCCTACCTAAAAGATGGCATTTTACCACTTGACCTATCTTGTAACCAAAAGTGCAATTTTATTTGCCAATCCTCTCACTATACCCTTATCACCGACATCCTCTACCACCATGGTCTTGATGGTACTTTACTTCAATGTCTTGAACATGACAAATCTGACAAGGCTTTACAAGAAGTTCATGGTGGAATTTGTGGTACTCATTCAAGTGGATTGACCTTATCCAAGAAACTGATTAGAATGGGTTATTATTGGCCAACTATGGAGAGGGAATCATTCACTTTCAAGAAGAAGTGCTCTAAATGTCAGATTCATGGGAATCTCATTCATGCTCCTACATAAGAACTTCAACCATTCATGCCAACTTGGCCATTATCTCAATGGGGGTTAGATCTAGTTGGCAAGATTCATCCTTCATCATCAAATAGACATAAATTCATCATCACAGTGACAAAATACTTTACCAAGTGGATTGAGGTAGTACCTCTCACTAAGGTTACTGGCAAACAAATCTCATCATTCATACTTAACTATCTCATTTGTCGGTATGGTATTCCCAACTCCATTATCACAGATAATGGATGACCATTCAAGAATCAGGATGTTGATGAACTTTGTGAGAGATTCCATATCTAGCACATATATTCAACACCTTATTATCCACAAGGGAATGGCCAAGTAGAGGCCTCTAACAAAATAATACTGAAAATATTGAAAAAGACTATGAATTATCTAGGGAAAGGTTGGAATGCTCAACGTAATCCCGCATTATAGGCCTACAGAACTAGTATCTGAACAGCAATAGGAGCAACACCATTTGCTCTTGTCTATGGAGCAGAAGCCATTTTTCCACTAGAGGTTGAGATTCCATCACTAAGAGTATCCTTAAAGGGTCTCACAACAGATCATGAATATAGAGTTTCCAGACTATAAGAATTGGAACTCCTTGATGAGAAGAGACAACGAGCAACTGATCATTTGAAAGCATATCAACAGATAATGTCTCACAGCTATAACCACAGAGTCAAGCCATGTACCTTTCAGTTTGGTGATCTTGTTCTGAAGGAAAACCCACAAAATCAGCAAGACAAAGAGAAGAAAGGAAAGTTTGAACCAAATTGGCTAGGTCCTTACATGGTCATCACCGTATATGGTTCAAGAGCATACAAACTATCAATGCCAGTAGGGGACCAATTTGATGAACCTATCAATAGCATGCACCTGAAAAAGTATTATGTCTGAAACAATTATCATCATCCATAAATGTCCTGAAAAAAATCATAAAAATTAGAAAAATGTCCTAAAAAAATCATAAAAACAACAGAAAAAGTCCTGAAAAAAATGTCATGAAAAAAAAATTCAAAAAAATCATCATAGGGTGAAAACCTATCAACAGGAAGTCTATTGACAAGAAAAATATATATAAAAAAAAAAGAAATTAAAAAAATGCAATAAAAACAAATAGTGAAATTTTGGAAAATAGACGCTATTTGTAGCTCTCCATCTATTAGTTCATGTTCTGCACTTAGCTTTTCAACCTTCATTTCATGCATCTTTCCATCATCTTAAGGTTGTACCACCATCATATTGCCATCATTTTCCTCAAGCGATAACGTCTTACCATGGCTTGATCATTGTATATATTCATTTCAGCAAGTTGTGTCAATACTGGGGGGCAAATGATTGATATACTAGGGGCAATCAACTTTCAGGTTTTACCGAAATAGCTAGACAATGACATAAACCCAATCATGTGAACAAACAATCAAATCACATGGACAACTATCCAATCATTGATCCATATCACAACAGTTTTCAGCAAGTACCATATCATGACTCATATCTGGATGATCTAAAATCTAAATAATGTTTGGAATAGCAGTATTATATATTTTGAACAATGCTTGTTTGACTTTTCGATATCATCTCTCTAGAGTGCACTCAAGGATGTACTAAACTAAAGTGGTGAGGAAAGGGGATGATTTTTCTATATCTGTTGTCTTGAGGTTAACTATCAATCTAGTGCAAATATGTCACGAGACATAAATTTCTACAGTGTATCATTGATGAAAGTTCCAAATTTGCATCAGAAAGTGGTTAGTCTTTGTTTTTTTATGCAATAAATTCTCAGTTCATCTCGGTTCAATTATACCTCGATGCTTGTGTTTACTTGCTATATCAAAATTCATGAAAGTTATACCCAGGTCATCATTGGTGCTAATTTCCCCTTTGATGCTTGTACATACTTCCAACATTTTAAAACACTCTATGATGATTCAATAAAGCTAACAGAAGGCTCAACAAATGGTTGGTTTCATTTAGATCATTGTACATATTTTCATACTAGATTTGCATTAGAGTTTTAAAGGCTGAACAAAAACATCAATGGTTGTCATGTCTCTTTAGACTAGTTGTGGACATTCAGACATTTGCTTCATTATCACCTTTTATCTTCATCATCATTTCATTACCATTATCATTTCATCTAGGTCATGTACATATTGTATAGTTTATCATTTATCATTCATTTGCATATCATTTCAATCCTTTATCACTTAGTTATCCATCATTATGCATTATCAATTCATTTATCATATCATATAATTTCATTGCATGTCATTGATCATTCTCATTTTATATCATCTTCATATCATTCATTGAGATCATTTATCATTTCATATCATTCATTTATCCCTCAGGTATTTCATATCATTTCAATTTTCATATTATCTATCATCTTCATATCATTAACACCTTACTCATCATTTTCATATCCATGTCATTTTCATTCTACATGGTTGCATCCCATTTCCATCTCCATTTTATCATTTCGTTTCATTTCATTTCATCATTTCATTTTCATTTCATTTTATCATTTCATTTCAGTTCATTTTATCATTTCATTTCATTTGATTTATTATTTCATTTCATAATCTATTTTCACTTATCATTTCATTTCATATTCATTTCATCATCATTTCGCTACATTTCATATCATATCATTTATTATCATTATCATACATTTCATTATTATTAATCATTTCATTTCATATCCTTATTCATATCATTTATCATTTTACATTCATATCACATCTTTAATCATTTATCATTTTCATGTCATATCGTTTGTCATTTTTCACACAACATTTGACCCATACACCTATCATTTCATATCATTTCCTCTACATATTACAAATTCATGATGCATTTCATAGACATAATCTCCATTTTCCATCACATCATTATATTTTTGCATTTGAAAAATCCAAAAGCAAAAAGTTCCATACATACATTACATTTCCACATTATTTGCACACACATTACAAGCATATCAAATATCCCATTGCATATTTTCATTAATCACATCATAGGTCATCCACCTGCATGACATCATTAGTACACATCATAAATCATCATCATAAGAATATCATAAATCATCCTACATATCATGTAAGTCATCAAATCATTAACATACATATCAAAATCCATAACCAATACATATCCATATAATCATCACATCAAAGAAACACATCATCAAAACTCATCGCCATTGCATATCATCGCTCATCAAAAATAAATACAAATGTCCAATGTTCAATGAAACTGACAAGTCTAGAGAGATACATAAGATATGATAAAAAATAATGTACATACTCAAAAAATGATATACATGTGTGAAATACATCAATAATACTGTAATAATCAAAATCACATGTCAAGGCTGGCTAGTCAAGGCCCCTGATGGAGCTGGTCTAGTGGATGGTGGTTTGCCACTGCCCCCTGCATTAGGATCCCATCGAGGCCCTATGACCCCTTTGCTTTGTGTCATCATTTGGGATCTGCTCCTACTCCTATTGTGGGATCGTGGGTAAGGCTCTCTACAGTCGGGAGGACACAAATCCTCATACCTAACCCAATAATACTCAGCCTCCCTGGCAATCTCAAATCCCTCTCCAATAGCCTCTCACAGGGATGCACTCTCCACAGTTCCCACAAGTCTCTAAGCAACACCCTCGGCCTCTATAGCCCTCCATCTAAAGGAGTCCCTCTCTGCTATCAATTGGGCTACTTATGGGTCTGGGGTAGGAGGAGGTACCTACACCTGTGCCTATGCCTATGCCTATGCCTACGCAAGTTGTGTCTGTAACTGCACTGTAACACTCTGAGCCTGAGCCAACTGGCTCTGTCACTACACCTACTGATCTTGAAGCATCTGCACCTAGGCCTACAGAGTATCTATTTGTGCCTGCTATGACGTAGAAGCAACCCTGATCATTGTCCTCCGTCCAATACCAGTTCTCAGCCTCTGCATAATCTAGAAACTACCCAAAATGTCTAGCCTCGATCTCACTGGCCTCACTCTCACTAGCCTTTGATCCCCATCACCATCATCTAAACCCTTCTCATCTCTGCTCTCCTCCTCATCTCCACTATCCTCCTCCTCTCCTCCACCAACTGCCTACTCACCACCTGTTACATCCTCCTATCTCCTATCCCCTGGTTGTGCCACCAAATTGGGTGTTGGCTCATCTAGACATGTAAGTCGCGAAAATGGGTGTGTGTGAAAATAAACTAAGTACTCATCAGACATACCCACATCAACAATATATGGCATGTCATCCCATGCCTCAGACTGTAAAGCAGTATACTATGTATATGCAACCTGATATGAAATGCAAGGCCCCCATCTGGGCTCATCCTTGCACCGCGCATAGTGTGCAACCCCCTGAGGCATCCCCTATGTGAATCCAAACTGTCTTTGCACTCACAATGCCAAAATTCTCTCTATAATGAAGGAAGTCTGACCTATTAGAAACTGGGGTATACATACAAAAAAGTAGCTCCAAATGATCTATATCCCATTACTCACAATCCATATATAGCCTCCATATCACTAAATCCATGTCATCTAGGCTCTGTCTCTAGTAATCCAACTTGCCCTGCTTGGGTTGGATAAGTGCAATAGAATATGCATACACATATGGCCTACCTAGTGAATTTTCTCTATGACACAGTGGTCTCGTAACAGCAATATGCTCCCATGCCCAGATTTGGAGCAGTGTAACACCACAAGACAAACTCGTCGAGCCTCTATACACCACTTGGTCTAAGTCATGATATAAATGAGCCAGCATGCAGCTCCCCCAAGCATATCTCTATGGTTGAACTATCATCTGCTCGATAATCCTCCCCCACCCAACTAATAGTCCCTTTGACCGGTAGTCCGGACAAAGGAAACCTCCAATAAATGCACCCAATATAGCAGGTAAGGCTGGATATCCCCCAAAATCTACCCATGGAACCTAGTACCTTGCTATTTGCACATCCCCAAACACTCTCTGCAGTCCGTCTGTCCCACCTAGCTCCTTGTGATCATAGAAAACAAGGTCGCCTACCACTAGAATACCCAAGATCCTATATACGTCCTTAGGGTTAATAGTGATCTCATTGATTAGAAAATGGAAGGTGTTATGCTCTGAATGCCATCTCTCTGCTAGCACGGTCAACAGTCCCTTGTTGACCTGAATAGGAGGCATAGACAGCAAAGGTCCCAACTGACATACTACTATCAACTAGACATTTGCAGGTGTAAGCTTTGGTATCTGACCCCACCCCGTAGGATGGCACTCTCTAATCTGGAGGTTTTTAAAAACCTCTTATTTTTGGTCATCACAAAGATAATCAATTAGACTCATATCATCGACTCATATCAATGTACTCTATCAGACTCATATCATTGACTCATATCAATGTAATCTATCAGACTCATATTAGGAAATCAATGCAAAATCTATCAAATCACTCTACTCTATCATCATTTACTCTTTGTTTTCTTTTTCAAGAAAGAAAATTTATCACCAATCACATCATTATCCTATTTGTACTTTAGTCATGAATGCAAATATGTTTTCAATCACATCATCTACTATTTTTTTCTATCGCGGAAAAAAAATTTATCAGAGGCTATATCAATCATTATACTCTTTGTTTCTATTTTGGGAAACAAAGATATCAATTCATCATTTATCATATTTTCTATAATTTCTATACAAATCAGCATGATGACAAGCCAATTCATCTATCTATTGACCAAAGAAGCAATATACATCATCATTTTTCATCAACAAGGACATTTTGTTTAAATTTCCTAGATGCGCTAATCTGTGGCCTCTATGCGCTAAAACACTAAATGCACTAAAGTTTCCCCCCGATGTGCTAAAACCTGGATGCGCTATTATGTGCCCTAAAAGTGCTAAAACAATTCCTCTATGCACGATTTCCCTATATGCGCTAAATCACCAACCAAATGCACTATTTCATCTACTCGAAGCACTAAAACCCTAAAAGCGCTAATATGTTTCCTATATGCGCTAAAGTACCTAATTCCTATCAGCATCATATAAGCACTATTCTACATATCGTATGTGCTAAACTAGCTTTTTCCCACTAAAGCTAAATTATTTCCTATATGCGCTACAAATTTTTTTGAAAGCGCTAATCTATTCCCTAAAAGCGCTAAAACGGCCTATTAAAATCCTAAATCCGCATAAAAACATCAAAAAATCACATGGCTGGTCTCTGGTATTGATGGGCCCGCTCGAATCTATGTCTGTGATATGGAATCTCCATCTCGCCAAGTCACCGTTAGAGCTCAAAATCACTAAAGTCAAAAGGTGAAAATGACTTGCCCTTTTTCCTCTCTTACCTTTTAAAGGTCAAACAAGGAGGCTTTTTGTGGCATGTTATTTTTTATTTTTATCTTTTTATCTTACTTTGACCTTATTTTTTCCAACTAGGGCATCTTTCTATATCATTTTTTGAGAGCTAAATCACCGAATCAACATCGAGATCAAAATTTCATCCTCAAATCAATTTTTTTGGAAATTATCAGAACTCATATCATCATCAGTGATTTACCTCCTGAGGGGGCATCATCAATATTAACCGCATATCAGATTCAAATCAAAAGGCATATCATACACGTTTTTTCAATCAAGGGCAAAATCAAACACAACAAAATTTCAAAAGCAAGAATGTTTTCTTTGAAGCAATGTGTTTCACACATCACTTCAAAGAGGGGAAAAATGTATATGCATAAAATTGGTCATGTCAATCCTGGTATTTAATTAAATATTTATTATATAATTAATCCTCTAAAGTCCTCTACATATGATTAAATTTAATTTATTTAATTATATTGTTCATTCACTTTATTCTTCCACCTTAATTAAATAACTTCACTTTATTTAGTTATTTCACATCCATATGTCTATTTGATTAATTAAATAAATACACTTTATTTATTTTAATTAATTATCACTTTTTGAATTTAATTAAGTCTTTTAATTTAATTAAATATTTCTTTTCAATTTTTTCTTCTAATTAATTAAATATTTTATTTAAATAAGTTCATCCACATGTCATTTCTTAACAATTTAATTAAATATCTTTATTTAATTAAATATCTTTCATATATTTTCAAATCATAATTAAATATTTCATTTAATTATGAAATCCTTCATTATTCTCCAAATCTTAATTAAATATTCTATTTAATTAAGAAAATATTCCATTTCACCAATAAATGAATAATGAATTTAGAAATTCATTATTTATCTTCAAAATCTTTCCAAAATCTCATAAAAAGATGGTTTTTACAATTCATCTTTATCATCTCATCTTATCTCTTACACAAAAAAGGAAACAAATCCTACTTTTTGTTTTCTTCTATTTTTCTCTCTAGTCTCATCCATCTTCGATCGTCTGATCTGCCAGGAATTTTCACAATCGTTGATCACATCAGCCAATCATAATCTTTCAAAAACTCTATAAATATCCCTGTGAATCCAAGCATTGGTTACCTACAACTTACAACACGCACATTCAAGAATAGTTACATTATAGTATTCTGACATTTTAGCATTATCATTATTAGCATAGTGTCATAATCTTGCATTCTAATAATCATAGCACATTAATCTTAGCATAGTATTGCATGCATTCATCTTCAATCTCATTCTCTAGGAAGACCATTTGTTGAGCCTAGCAGATAATCTGAGAGCATGCTGGAATTGACAAAAACACTGGAGATAGAGGACGATAGGACAACATCAATGACAAAATACCGAGTTTGCATTCCTTTGTATTTGATTTTCTAGTTTTGATATAATGTCTTATCGGTGTGTTTGATTTATTTTAATTTACATCCATTATTTATTGCACACTCTAAAATTGATCACACAAGCTGCTATTGAGGTTGATTATGCTACCATTGATATTGATTGGGTTGCCACTAAGGTTGGTTCCATTGAGGATTAGTCCATTTAGGTTGTCCCCAAAATGGTCCCCAAGATGTTTGCATAGAAGGAGATGGAATTGGCATTTGTTGGGTGTTCCACCTAGATTGTGGATTCCAATGACTAGGAGAGTTCCATTGATTATTCCATTGATTCAAACCCCAATTGGCATTATTTCTAGAATTAGACTATCCTCCAAAAGTAGGATTAAAATATCTTTGTCCTATATAATTGAGTTCTTCTTCCTCAAGTAAGGATTGAGAAGGTTTCTTAAAATGATTTTTAATTTTTGGAAGGAGATTACATTTACCAGTAGAATGCCTCTTCTCACAAATATCACACAAATCTACCTTATTAAGAGGAAATTCCCTTAATGGATGTTTGTCTCTACACTTAGGACAATATATAGCCAAAGGTTCTACTATTATTTTGTCAAGCTAAGAACTAAGATGAAGTAAGATATTAGTTTTCTAATTTGTTATTTCTTCCATGACCTTAGAAACATCAGTTGAGGAACCCCTATTCTTCTTCCTAGAGCTTGGTCTTGTCCTTGAATAGTTCCTAAAAATCTCAACTATGTCTCCAAAAGTGAGTTTTTTGATGTCTCCTTTTCCTATTAAGTTTAAGGCATCTCTTGAATCATCATCAATGCCTTTTAGGAAAATGAACTTACTAATCTCTTGATCCATCCCATTTCCACATCTTTTCAAAACAAATTGGTATCTATCCACATAATCTTCTAAACTTTCCTCTTCTAACTATTTCATTTTAAATAGTTCCTCTTTTCTATCCCTAACTTGATAGTAATCCTAGTATTTGTCTAAAAAGGATGTTTCCATTTCTTCCCAAGAATTAATAGAATTGGCATTCAATCCCATGAACCAACGCAAGGCTAATTATTTAAGAGTGGATGGAAATAGCTTTAAATTTTGATTATCAGATGTGTAATCATAAGTTTGATATAATACCTTAAATTCAAATAAGAATTGATTAGGATCCTACAAAGTTTTCCACGAAATGTAGGTAAAACAGAGGGTGAAATTTTTTTCATGGGTGATTCATTAGCTTCTCTATTAAGAGAAATAGGGAAAGAGAATGTTATGTTAGGAACCTCTTCTTCTCTATCTCCTCCTCTTTATTCTTCCATATTTTACGAGTGGGTGGAGACTATTTGAATTGAAGATGATGAACTCAAAGAGTGTGATGGAGACCCTTCTAGAGAAGGTATTAGATCTCTTCTTATTATTCTTCCAAACTAGTCTCTTTGTCAGTTCATCAACTAACAAAGAGATTCTTACCAATACTTAAGGCTCAAATTTTATTTTTAAGGCTAGATCATTCCCCAGAAATGGCACCAAAAAAGATGGATAGGGTTCATTTTTGTCACAATTCCCTAATCATTTAATCTTTATTTGTCAACCTAATGGTGTCTAAAGCTATCCGTGGTAAGATTTGGATCGGTTTTGGGAGGTTTTGTTGTGGGTCTACCTTGTTAGGAGTAGTTCAAAGTTGTTCCTTCCTAATCAGAAGTGGCTTTCCGCTACTCTACCCTATTCTTCTAGCTTAATTCTTACTTAACTTATTCTAAAGCTTTAAACCAGAATTACTTCAAAATAGAAAATATGCAAAGATAGGTCATATTCCAATTTAAATTAGATCATGAGAATGGAGGATTAAATTATTCTAATTTGTAGGAAATAAGAATCTAACATTTACTCAAATTCAAGATCTAACTAATTGACAAAATTTAAATCTAATTTGAAAGACAAACTACTCCAATCCTCATCTATTAAACTCAATGAGTAATAATTCCTTCTCTACTCATATTCCATTAAAAATGTAATCATTTATCAATGTTGAATTAACTATCTTTATTTGCAATCTAATTAACTAAAAAGTAAACTAAAAGGAATCTATTTAATTAACACAATAATCAAAATAAGATTTCAATGAATTTTTTGAGATTTATTCTAATATTTAAACTAATGAAATGATTTCAATTTAAATCAAGAATGAAGATGAGCTAAGCTATTTAACTAACAGGATCACCTTCCTTCAAAAGAACAGGCCTTGCTCTACCTCTAGAGGGGTCTTTAACATAGATATGATCAACTTCTTCTTTTATTCCATTGAATTTTCCCAAAGAGGGATTAAATTACAAGGTTTCAGTGAAGAACTAAGAAATGAAAAACAATAATACAATATATTGTTGAACTAAATTGAGACTAGATACAAATATCCTTCTCTTATTTGAAAATAGGGGAAAGCAAGAAATTAAACTAACTCCAGTCTATTGAAGATATTTTGGAGTGCATGGAAAACAATCATGGAGATCTCATGATTATCTTCAATTGATACTAAACAAAACTTTAGAGCTGGAACATATGCTTAGCTAGAACTGTTGTTTGGTTGACAGGTAACTCAATCGAAGATGCTAAGTCATGAAAAGTTAGCTGCCCATATCATTTGAATGGGAAATAGTTAACACTTCATCTGTTATATAAATACTCTTCCAGTTATGTGTTAAATACACCATCATGAAAAAATCACACATTAAATACCATTTAAATTATGCATTCATATGAAATAAGCAATTATATAAAAGTATTTATATTTTATGTCTTCATACATAATTAAGCCCATAAATGAAGCATATAAAAGGAAATATCATCATTTTTTAAACCAAACATAAAGTATCAAGCATTAAATTTATAAAATATATGAGGTCCTTGAAAGGCCTCATCAGATCTCAACCATATGAACTGGCGAGGTATATAAAGGGGGGAAAACTAAAGTTGTACCCTAATCCAGTCACGTCATGTCTAGCAAAGCATTGATACTAGAACCTCATTGGGGCACTTGATCCATTCTTGTGATGGGATAGTGTTCATGGACGTGCCTCACACACTCTCCTATTGTATCGAGGGCTCCCCTAGTTTCCTATTCATCCTACTTTAAGACTTATGTTTTAGCTATGGCTTAGTGAAGTGCAAGGATTATAGATGGCACCCTAAAGCTACTCACCATGTACTCCCTTATGTTGAGATAGAAATACTCATGGTGAACTACAATAGTTCTCTAGGAGAGAGAGAAGGTGAGGCCATGGCATCTATTGATGACACTGTTCCATTGGATCTCTACTGATCTTCCTTCACGAGAAAGGGTGTTCAAACTGCATTATCACAAAGCATTAACCCCTTGAGGTGTTGGGCCTACATCAAGTTTGTAAACCTTTACTACTAATTATAGGGTTGTTCATGTGCTTAGAGTGTCTTCTTGTGCAATATTACCAATGAGTGTCTTTGGTCTAGATTTTGTATTTTCCCACTATTTGATGCTTCTTGTTGTCCATCCTTTTCCATAGTCCCTCCAGTCCATAGGGATGAAGAAACCTCCTCATAGAGGTGAATCTACACTATGGATAGGTGAACCTACCCTCCAAGGGGTGATTTCACATCATTATCTATTCCATTCATTCAAACATCCCCCCAATAGATGAATCTGCCTCTTATAGAGGTGAATCCACTGGTCTGGTCCATTCACCCCTTGGGCAATTCCACTTGTCCAAGAGGCTATTTTTCCTTGCATCTGTACATATGAATAGATAGGTGATTTTTCCCCCTAAAAGAGTCAATCTGTTTGAGTCATCCATACACCCCAATCATCTAATAAGTGATTCCACCTCCCATAGAGGTGATTCTACTTGTTTGTCCATATCTATCTGGTCATACCATCACCTTGGATAGGAAATTCCAACACATTGTTAGGTGATTCCACTTCCTTGTCTATGTTGGTTCTTTTTCTTGTAACCAGGTTTGTCTCCTATTCTACCTATGGAGTAGCCAAATCTAATCAAGGGAAGCTCAAAGGACCTGGACCAACTGACAAGATTTAGTCAAAGATTGAGATCTTCTACACTTTAGGCTTTGCAGAACCAGGGCGGGTATACCCACACAATACCTCAAATAAGACTAGACATTGCTTTTTATACTAGATGACTCCTGATGCCAAGTATTGAGAACCTCAAATATGGCTTGATTCTTAGTAACACAATACTTGCAACAACTAGGAGGTACGACAAGACATCAAACAAGATTGATTAAATAAAATGATTGATCTTGAGAAAGAAGACTAGAACCCTAAAGACATACAACAAATATCATATTAGTGCCATTATTCTTGGGCTAGGAGTCACAATAACTTGCAAATAGAAGGAACGATTACTTTGGACATAAAAAGTCTTTGCAAGATTAACCTTATTAGTCTCACAACTAGTGATCAGATCTATAAGACTACTTATCAAATCCTTCTATCATACATGTGAATCTCTGATATGATTAAAGCATTTAACTTATTCCTTGAATAGGAGCAGCAACCAGAACAGACAGTAAAACATTACATTAAAATGGTTAATGAAATGATCCTTGATCAACTTTCATTAACAATCCATACACACAATACAAAGGAGAGACTTAAAGACCTCAATCTATACATTTAGATTCATACATGTGTCCAAGACCTCACAATTCAATTGATTACAGACCCTAGACCCTAAACTCTGATAGTAATCTGACTTTGTGAATCGGTGCCCTTCTCTTCAGATTTGGTTCTAACTTCTGGTTGAAGACCTCTATAAATGATATAGAAATTCCTTTTAAATAGTATAGGGATCACCATCCAGCTCAGAGCCACATCAACATGCCATGTCAGACCCCAACTGCATCGCAACCAATCAAAACCCTCGCTGTGACCTTCAACAACTTCTCTGCTCTCATAAATGCCTCTGGTCGGATATTTGTTAGGAGAGACATTCCCATACGAACAAAGATCAATCAACTTGCACCAAATCTACTACCAAATCCGCGTGTCCATACTCGAGCCATGCTGCCCTTGTGCCAAAGCTGCGTCACCATGAATCTTAGCTCAGCAGAGCCACTGACCAACTCACTATCGCCATGAATGCTCCAGGCTTCTAGTTTTTGCACGCTCTGTCAATACCAAAACTTGACTGTGGTTTAGTTTGAAACTTGGTCGTTGATCATCCATGATCAAATGGCCATCACATTCCTCGCAGGATGCATTGATCGATCACTTTATATTGGCGAGCTGAATGAGAGCCCTTGATCTCTATCATCGGCCACCGTGGGCCACTGATCTATGTGGTCCTCGACATGGCATACCTGACATTCGGCCATTGATAACCATCAAGCACGTGTATCATTTCGGTTAAAACATTACCATTCACACTTGGCACATGCACATTTGCTGCCTTTAACTTGCTCGGGTTTTACCTTACCACATCCTGCAGCTCACTCCAGACTAGACATGTGGCACAATCTCGCTGAAGGTAAAACCACAACTGTTAATAGTCGCATAGAGGGCGAGGGTGGAGAAGTTGCGGAGAAATGGCTGAGTCAGCCAGAGATCTTGGTGAAGCCACCACGACCAAAGGGAAGTCACACCAAAGAGTAAAAGGGGGCTACCACAGTCAGTCAGATGAATGGGGGTCAGGGAGACATCTCCCTGACACAACGGACACAAGCCAATAGGAGGGGGTCTCAGGGAGACATCCCAAAGTCAGGAAGACATCACCCCAAGACCGATAGTCATTCTGAATGCATAGCGGGGGGCGGAAAAAATGATCTGAGGGAGACAGATAAGAGTTGGGAGGACCTCAGCCCGAGTGGACACCAACACACCGATGGGAAAAGCCCATCGGTGAGACACAAAGGAGTCAGGGAGACAAGCCAAGGTCACCAAGAGGTTAGCTCAAGGACCAAAAGTCATAGCAAAGGCAATGCGAGGCCAGTGAAAATGGTAGCTACGGGCCAGTAGAAAATGAAAAATGGGGCTCGAGGGGACCATAAGTGAAGAGCGAACTAGGCGGACAGGTCACCGAAGAGAAAGAACAAGCGGCTAGAAAGGAAAAAGAACCCATAGACCCAAATGGAGAAAATGAAACCCTAGCTAGGGTTCAGACCATGAAGGAAACAGGAAGGAAAGACAAAAGAACTGAAGGGAAAAACACCAAAAGAAAATTCAAACACGTTGAGCTCAACCCTGGTGGGAGCCCATTTACCCCACATGCCAAAATGATAGAAAATTCCCAAGCTAAAAATTTGTCATGAAAAACAAGAGTACACAACTAGACAATGAGAGAACCATAAATGGCACTAACATAGGCTCCAGTTGGGGAATGTATGCCCCCCTGGTGGGCATAGCAAGAATTCAGATCTCTGGGAGAGCAAACCAAAACAAAAGGAAACCCAAAATAGCGAGGAGCTAACTGGACAAGGTTAGTAGACACAACAAAAAAAAATTGACCAGAAAAGAAAAACCTAACCTAATGTTCATGGAAAAAGAAATGCTTTAGATGAAGCACCACTTCGAGAATTGTCCATGAACAGTAAATTCAAGAGTCACATTGTTGATTCTTTATTTCATTTGATGACACTAGGCCACCAAATGAAAATGTGAAGCCACAACTTTCCTCTATCAAACACTTGGTTCTCTATTGCCATCCATAGGCCAAATCTGATAACATTGTCATGAACTACCCATAAACTAACTCAGTCACTGTCAAGTTCCACTGAATCACTGTGTTTTCCAATGTCACCAACTATCTTGTCAAACTGCAACATGCAATTAGACATTGATTTGAGATCACAATCATCATGGCATATCTCCTTGGACAATTCATGGTTATGTTTTACTGAATGCTCATTTGCTTGGACTGGGAAATAAAAACATTCATAGTCCACTTGATCCTTGACATCACAAAATTTGTCATCAAAATCAATCTATAGATCAAACTAAAAGCTCTAATAAACAACTTCTGACATGACATGCAAATCATCTCTGCACATGCCGAAGGAAAAAGGTTCATATTCAAGAGTATCTGTGTACTGGTTATTGCAACATGGGCACATCTTCTTCATCCCAGGTTCAATGGTGTGCACTGATTCATTATTCACATCAACATTTAGCTCAAAGCCAAATACCCCAAGTGAGGGCTCAAGTAAATCAACATCATTAGGGACATCAGGGAGACAACCAAGTGCATTGGTACTCAGAAGATAAGGAGCATCAAATAGGAAGCAATTGTATTTAGCTTCACATTCCTCAACATGACGTTCATTAGTATGCCCATTCCTCAGCTGCCCCCCACATGGATCAAGTGTTTCTGCAGTGTCAATGCAACCTACAGCTTTATCTTCATATGGGTCATCAAGCCATTTCCTGTCATCAATAGACATGGATATTGAGTTAGGATCCATGTACATGTTACAATGCGCCACTTGATTATTCCAAAAGGAATCCATTGTTTCATCTTCATGCTCTTCATGCACCATAAACCTCTCCATCTTTGCTTCATACCAATAGTCATGTAGAGAAGGGTCATAAGCACACTTGTTAGCACCATCATCATACTCAAGATTATGTCTTGAATCAACACACTGATCATACACATGTTTTTCTTCAAATTGTGCATCTCTCTCACCATGAATATGCTTCAGTGATTGTGAAACTAAGTCACATTCCCTATAGTCACCACAATCATCTATACTAATGTACTCTTCATATGAGGAGTATGCTTCCATATTATCTTCAAAAAAGCAATCATAATCCTCAGAACAACAATCAGAGATGTCAGCCTCACCATTGCTTTCATCACAAGAAGAATCATCAGTATATGAACTATGCTCAAACTCCTCAGAATGAGTACTTGAGACTTCACTTTCATCATCATGATCACTAATCACACCATGGCATGGGATAATACCCTGTTCCTCATTTTCTTCTCCATCCTCCGAGATACTACAAGAAAAAGATTCTTGCATGTCTACTCTATCATCATCCCGTGTGTCATCAGCTTCATCACTGCTACAAGGACTTGCACATGTATCAAATATGGGCTAAATGTAATGCTCATCTTCTGACATGTTCCCTTCACTTATTTGCATTGTTTTCTGACTTTCCTTAGGAGGACAATTATTGTCTTCACTCTAAGAGTCTGCATTTTGTGCATAACCATACTTAGCTGATTCAATCATCTATATCCAATCAGGGACTTGGTCAAAGCTACGGGGCTTCATATCTTCCAAAAAAGTATTCAGCCTAGGTTCATAAATCTCACAAAACAAATCAATGCACACAGAATCATCAGGTTTGAAATCTTTGGGAATTTCTATCAAGTAGTCCAAAATTCTGAATTTTGCCCTGTGAATTTGGGCAAATGCTTCCTGACATTTTCAGGAATAAGGTTCGGGAAACCTTTGATACCACTGAGAACCAATGGTCTGTACCTTTCAACAACAAAATCCCTCTGAGGGCTTGGTGTAACTTGTATTCCTTGCATATTTTTACTTTCCATTTCACATGGAAACCCTCATGATCTGATACTCAATCATTACTAACCTCATACAAGGTTCTCAGTTACAACATTCATGAATCCAAAATATTGATTGAATAAAAATTCCCTAAGATTATTAGAGGCACAAAACACACTTCACTAAATGTAATAGACATCATATATTATACATTCAAAGTATGTAGAGAATTAATACTATCCTTTCCCTTTGGTAGTGCTAAATCACTAGATAGGGAATCACCATTTCTTTCTAAGGTGTTCTAATATATGAAGAATACCTGGCAACATTGCAGCTCTAGAACATTCTTCAAATCTTCAATGGGATTACCTTGACAGAGTTGCCACCTCTTTGTAGAGGACAGAACTTCAAAAGATATGAAGTTCACTTACATATAAGTCCTTCTCTGAGCTCGTTCCACCAATAGCGTACCATAAATATTTCAGGCTGACTGCAACAAAACTTTCTCCAGGCTTGAGATTCTTCAAACTTTGAACATAACCAACATGGCATACAAAGATATGACTCTATTGCACACAATATGACTCATAAGGCCAGATTCAGTTCACTCCCCAGTAGAGTCACCATCTTGTTGGTTCTTTTTCTTGTAACTAGGTTTGTCTCCTATTCTACCTATGTAGTACCAAACTCCAATCAAGGGTAGCTCAGAGGACCTGGACCAACTGACAAGATTTAGTGAAAGACTGAGATCTTCTACACTTTAGGCTCTACAGAACCAGGGCAGGTATACCCACACAATGCCTCAAATAAGACTAGACATTGCTTTTTATAGCAGATGAATCCTGATGCCAAGTATTGAGAACCTCAAATATGGCTTGATTCTCAGTAACACAATACTTGCAGCAACTAGGAGGTATGGCAAGACATCAAACAAGATTGATTAAATAAAATGATTGATCTTGAGCAAGAAGACTAGAACCCTAAAGACATACAACAAATATCAAATTAGTGCCATTATTCTTGGGCTAGGAGTCACAATAACTTGCAAATAGAAGGAACGATTACTCTAGACATAAAAAGTCTTTGCAAGATTAACCTTATTAGTCTCACAACTAGTGATTAGATCTATAAGACTACTTAACAAATCCTCCTATCATACATGTAAATCTATGATCTGATTAAAGCATTTAACTTATTCCTTGAATAGGAGTAGCAACCAGAATAGACAGTAAAACATTACATTAAAATGGTTAATGAAATGATCCTTAATCAAATTTCATTAACAATCCATATGCACAATACAAAGGAGAGACTTACAGACCTCAATCTATACATTCAAATTCATACATGTGTCCAAGACCTCACAATTTAACTGATTACGGACCCTAGACCCTAAACTCCAATAGTAATCTAACTCTGTGACTCAGTGCCCTTCTCTTCAGATTTGGTTCTAACTTCTAGCTGAAGACGTCTACAAATGATTCAGAAATTCCTTTTAAACAGTCTAGGGATCACCATACAGCTCAGAGCCACATCAACATGCCACGTTAGACCCCAACTACATCATGACCAATCAAAACCCTCGCTGTGACCTTCAACAACTTCTCTAGTCTCATAAATGCCTCTGGTCAGATATCTGTTAGGAGAGACATTCCCGCATGAACAAAGATCAATCAACTTGCACCAAATCTACTACCAAATATGTGCTTCCACACTTGAGCCATGCCACCCTTGTCCTAGAGCTACGTCACCATGAATGCTAGCTCGACGGAGCCAGCGACCAACTCACTATCGCCATGAATGCTCCAGGCTTCTGGTTTTCATGCACACCGTCAATACCAAACCCTGACTATGGTTTAGTTTGAAACTTGACTGTTGATTGTCCATGATCAGATGGCCATCTCATTCCTCACAGGATGCATTGATCGATCACTTTGTATTGGCGAGCTGAACGAGAGCCCTTGATCTCTATCATCAGCCACTGCGAGCCATTGATCTATGTGGTCCTCCGCATGACAAACCTGACATTCAACCATTGATAACCATCGAGCACCTGTATCATTCTAATTAAAACATTATCGTTCACACTTGGTACATGCACATTTGTGGCCTTTAAGTTGCTCAGGTTTTACCTTACCACATCCTATAGCTCACCCCAGACTAGACATGTGGAACAATCTCGTTGAAGGTAAAACCACAACCATTAATAGTCGTGCGGAGGACGAGGGTGGAGAAGTTGCAGAGAGATGGCCGAGTCGGCCAGAGATCTTGGTGAATTCACCATGGCCAAAGGGAAGTCACACCAAAGAGTAAAAGGGGGCCGCCATAGTCAGCCAGACAAATGGGGTTTGGGGAGACATCTCCCCAACACAACAAACACAAGCCGATAGGAGGGGGTCTCGGGGAGACATCCCAAAGTCAGGAAGACATCACCCTGAGATCGATAGTCATTTTGAATGCATAGCAGGGGGTAGTAAAAAGGATCTCAGGGAGATAGATAAGAGTCAGGAGGACCTCAGCCTGAGTGGACACCAACATACCGATGGGAAAATCCCATCGATGAGACACAAAGAGTCGGGGAGACAAGCCGGGGTCGCCAAGAGGTTAGCCCAAGGACCAAAAGTCACAGCAAAGGCAATGTGGGGCTGGTGAAAATGGTAGCCAGGGGCCGATAGCAAATGAAAAATGGGGCTCGAGTGGACCATAAGTGAAGAGAGAACTAGGCGGATAGGTCACCGAAGAGAAAGAACAAGTGGCCAGAAAGGAAAAAGAACCCACAGACCCAAATGGAGAAAACAAAACCCTAGCTAGGGTTCAAACCATGAAGGAAACAAGAAGGCGAGACAAAAGAACCAAAGGGAAAAACACCAGAAGAAAATTCAAACATGCTGAGCTCAACCCTAGTGGGAGCCCATTTACCCCACGTGCCAAAATGATAGAAAATTCCCAAGCTAAAGATTTGTCATGAAAAACAAGAGTACACAACTAGACAATGAGAGAACCAGAAATGGCACTAACAGTCTATACTCTCAGTTTGTACCGTCACCTTAGATAGGCGATCCCACGTCACCTAGAGGTTATTCCACTCTCTTCTTGGGTGAATCCACCCTCTTTTTCCATACAATCATTGTCCCTAATTTGCATTTACACTCTATTAATAGGAATATACGCTATCCATCCATACACTTGGTCATCCTACTTAGGAAAATCTGCACTCTTCTTGGGCGATCCTACTTTCTTCTATCCATACACTATCTATTTCACTCATAGGTGAATCCCTTACTCTAATAGACATTTTTTCACTTAGGTTTTCCACTACCTATAGAGGTGATTATGCTTTATTCTTTGGTGAATCCGCTTCCCATAAAAAATATAGAGATTCAATCCATCCTATCATGGTTAGCCTATATCTTCCTAAGTCCAAAACCATAATCTATTCCTTTTTCCTCTTCATATCCATCTCCAAATGATCAGGTTCATCTCATCAATCACTATCAATCTTGTCCACAACATCATCCCCTTCAAGAAAGGAGTCAGCTAAACCTATCCTCCATCTATCCAACAATAATCCCATCATTTTAGTTGTATCCTTGAACTTAGGATCCCCTCATTCTATATCTCCCAATCATCCTAATCTGAGTTTAAATCCTATCATAATCCAAGCTTAAGCCCCATCCTAATATGATCTTAAATCCAATCCTAATATGAGCTTAAATCAAATCCCAATATGAGCTTAATCTACATCAAAATTTGAGCTTTAGTCCATCCACATCTAAGATCTTCTAATATTAAAACAAATCTTAAGACACCTTCTTCCATGTTCCTCTAATCCATTATATTTATCTTTTCATCATCTCTTCTTTTCTTCTAATCATCTATTCCCATATTTTCAATTCATATCCATCTAATCCAACATCATGAATCCTTATCCTCCATCAATCCAACCAAAAATAGTAGTCAAGGGTGATCCCATTTATGTTGATGATGATAATGAAAATATTGTTGATCAAGATGAGTATGATATAGATCCCCTTGATGCTATCATTACTAGCCATCTCTCCCCAAGCATCATCCAAAATCCAATCAATCATCCAAGCTACCCCATCATGCCTTCATTCAAACTACCTAGTGTGTGAACCCTTCTCCTAGTACCTGAAAAACAACATGAGTAAACAAGTTAAACAAGGAATTGCAAGCTAAAACAAAGATTCCCCATGAAATCCATTTACAAACTCAAAATAGGAAAGAAAACGATGAAATAGGTTGAATCCTAATTTAAATGTGCAAACTCATGATCCCATGGGGGAATTGGTGCCAATTTGATGTGAAAATTGGCCCTTTCCCAATTCCTAAGATTGAAAGCTTGATTGTGTTGATGATATTGATCCACTTTGTTGATGAAAAATGAAGAATCCAAGCCAAAATCTGCAAAAACCTAGCTATGACTCAATGATAATGGATAAAATTCAAGAGATATTTGAGCATGGTAGCTTTTCTTGGATTGTGGATGATGAAATGAGGATATGAGCTGTTTATTTATAGAATGTCAAGATGGATGAATGCCAAAAATGAAGCAATGTGGCACTAACATTCATCCAATGGTATGATGCCACTTGTCAAGCTATGAATGGATGAAGGATGTGCAAGATTTGGGGTTTGTGCCAATAAATGCATAATTTTGAATTTCAAATTTGTTGAAATGACATGCAAGAGGGAAGGGAAAATGCAATAAATGCCACTTGGCTCAAGGAAAAGGACATTTAAGAGGAAGTTATTGCATTGTTGGATGTACATGTTGACTTGGAAAATTTTCAAATTGAGAGAATATTCCAAAAGATTCCTTGTGAGGAAAATAGAGATTTAATAAATGAATTAAATCTATTTTCATGTGCAATTTGCATTATCTAGAGAATGGGACATGAGATGAGATTAAATTAATGAAGGGTTAATTAATTTAACAGGAGATTTGATGATGTGACTTATTTGACTTGGATTTATGGATTTATTTAAATCAAATAAGAGAGGAATATGACGAGATTAATTAAATAAAGATTTTGATTTATTTAATTAAAAGAAATGGTGTTAGATTAAATAAAATAAGGTTTTAATTTATTTAATTTAATGGATAGACTTTAGAGATTTAATCAAATAAATTAATTATTTAATTAAATAGGGATAATTAGATCAGATGGATTGATTTAATTAACAAAAATGATTGACTTAATTAGATAAAATAATTTATTTAAATAAGAGAGGACTATTGATGAATTTAATCAAATAGGGGAATTTGATTAAATGGTTAGACCGAGGGATGATTCAGGAAGAAACGATGTTAGTAAGTCAGGATCAGATGCACAATATCAATCAGTACATTTTACGTGTCTACATTTTTCCCTTCTTTGAAGCAATGCACTTGTTGCACTGGTTCAAAGAATAAATGAACTCGATCAAAGCCAAGAAATTTTGATATTTAAAAACTTGCCCCACTACTACATGGCGAGAGAAAACATGCCATTATAATGCCCCCTTGAGAGATCGGATGAAAATTTTAATTTTTTTTGGGTGATCTCGCAAAAAAAGATGACAAAGTACCCAACAGGTCTATAAGGGCTTCGAGAGGCTAAAAACATGTCCAAACGCAATAAAATGATGAAAAACAAGCCTCAAATGGACAAAAATAGGTTTGAGGGTCCAAACCCTAGCAGGACAGCCATTTAGGGTTAAAAAACCCTAATTCTTCGGCTTAAAAGGGGCCCGAGGGGTCACTTTCAAGTCATTTTCACACACCTTCGCCAGCAACCTTGAGTTTTGAGCTCTGACTCTTCGGCGATATGGTGCAATGACAGCTTCCCCTACACATCACTGATCGAGTTCAGATGTACTAGTGACCACCTGGCATTGGGGCACTCGTATGTGACCCTTACCCAAGCTTCATTTTTTCATTTACTGCTTCAATTAATGCTTTAAAGGGGCGGCTTGCCTCCAATAGTGCTATATAGCGTCACTCAGCATTCAAACTACATAGCGTAGTGCTATTTTGCACCACAGTGGTGCAGTTCAGAGTTTAGAAACTTCAACGCTAGGCTCGGGCTTGGCGGGTCGGTTTGGAAAACTATGCCGCAACGTCGCCCATTTCACACAATCTGTGATGCTGGATGAAAAAGTGCACTGCAGTTGTGCCATTTTGCATTTTTTAGGGCTCGAGCATCAGAGTTTGAGTAAAATCAAACTATGAAACCATCACAAACTATGCTACTGGGGAAGTTCTTGGAGCACTTGACCAAGAATTTTTGAAAAAATTTAACATGCTGACCTTCTTTGATGCAGGATGCGGTGAGGGAGCTCTACTCTTGAGAGCACCGGTTGTGAGATTTGGCTAGCATCGTACAAGACCTAAGCGATAGGGACCAGGATCGACTGGGAGTTGTAGGATTGTGGCACATTGCATATGCAGTGCCTGTGCGCACTCACCTAGGGATGTTATCAGTGCTGGCCGAGAGGTGGTACGGTGAGACATCGTCATTTCATCTCCCCACTGGCGAGGCCACCGTCACTCTGGAGGACATTTGGCACATTCTATGATTTCTTATTCATGGCCAATAGGCGATCTTTGATATGGATGAGGGACACAAGTCCTACATTAGATTCCTCGCCACATGGGACATCATCTATTGTGAGGGACAGATAGAGCTAGAGCGATACAGGATTATAGCACCTCCCTACTGCTGGGCAGTTACAGCCATCATTTTGGCTCTTGTTGCCCTAGATAGATGAGGGCGATATTTCAGTCCTGGCTAGGGGTATTGCTGGGAGCAGATGGTTTGAGACAAGCTAGTTTGCTTTGCATGACGGCTTGTGCTTCTCGTCTCACTCTATAGAGACTTACATGAGTATGTTTACATGGACGATAGAGCGCTAGGGGCTGGGGTGACTTTACTTCATGTCTGGGCATGGGAGCACATTTATGTGCTACATCCACATGTTGTTCTAGTTCTGATGGGGGTAGACTATGCCCTTGTGGCACGATACAGAGGCAGTGTATCCTTTACACACATTGGTGAGCATGGGATCCCCTACTAGAGGCAGGTCCTAAACGAGATGCTAGTTTTCACTTGGCATCCATACCTTGGTCAGCCTAGATGGGCTGATATGTTGATCAGCTTTTTTATTGCCGACAGGACTGGTATATACAAGGGTGAGAGCATACAATGATCGAGAGGTACCTGCCTGGGCACATACAGCATAAGTTCAGAGAGCTGTAGGATCGACCTGATGATGAATACATAGCCATCTTTGCTCACAACATGAAACAGGTGTCCTACTTAGAGGTAGTTGACAGCTTCAAGCACTTGGTAGCCCGACCATGGGCTTACGATCAAGGTTTAGCAGATCTAGACACCACTCAGGCCTATAGAGACTATTCTGACCTCCACTTCAGTTGACCATTCCAGGCGAGGATCTAGATGTGCGCAGAGTCAGAGGTAGAGGGAGAGGATGAGGGCAAGGAATGAGGGTTGAGATTCGACAAGATCCACCAGTTGTGCCCCCAGTCCCGCCAGGTCACAAAGATGTTCACATGCAGGATCAGCAGTAGGAGCCACCATGAGATGAGGATCAGCCTCGGGTGCAACCACATGTGCAGCCACAGGGACAGGTAGATGCTCAAGATGCATTGATTGCATAGTTATAGGCCCAGTTCTAGGTGGTGACAGCCGAGAGAGATCAGGCAAGGGCTGAGAGAGAGCAGCTTAGAGCAGAGAGAGATCAGGCCATGCAGTAGAGACAGGTTGCAAAGCTATAGGCAGTCACTGAGCTAGGTCAGAGGCAGTAGATAGAGACCATGACAACCTCCTCCTCTCAGGGTACAGTGTCAGTGCGATCCTATAGGGATGCTATCTGAGAGACATAGTATTACCGATGAGCTTATAATGATACTATTCCCAAAGCAGAGTGGGTCACAGAGTATTTAGAGCGGGCCAGCTACAAACCACTAGAGGGTTATGGTGACAACGGTGAGGGCAGCATCCATAGGGACCGAGCTTGATTGAGATGATATCATACTTTTTGTGCCCTAGGGGCTCATTTTTGATAGCCCGATGGGCCTTTTGTACTAATTGACACATATGTATAGTGATCCAATTTATTATTCTTTGTACTATGACAATGACATTATTGATGATATATATGAGCCGATTTTGATGTGATGAAATGTGTACTTTTCATCTATGCATGTATGATTCTACTTCTATATGTTATGGATGCATTTATTTCTAATGATGTTTATGCAATGATTATGACTAATAGATCTATATTATGCTAACCTATGATATGATGTGCAATGATGTTATCTATATGATGATTTATTTTATGCAAATGTGATATGTGATATGGATTTTAATATGTAAAATGATATGATCTATGGTATATGCAATGATGTGTGGAATATGCTTATATTTGAGATGATTTCTGGATGGATGTAATATGAATGCGATGGTCATGATATGATGCAAATGAAATGGTGTTAATGCATAATGAAATGATTTTATGAGATGCAATGATATGTTAATGTGTAATGTGAACGTAAAGTGGTGAGATGATGTCATGATATTATGCAAGTATGTATGCCTAATGAATTAAATGCTTATATACCTATTGATTATGCAAAAAATGATTATGAAATGCTTCCGTAGATGCTATGCGATGATTTATATGATAGATGGTGATATGAAATGGTTATAAAATGCAAATGAATGTTATGTGATGCAATGTAATGGGTGAAATGGAATGACATGGATGCACCTATCTATGAAGAATGTTTATGATAACCTGTTTATATGATGATCAAAATGCAATGCGTATATTTCCTATATGATATGTTTATACAATATGCTAATGATTTGTGGATGTAGGATCAATGACAATGATGGTGATGATGATCAACTATCATAGTACCTTGTTAGTGCGGTTAGTAAGAAAAGAAGAAGTCATTTCAACAAGACACAAGATGATGCAAATGCAAATGATGATGATGATGATTACTTGCCAAGGAATTGGGATTTTCAAAGGGCCAAATTTCTTATTTTTGATAACACATGTGGTACGATTCATCAAGGTATAGAGGACCAGGATGGCGTGGTACTTAGTGTGATGGACTTTGACTCAAAAAATAGATAGGAGTATTCTTGTTCAAACCTGACATACGGAAACCTTGCTAGGATGCACTTTAGAAGTTTTAGGTACCTCGGACCAAAACACAAAAAGGTAAACCTATCCATGTAATAGTCAACAAGTTTCCCTAGACCTCTTCCATACATACCTAACAAAGCAAGTATTCACCGAGGTTATATTACAAGAATGTCCAACAAGCATAGCAGACAAAAGATAATGATCGTTGCCCCATTCCTATTTCTCTAAATCCTCTATTTTGGGATATCATCGAGACGTCCTTGGAATGAGAGAAAATAAGATAAGTCAAAAGATAAAGGCCAAGTAAACAAACAAATTGATGCTCTTCAATACTACTAATGGAAAGATGATGTGTTTTCTAAGGATAAGAACCAAAACTTATTGCCAAAAGATAATGCCCATTGTAGGAAGGATTCATCCTAGGACATGTTAGTGGATGGTGGCACATCATTTCATTTATCCAAAGTGTTCTAAGGGATGATTGATATGGGACCAATTCAGATGATGTGTTACCGATACAAAGAGATGACCAATTTTCTTACGCACTGACTTAGACTTAAGACTTGACATTTGGAGTTTTACGTTTTAAGCTGCTAGACTTGCTTCTAACTGTTTCACCAAAGTTTTGAAGATGACGATCCATTTATTATGAGTGGTGTTATTGCAGGTGCAAGCGAGATGAGACAAATGGATTTTTTCAAATATTTGGATGTTTTTAATGTTTTGCAATGTTTTGAGGTTTTTTTTGGTGTTTTTTGAGGTTTTACAAATGTTTTTGGGATTTTCTAAGATTTTGACCAAGGGACTAACCTAAAGACCTATCCTAGGGGTCTTGAGGGCTGATCAATAGATGAGCTTTTCCTACATTATACACACAGAGACCACGTAGTTCGACCGATGACTTGACTGATTTACAAATGATGATATACATGACAAGAGGTCAGTTTATTATGACGGACTCCTAAAGGACTGACCTAAATGTCTCGGGGGATGATCAAAGATCAACCTTTCCTACGTTCAAGCTCAGAGACAACGTAGTTCGACAAGATGACTCTATTTTTGATTTTTGGGATTTTGATGATTTTTTGATGTTTTTGGATTTTTCGATGTTTTGATGTTTTTGGATTTTCTAATTTTCTAATGTTTTTGGATTTTTGGATTTTTTGATGTTTTTGGATTTTTTGATTTGAGGACTTTTAAGATCATACATGAATCCGATTTAATAAGGATATGCCCCCAGTGTGATGTAATAGACTACTCCGATAAAGGCAGGACAAACTGACCTTGAGGATGGGCCGAGTAGTACTACGAGGGATCATGATACGAACACAGGACCAAGCTATGGTGCAGATGCAAGTGGATGGAGATCTGGATACAATGGATGGTGGAAGCAAAATGGATGGATGATGCTGAACAAGCTGTAAAGATCCTAGTGGATGGGAAGTGCTTATTTATGCAAGGTGCCTGTTTGCCAGGTTTTCACCAAGGTACTTGTCCAAAGTGCCATTGAAGTGGTTTTCACTATAGGACAAATTTTTCTCTGGTGCAGGAGCACCCAAGCCCTTCAAGGAACACTTCAGGGGTCAGGAGAGTGCAGGTGTTAGGAGGACCTATCCATCATATCAAAACATCAACTATGACCTTTTGAAGCCTATAATGGCATTTGGAAAGGATAAATGTGTTAAGAGAGTCAACTGTCCTAAGGGTCCTGATAAGGACCCGAAGACCAAAATGCAATATAAATGGGACAGTCATGTTCTAGGGGTTTAAATAGTGATCTAATGCTTAAATTGTGTCAAATAAGGTTGGAAATTAGGAATCCAATAGTTTTTAGATAGTAGGGTTAAATAAATTGCAAGATAGAAATTCAAATTTTTGAATTTTAGCTTTGGGCGGGTAAATGAGTTTTATGAGTTTTAATCACTTTGATATAACTTAATCAATCCAAAATGGTTTGATCAGTTGGGGAATGGTTCTATAGCCCCAAAATAATCATTTGTATGGAGGTTGATGAATTGGTGCAAGCATTGTACAGACTGTTCTCATAAAACTCAATAAAATTTCTATTTTCTTGCATTTTTTTGTGTTTTCTTGATGAACCATTGATTCCTATTAAATATATATGCATTTGGATGCTTTAGGAGTTTGTATTTACAAGCTTTAACATCTCTTACATGTTCTGATAAGGAAAATAGATCAATTCTTGTATGTTTTAATTGACTGTCCATAGGAAAAGACAGATTTTGCACTTGTTTTGAGAGTTTTTAATGAATGAATGATCCATTTCATGGGAGATTGTGACTGTATCTTGTGAAATGGATCACCTCTAACATGTACTATACATTATTAACAAACTAATGTGCAAGAAAGAAGAATATTGAGGTGTACACCAGATTTGACAATGGAAAGAGCATGAAAGTGGAGGCTAAAGTATAGCAGTAGAGGATCTGCCTTAACAAGTGATATATTTTTGAGTTGTAATAGTTGAGACATGTTGAATTAATGGTGAAAAGTCTAAAATTAGGATCTAGAAGTGTTTGGAAGGCCTAGAACTAAGAAGCCCTAGTTTTGAGGCAATTTAAGAAGGGTTTTGTGTTTGAATGTGTTAGGGGTGCCATATAAGCCTAAAAACTTGGAATCTTTGGTTTTGAGACATTTTAAGAGACTGTTGAAAGTTTCATGGTCAGGGGTTGAGTTTAGAGAGGGGTTGCTTTGAAAAAGAGGGCTAATTAGGCCTAGTTTTTGAGGAGACAACAGATTTTGGAAGGGTTTTTCTGAAACAAGTTCTATTAGGAACCTAGTATGTTGTGTAAGATCATAAACCTCATCTCATTCAGTCATTATATTAGAGGTTCCTTTGGGAATTTTGAGAGAAAAGTCTAAAATCCTTCGCTAGAGGCCTAATAGGGCTAGAAGGCTACTTAAGGTGGAAAAGTGGATTTTGTTCAAGACAGAGGTTTGGGATTTTGGAAACCTTTAAGACAAGTGTAATTGTGCCCCCTAAGATCATTCCTAGGGTTTGGATCCATTGGAGAAGGATTTGATTCATGAGTGAGCCATCTAGGCTTTGTCTCCATCAGGGTGCCTAGAAGAGTGGTTGAGATTGCATCTTGCAAACCTTGAGAACTTTGTGTTTCTTTCAAAGTCCTAGACCCTCTGCATCATTCTCTTTACTATTTTTGATCCTTTTTTTTATTTTTTTGGATTTTTAATTTTTTTAATTTTTTTTTTATTGTCACCAAGATGCCTATTTGCCAGGTTTTCACTAAAGTAACCATTTTTTCAAGACATTTTTGGATTTTTTGGATTTTTGGTTCTATACCTTAAAAGATTTAGGCATAAAACTTTTTGAGATGAGAGCTATTCATGGGCTCCTGTAGGGGTTCCCCTTCGGGTGTTGATAACTAATATGCCCTTGATTTGTAACTTGTCGTGATGACGAACGGTCCCAGCCAATTGGGTTCAAACTTTCCTTTGTTGCTTGGGTTTGGGACATTCTTTTGATTTTCTTTTAAGACCAGTTCTTTGACTTGGAAAGTCCTGCTTTTGATTTTCTTATTGTAGCTCCTTTGAGTCTATTCTGATAGACTTGTAGTGATTCAAAGCATTTATCCATCTCTCATCTAGTAGCTCCAGCTCATTTAGTCTTGATATTCGGTATTCTTCATCAGTGATGAGGTTTTGCAGTGATATTCTGAGGGATGGGAGCTCGATCTCAATGGGGAGTACGACTTCTGATCCATAGACCAAGGAGAAGGGGGTGGCATCAGTGGGTGTGCGGATGCTAGTTCGATAGGCCCAGAGTGCAGGATTAAGCTGTAGATGCTAGTCACAACCTGCGTCATTGACTATTTTCTTAAGGATTTTCAGAATGGTTTTATTTGTAGCTTCTACTTGGCCAATGCCTTGGGGATAGTACGGGGTGGAGAAGCGATGTTGGATTTTGAATTTCTCACACAAGTCATGAACCTCTTGATTCTTGAATGGTGTCTCATTATCTGAGATAATGGCTTGTGGGACACCGTACGATAGATGAGATAGTTTAGGATGAATTTTGAGATCTGCTTCCTAGTTATATATGTCATGGGTATGGCCTTCACCCACTTTGTGAAGTACTCAGTTGCAGTTATAATGAATTTGTGGCCATTAGATGAGGTGGGTGTGATTTTCCCAATGAGATCGAGTCCCCACTGCGAAAAGGGCCATGGTGTGATAATAGGATGAAGCTCTTGAGTTGGAGCATGGATGAGATCCCCATGCTATTGACATTATAAACACCTTCTAGCATGATCATGTGCTTCTCTTTCCATTGTGGGCCAATAATACCCCATCCTCAGCAATTTCTTGGCTATGGTCATTCCACTCGAGTGTGAACCACATATACCATTTTGTACTTCGGTTAGAGCAGTTAATGCCTCCTTAGCATTTAAGGAGTGTAGTAGGGTACCTTCTATGCTTCTACGGTATAAGGTATCACCTAGGATGAAAAATCTAGATGCCCTTTTAATAAAGGTTCATTTTAGGTTTGATGGTAGGTCAGCGGGTATGACTCCTATTTGAAGATATGTGTAGATGTCATGATACCAAGGATCACCTGGACCAATGATTTCGCACATGAATTCTAATTTTGGTACCTCAAATGCAGGAACGAGAAGCTTCTCAATCAATAATTCATATTTTGGAACGTTCTTGGGGATATCTAAAGGGATCTAATTGTTGCCATGGCATCTGTTGCTCTATTGTTGGTTCTAGGAATCTGCTCAAATGTTATTTCTATGAAAGATTCTTCGAGAGTCTCCACCAATTTCTTGTATGGAGTGAGCTTATCATCCTTGGTTTGATATTCATTATTGACTTGATTTATGACCAACTAAGAGTCTCTCTACACTTTGAGAGCCATGATGTTCCATTGTACTACTATCTTGAGACCTATAGTCAAAGCCTCGTATTTCACAATGTTGTTGGTGCAAGAAAATGCTAGTTTGTATGACCTTGGTATGCAATCCCCTTGTGGGGTGATGTAGAAGACACCAGCTTCTAATCCATGTCATATGTATGAGCCATCAAAGTATAGTTTCCAGCTACGTTGAGGTTAAAAATGGATTCATCTAGAAACTTTGAGATAAGAGGATTCTCAAAATAGATAGGTGCTTCTGCCAGTTGGTCTACGATGACTTGTCCCTTGATTACTTTCCTTTCCAAATACTTGATGTCATACTCTACTATTATCATCACCCATTTTTCTATTCTTCTTGTGAGCATTGAATTTGATAGTAGATACTTGAGGGAGTCAATTTTGGTGATGAGCTTTATCTTGTGTGCTAACATGCAATGTCTAAATTTTTGGGATGCAAACACTACTGCGAGGCATGCTTTCTCAATGAATGGGTAGTTTAGCTCATGACCAGCCATTATTCTACTGATATAGTAGATAGCCCTCTCTATTTCATTTTCATCATGCTGAGCTAGGAGAGCTCCAAGGGCTGCTGCTATTGCTGATATGCATAAGATCAATGGATTTCTTGGGATGGGTGGCATTAAGACTAGTGGTATCAATAGATATTCCTTGATTTTGTTAAATTCCTCTTCACATTTTGTATCCCATTTGTACGCTACCCCCTTGTGGAGTAGGTGAGAATATGGGTTCTGCTTGTCTGCCAGTTGTGCTATGAATTTGCGGATGGATTGAAGTCTCCCTTGGAGGCCTCTCAATTATTTTAATGTTTTCGGTGCTTCCATCTCGAGGATTGCTTTCACCTTTTCCAAATCCACCTCGATACCCTTCATGGACACTATGTATCCTAGCAATTTACCTAATTGTACATTGAATAAGCACTTCTTGGGATTTAGTCTGACTTTGTATTCCTCCAGTCTGTCAAAGATAGCACATAGGGTTGCTATATGATCTTGTCTTTTTCTTGACTTAGCTAGAATGTCATCGACATAGTCTTCGATTGTTTTATGAATCATGTCATGGAATATCAATGTCATGGGCCTTTGATAGGTTGCTCCTACATTCTTTAGGCTATATGGCATCATGTTCCAACAGTAGATCCCCCATGGAAAAGTGAAAGTTGTCTTATGTTGATCTTATTTTGCTATCACAATCTGGTTGTATCCGAAAAATCCGTCCATTAGTAATAGCATCTCATGCCCTGCTGTCATGTCTACTATCATGTTGATGTTAGGAAGCAAGAAATCATCCTTTGGACATGCCTTGTTCAAATCCCTGAAGTCTATACAGATTCTAATGGCTCCATCAAGTTTTGAAACAGGTACCAAATTTGACACCCATTCTGGATAATTGATTGGTCGAATAAATCCTACATCTAATAACTTTTTTAGCTCCATTTTGACCAATAAGGTGATTTGAGGATGCATTTTTCGAAGCTATTGTTTGACCGGCTTTGCTTCTGGATACACTGCTAAATGATGAACCACAGTCTTTGGGTCAAGTCCTAGCATGTCAGCATAACTCCATGCGAAGTTTATTTTCCTTTCCTTTAGGAATGCTGCTAGGAGTTATTTCTTTTCTAATAATAGTGATTCTACATAGAATGTGATATGCGGGGTCTCCTCTGTTCCTAGGTTGAAAGGATTACATTTTTTGGCCAAGACTGCTGACTTCTCCTGATGAATAGCTCTTAAAGGAAGATTGAATCCTTCATCCTCGGGTGCCTCAGAGAGGTTTTCACTGTTGGATATGTCCTTTATTTTTAGTTTTTTCTTGTCAGAGAGTGCCATAGTATGGTTTTCAATCAAGGACTTAGATATGATTCTTAGTTTCTCACTTTTGCGACTGAAGGATTCAATCATTTCCCCATAATAGGCATGTGTGTCCAACTCTATTATAAATCTTGCTTTGTGATCTCCATCTGGAATGTTATCCCACAATCCCATGAATTATGAGAGCACCTCATCGTTTTCAAATGTATCGAGAACTGGTGGTCCTCATTGGTCATGGTCAATAAGTTGGTGATATACTAAACGAATCTCATGATTTTGATGTTCTGTTTCAAAGGAGAGGGTGCTAATCATACACAGGGTGGTGTCCTCAAACAACCTAGGTAGATTGGTCATGGTATCCTTGTCATCGCTACTAATATAGGCCTCAGTTATAAAGTTATGTATGTCTCTGCCTATGGATATTGGTGAGTGTACTTCTGCTAGTATTGGCTGAGGAGAAATGTTAACCATTCTAACCAGAGGACTTCTTCCACATATGGTTATACTCAGAGGGGTACATCCAAGGCCAAGATTTGTTATGGGTTGTGTCTTTGGCATGATAAGTATTATGAGCCCATTGTCATTTTTTCCCAGTCTTTGATTTCTGTCGTAGCCCATTGTGAGCATCATTTGTAGGCTCTTGCTTGTCTCATCCATTGGTAAGTTAGGTGTTGATATTCCATCTTGATATAACATGTGAGATGGATCTACTTCAATAACCTCTTGGCCAAGGTCTCCCCATCTTGTGAATTCGGGATAGTCTTTAGGAAACGTTTGTGATGTGGAAGCTTGATTTTCTTGTGGATGTCCCCATGATCTATGAGATTGTGGTAATTCTCCCATCACAAAAGAATTGTTAGGGAGCTTTTAGCTTCCACAACCATCCTCTTGGATGATGAGCTTGATGTCAGAGATGGTGGGAATGGTGGGAGTGGTGGGTGTCTCTGTCGCAGAAGTGGACGCGAGAGTGGCAGGGTCGATGCATGGTGTGGATGGGCCCTCATCATTTTTTGGCACTTGGGGGATTTTGTAATACTTTGCTTCAAGATTCTTGCAATATGAGAAAGGTTTGGGATCTCCATGGATGGTAATCTCTTGTCCATTATGTGTAAATTTCACACATTGGTGGAAGGTTGATGCTACGACTTTCATTGCATGGATCCATGGGCATCCCAGGAGGATATTATATGGCAAGTCAAGGTCTAAGACCTGACAAGTGGTTTCCATGTGAGTTGGCCCTACTTGAATAGGGAATTTAATCATGACCTGAGACAATCTTTCTTGGTCATCATATGCTCTTATTGTGATGCCCTTTCCTTTGTCGACGAAATCTTCTGATATTTTCAACTGCTTGATGAGGCTTAGGGAACATATGTTCAAACCCGCACCTCCATCCACCAAAACCCTTTTGATTTTTCTCTTGTGTACAATGGATTCCAAGTGAAGTGCACGGTTGTGAGATGGTTGGGTGGGGAAATCTTGGTCAGGGAATGTAAGGAGATTCAACATAATGATGTTTCCGACCATAGCTTAGAATTGCTCTGCATCAAGGTCTACGGGGATAGTGGATGAGGCCAATGCTTCTTCAAGGATCCTTTTATGAGCTAATGATATTTTAAACAACTCCATGATGGAGATGTGTGCTGGCATTCTCTTGAGTTGATCTACAACATTGTAGCCATGCGGAAAGGATCTAGATGAAGGGACTCTATTTGGTTGGGATGATCTTACAATGGTGACTTTGCCACCTCTTGTGGTGACTCCACAATCTTCAGCATGGGCACCCTTGATAGTGATGACCATGCAGTCTTCATTTAGGGAGGAAACGACTATTTCATAGACATGATTTACATTGCCCTTTCCTTTATCATTTTTATTCCCTTTGTTGCCATGATTCAACATCGAATTCGTGTATATTTTAAGATCCTGATTTCTTGTAGGTTGTTCCATGTTTATGATTTTCTTATAGATGAGATCTTGGATGATGTTTTTGAGTCTCATGCAGCTATTTGTGCTATGGCCTTTGATTTTATGGAATTTACAAAGTTGATTCTTATTATACCAAGGAGGTTTGACATCAGGTTCTTGGTAATTCTTGAATGTAGGAGGCTTGATGAGTTTTTCGTCGATCAACCTTTTGATTATGTCCTGAAGTGGTTCCCCCAAGATGGTGTATTTTTGTTTGGGATAAATTTTGCGTTGGGGTGATCCTCTTTTCTAATTGAGATTATTGATGGTTGAATTATTGTTGGGTTGGTGTGTTGTGTGATGGTGGTTTTGGTGTTGAATTTGGATTTGTGATGTGGGTGTATGTTGATGTGGGGCACTAATGACCACCTTGGCATCAACGACACCATCATTAGTAACGTTTTTGTTCCTTACCCATGTACGAGGTTTATTGTTGTAATTGGATAATGGGCAGTTGTTTTGTTGTTCATGGTATGATGTAGATTTTGTGGGTTGAGTCACAAGGGCTCTTTCAATGCTAAGCACCTTGGAGATCAATTGATCATATGTGGTGATGCCCTAAACCTTGAGATGAAATGCCAAGCAACCTTCAAGGTTGGCTATGATGGTGCAAACTTGTTGTTCTTCTGGCATGGTCCACTTGCTCCAATTGGCTTTGGATCCCCATCGTTGCAGGAATGAGGTGAATGATTCACCCTTTCCTTGTTTTAGAGCTAAGAGTTCTTCGAGACTAACATCCATTGCAATGTTGCATGCATAGTTTTTAATGAATGTGTCCCTAATTTCTTGGAATGTTCTAATGCCTAAAGGTAAGTGAGAGAACCATTCTATAGCATGGTAGCCAAGCTCCTAGGAAATAGCCGCATCAGATAAGTATCGTCATATGCAACCTCCATGCAATGAACCTAGAATTCCTTGATGTGATCTTTAAGGTTTCCTATCCCTCGATATTTGTCAAATTTGGGGATTTCAAATCCCTTGGGGAATGGTTTCATTATCAAGCTCCTATCAAATGGATAGGGACACAAGTTTCTTGGCATTTTGGTTGTTCACCTTGATTGAAGGTTGAGCACTTGTTGCGAGAGCAACCCGAGTTGTGTCATCACATCATTTTGGGGATCAGGGGGTGGGATGAAAGTATTTTGGGGTGTTTCAATCATGGGTTGGATGGGTGGATCGGTCGGTGCATTGTTCGATGGTATCGATATGTTCTAGCGAGCGAGGTAGGATTCCACCTGCTTTTGTATGAACAATGCTTGTTGTTGATCTTGCTATTGTTGCGCTACGATTTGTGCTTGTTGTTGCACTTGTTGTTCCAACAATGCTTGTTGTTGTGCTTGCTATTGTTTCAACAATGCTTGTTGTTGGGCTGCCAATTCTATTGCTTCTTGTTGCTCTTGGTATTGCTTTAATGCTTGCTGATATGCCTGCAATTGCGCTGCTTGTCTTTGTGCATTGAGTTGTGCTTGATATTGAGCTTGTTGTACTTGATATTGAGCTTGTACTTGAGCTTGCGCTTGTGAGACTTGTGCTTGTGTGGCTTTTTGTTGCAATAAAAGTTGTGCTTGAGCAGCCCTTTATGCTTGCAATGCTTGTGCGGCTTGTGCAGCTTGGGCTTATTGTTGTTGTTGCAATAACAATTGGGCTTGTTGCGCTTGTAATATAGCTTGGGTGACTTGTGCATCTTCAGCAGCTAGTTGTTTGGCTTTTTGTTTTTGAATTTTTTGGTATCCTCTTTGTAAAGTAGCTTGCAATGTCGCGTTGTATTGGCTTGATGTGGTGGAAGTTGGTGGTGGTGGAGGTAGTGGTGGATTTGGAATGGTGTTTGTGAAGGTGGTGTTGGTGTTTTGCATGATGGATGGTGATGTTGATGGGATTGGTCCTTGAGAGACCATGCTTTGTGATGTTAGGGGGTGTTTGATGAGGTTGCAATTGCTTGTTCATTTGTTATTTGTTGTTGCGATATCAATGACAAATTTTGAGTGTTTGGTGTAATGCTTTGATTGATGGTTGGGATATAGGTTTGATTGATACTGGTAGGGGAGGAAGCCCTAAACCAAGGAGTGGTGGAAATGTAAGGGGTGTGAGTTGTTACGAGAATGTTGTGGTGTCAAATATGCCCCCTGGTCCGAACATATCTCCCTCTTCTTGTGAATTCATGAGAAGAGGTGTTTGAGGTGTTGCGTGAAAAAATGATGATGATGGATCGTGATGGAATGTGAGAGGAACATTTTTGTGTAATGGGTTTTGGGGTATGCTTTGTTCCAATATGGTGTTTGCATCCAATTTTTGATTATTAACAAGGGGGTGTGTTTGAAGTGCATTGAGAAATGCACTTCCCTTATTAACATTGGGTTGGGTTGGAGCAAATGATGTTGTGATTTGTAGAATGTTTTGAGATGGGGGTGTAGATGAACTGGGAATGGTGGATGAAATTAGCGGAAAGGTTGCCTCTACTATGGTACTCACATCAAAATTGAAGGTAACTTGGCCCCTTGTTTTTCTAGCTCAAGCATGTATAATGAAGGGTTAAGTCTCATAATGATGTTGATGATTCTATGATTGTCTAGATTTTGTAGCATTTCAGTCATTTCTTCATGAGACATTCCAAAGGTAAGGTCCTCTCCTTGGTTTTCTTCTTGTGGATTTTGCGATGATGAGAGGGTCAATGGATTACTTGATTTAGCAGGATTTATTTATGACTTTATTTGGCTAAGATCACTTGAAGTGGGTGTTTCTTTGTTGGCTTCCATACTCTTCTTGTATTGAGATCTCGTTTGAACCATAAAACAAGGATCAAGAATATGGGAGATGAATCTCTTAATTCTTTGGATTTGATCTTTATTTTATGCCCAAAGTAGAAATTTTTTAGGATGCCTTGAGGATCAAAGGTGATGATATGATGATGATGTTAGGGATGGATGATATGGATGTTTTTTGCTTTTGATGAATCTTGAACGAGATACTAGGCTTTTAGGACTTGCAGATTTTGATTTTGATTTGCTTTTTGGATTTGGCATTTTGTCCTTGATTTTGATTTGCTTTTGATTTGGATTTTGAACAAAAAGACCCTAATATGTTGGATGATGATCTAAGGGATAGCTTTGTTCAATGGATGATTATTTGAATATGTGAGATGAGAAGGATGCATCTACCCACACCTATTCAAACAAGATGATTGTTTCACTAAGTATATGAAGAAGGATTCATCTACATATAATAAGCTAGACAAGATGATTTTGATAACTTTGAATAAGCATGTGCAAAAGGATGCATTTACACATACCTAGCCAAAGGTGTTTTTGATAATGTTTTCAAGGATTTTAGTCTCAATTATTTTGATGATTTTTTATTTTGCCAAAAAGCCTAGTATTAAGGATGATTTCAATATTTTCCAAAAGGTGGTGATGAGATGGATTTTTTTTTTTATGTTTTGAAGGATGGATGAAAAATATTTTGATTTGCTTTGATCCTAAGATGAACTTAAAAGAGACACTTTTTTTGCCTAGACCTAGGTATTGAAGAGCATACAATGCTTCCTATAGACCTTTGTGACCAAGAAATGATTTATTTTTAACATTCATTTTCGGATTTCCAACCAATGATTTTTTTTGCTTTGGGGTTATGGGTCTTCAATCACATATGAAAGTTCATTTTGCTTAGCTTTGCTTAATGTCTTTATTTTACCAAAAACACTTTCTTCAATTAGGTTTTCAAACTAAGATGTCCAATGTTTTAATTTCTTTAAACCCCACAAGATATGTTATGTGGAAATTCAATGAACTTAAGGCAAAGGTTTTCCTATTGTTTACTTAAGGAGACAAATCGAGATATAATCCAATGTTTAGAAACCTATAAGGATGTGAATCCCAAGGGAAAGCAATAACATATGGATTGAGTCAATTGTATTTGTCTTCAAAAGGGTTTGAAATTCGGATGAGGTTCAAGTGTTTGTTTCCATGATGTTTTCGATCAAGCAATGCATTTTGTAACCCAAGAATAAGTACAATCCTATGGATGTGTAAGACAATATTTGTTGGATTCCCACTTGGACAAGTCCAACTATGCTTATCTCTAGCAAATGGTTAGATGCTTGACCCTACTGGCTCCCCTCCATGAAACTCACTTATACGGGGCAGCCAAGCATCAACACCCATGAAACTCCTATGGAATGTTTTCCATTTCTACTAGAACACTGTAAAAGTGTGGGGTGGCTTCAGAATGACCGTTCTTGCACCAAAAAATAGATTAAAGGATTTTGAAAAATTATAGCATATGGGTTTTAATAAGGACTTTCCATTTGTGGAGATTGAACCATACGGCAAGAGTCCCCATTTGGATCCATCTTGTCAGAATCAACCACGTGATATTGGTGTTTCTTCCAATAGCCACATTTATATCCCGGTTGGAAATACTCTTGGATTTAGAGTGTTACCGGTTGAGTCGTTCCCTTGTGTGAGTAATTTTTCCCCAAGGTAGGCCCTCTAGGATAAACAAAAGAGAATGAAGAACACTATTCGTAACTCGATGAATCCTTGTTGGCAGCAAGGAGAGAGAATATACACAACAATTCCCCCACTCACACTCGCACAAGATGTTCAATTTTAAAGCCAAATAAAAGTGTGGAGGTGATTGCTTTGCCACGCCGTAAGTCATGAAAAAGTCCTTTTGATTCTCAAGATCGCTATAAAGCATGAGATAAACACATACGTCCTTTTTCAATGGCTTTAGTTTAAGTAAGCCCTCACAAAAAACAAAGTTACACTTGTTCTTTTTAAATCCACAAATCAAAATGAATTCGTTTTAGAGCACCAAAATATAAGTGTGAGACATTTGGTTTGTTAATCCAAATAAACAAAATCTAGTAAGTTTTGATCCTAAAGTTAATTTTAGCCCTTGCAAAAAAAATAAAAATGGAAAGATTCTTTTTAAAACCCAAAGGAAGATTAGTGTCCTAAGAAAGAAGTGTTAATAATTCCTTAAAGAACTGTTAAACAAACACTAAAGTGTTTAAAAACACTTTGATTGGATAAAATATCATCATCATGCTCCTCCTTCCTTTTTTTTTATTTCCAACCTACAAGTGAGAAAAACCAGTTAGATTCTAAAAAATAAATAAATTAAAAACTAGAAAATAGAATATAAATTGATCATCAATCAAAAACACATGCTAAAAAATTAAATTTTCCCTTTTACTACCTTCTAACATCGCAACTCGCAACTGTGTCACAATTTTATTTCTAAGCAGTGTCCTCAGAGTGCCACTTACCAGTCAGTGTCACTCTATGTCAGGATAGAGAGCTCAAGTGTGTTGCAATTTTCACCCTACATCGCAGTTTCGTTCCAACGTCACAGTTTTTGAAAATTTAAAAATTCCTGCAAGTCAATGAGTCTAGCGACGGAGTTTAAAATTCAAATATTTTGGCAGGATGATTCCAGCGTCATAGTTTTAATTTTAAGTGGTGCCATATAGCGACACTGAAGAGCTAGCGGTGCCAAAACAGCGACGTTGAGCTCCCAGAGTTGGAATTTTTTGTGTGTCAATGAAAACGCAGAAATTTTAAGAGAAGATGGAAAAGAATGATTTCAAGTCCTCCTTCTAGCGCCAAATGTGTGAACTCTTCTCCTAGTACCTACAAAAAAACATGAGTAAACAAGTTAAACAAGGAATTGCAAGCAAAAACAAGGATTCCCCATGAAATCCATTTACAAACTCAAAATAGGAAAGAAAACAACGAAGAACAAAATAAAAGCAATGAAATAGCTTGAATCCTAATTTAAATGTGCAAACTCATGATCCCATGGGGGTATTGGTGCCAATTTGATGTGAAAATTGGCCCTTTCCCAATTTCTAAGATTGCAAGCTTGATTGTGTTGATGATATTGATCCACTTTGTTGATGAAAAATGAAGACTCCAAGCCAAAATCTGCAAAAACCTAGCTATGACTCAATGATAATGGATAAAATTCAAGAGATATTTGAGCATGGTAACTTTGCTTGGATTGTGGATGATGAAATGAGGATATGAGCTCTTTATCTATAGAATTTCAAGATGGATGAATGCCAAAAATGAAGCAATGTGGGACTAACATTCATCCAATGATATGATGTCACTTGTCAAGCTATGAATGGATGAAAGATGTGCAAGATTTGAGGTTTGTGCCAGTAAATGCATAATTTTGAATTTCAAATTTGTTGAAATGACATGCAAGAGGGAAGGGAAAATGCAATAAATTCCACTTGGCTCAAGGCAAAGGACATGTAAGAGGAAGTTATTGCCTTGTTGGATGTACATGTTGACTTGGAATTTTTGAATTCAAATTGAGAGAATATTCCAAAAGATTCCTTGTGAGGAAAATAGAGATTTAATAAATGAATTAAATCTATTTTCATGTGCAATTTGCATTAACTAGAGGATGGGACATGATATGAGATTAAATTAATGAAGGGTTAATTAATTTAACAGGAGATTTGATGATATGACTTATTTGACTTAGATTTATGGATTTATTTAAATCAAATAAGAGAGGAATATGACAAGAGATTAATTAAATAAATATTTTGATTTATTTAATTAAAAGAAATGGTGTTAGATTAAATAAAATAAGGTTTTAATTTATTTAATTTAATGGATAGACTTTAGAGATTAAATCAAATAAATTGATTATTTAATTAAATAGGGATAATTAGATCAGATGGATTGATTTAATTAACAAAAGGGATTGACTTAATTAGATAAAATAATTTATTTAATTAAGAGAGAACTATTGATGATTTTAATCAAATAGGGGAATTTGATTAAATGGTTAGACCGAGGGATGATTCAGGAAGAAACGATGTTAGTAAGTCAGGATTGGATGCACAATGTCAATCAGTACACTTTACGTGTCTACACCTAGCAATCCTTATGGTACCTTTGACAAAGGATATCCATTATCTTCCCCATCCACATATACATCCTATCATTCATCCACATCTTCATCTTATCTATCCCCCACATGTCCCTCTCATTCCATATCCATAGATCCATCTTCTCCTTTATCCATATGTCAACCTCCATCTTTGCACTAAAATTCCATCACCTTCATCCCTAGTTCAAACCCACCAACTCATTATCCTCCAATACACGATCCTAATTATTTTGATCCCCCATCCATGTCCTACCTCAATCCACCATCCACATCCCCCTATCCTAATCTACCATCCACATTCTCCTATTTCAATTCACTCCATCTTTCACTCCATCATATCCTAATCCTCCCACCAATCCATCATACCTTTGTCCTCCATCTAATCCAATCCACCAATCCATGATCCTAATCCACTACCCATTCATAATCCTTCATCTATTCCCACCACCCCATATAAGCCTACAATATGCAAGTATCTCATTCCAGATGTCATCCAAGGATTTATGACAAAGAATACATCCCAAAATCCAAATCTTGATGTCATTAAGCCATGCTAGCCCACTCCATCATGTATGGTCACTATTGATGAGGCCCATCTCCCTCCTACACCTATCATTCCTCTTACCACTCCTAATAGAGCCCAAATTGTTGAAACCATCAAACCCACCAAATCCATTAAATCCCCGCCTTCTACTCCAAGAGCCACCCTACCCATCAAAGACACCAAAATCCAACCCCCTTCTCCTACTCCTAGTATTACTAAAATCCACTCCCATGAACTTTATGAATCCTCCATCCTTCCATCTTCCCCATTTGAGGATTCCATTAAACACTCCTCCATTATCATGCCACCTACACAAGTTGAAACATGCCAAGAGCTTGATCTAAAGCATTCCAACATACCCTCTCATCCACATCAAGATCCTACCATTCCATATCCTCCATCTCAAGATCATATTACCCCCATTCCATCCACTAATTACCTTACCAATGAAGATCCTACCATTACACCTAACCCCTCCCATGATTTACTATCATCTTATCCTCCAAAAGAAGATCCCACCATCCCATCATCTCCATATCATGATCCTTTATCACCATCTACCCAAACTATCCCAACACCAACTCCATATCCCCTTGGTCCTCTTACATTAATTAATGGTGGTTTTCTTGCAGAAGAATAACAAAGCATATACATCGCCATTCCTCCTCCACCTAATAATGGACCCGCATCATGTTTCCAAAATAGCAAGCATCCTACCATAAGATGAATTCTCAAGATCTTAACTACCAAAGAAAAGGCTCGGGCCTTCATGAGAAAGGTATATTGGAGCCCATCCATGTCAAAGAAAACCTACATGCACAAGGTCTTGGATATATTACTCAAGACTCACAATCCAAAAATGTTGGTACAACCTTTGTACATCCTAAGTGAGCCTCTTCCAAACCATTTTTTTCCATCCCACCTCCATCATATCATCTAAAAAAAACCATCCATATTCCTCCTTCATCCTCCAAATCCATTTTGGGTTCTTATGTCCCTCCATCCACCATCACCTATCCTCCATCTACTATGTCTATTTTGGATTCTTATGTTCCTCCATTCACCATTGCACATCCTCATACTAAGTCCATTTTAGGACCTTATATCCTAAAATCACCTCCTCCATATTATCTTACTCATCACTTCATCCACCAATCACCTATTCCTATCACCAATCATAAAAATCCCACTCTCATAATCCCTAGTCAGGATCAACAAAGGAACCCTTCCACGAATGCCATCCCACATCCTCCATCTATTCACCACCTCCAAAATCCTACCTCTATCACTCCATTCATGTTTCCTCCACATCATCCATTTCCACACACCATCCCATTGCTATTAAAAGCACCTTGGATGCCAAAATAAAAATTCTTAAATATAAATGTCCTCATGAATCTAAAGATCCCCATGTCCCTTCTAAAGGACATGATGAAGAAAAGAAAAATCCCATCCAAAAGTGTAATCAATCAAAAAGACTACACAAGCCTAATAAATCAAAAATAAAAACCATGTGGATCCCAAAGAAAAAGGATGCAATTCCTTCAAATGAAACATCCAAAGTTTCTAATCCAAAAGCTAATCATACACATTCTCTATCTCCTAAATCTATTTTGGGTGCTTATGTCCCAAAATTCACTATCCTAGATCCTCCATTATGTTGAATAGGATAACTGAGAGGGGGGTGAATTATTTTTCATTGATTTTAACCTTGAATTCAATCATTGAAACTCACACATGAAACTGCTTAAATGATTAATCATCAAACATCAATGCAGAAACTCAAATACAACACATAAACATAGAAACACCAAATTTATGTGGAAAACCCAACAAGGGAAAAACAACAATGAGGATTAACTCACACTATAGAGAATATCAAAACTTATTACAAAAGGCTCACTACCTGAAACAAGGCTCACTATTTAAAATAAGGACTCACTATCCACAGGGCTACAACCTAGAGGGATCACTACCACAGAGATACAAAGAAGAAAAAGAAGACTTGCTACAGAGAGACTACAATCTCAATGCAACAAAGGATTCCACCACAGTTACTTGATCAAATTGAATGAATGATAGAGTTTGCCTTCTACTCACTACATCCAAAAAACTCAGCATTAAGTTTTGCACTAATCTCCCACACACAACTCACACACACTTTCTAAATAACATCAATGTCACGTCTACTCTTTCACTTATCTTCCTTATTTTCTTATGTATAATTTTCATTACTAGCTCATCCTCTATATATACTATCTCCAACCTTGAAAAAGATACAAAGTTAGCCATAACTTCATATTCAAATTAGGTCAGCACCAAACATCCTAGGGTGGAACTAGAATGAGGGTGACCCAAACACATGCTTCAATGGGACCCAAAAATAGATCCAACACACTTCATTAAATTTGAAGATAGTGCTCAACACACAATCAACCAAACTAGTGTAAAACACATAGAACAGTTAAGCTCAAAAATTCCAGAGACCAAAAATATCTTCAATACAATCAAAACATCTTAACTCTAGAACTGCAAGTCAAAATAATTCAACAAAGAGAAATCCAAACCAACAACCTTCTTCCAGACTTCAACCAGAACATAGAGAACCATAGTTCATAAATAGTGAACACAACTCAAACTTCACAACAAACCATCAGAAAAACATCTAGATATAAAAACATTCAACAATCATGACCAACATATCTAAACTACATGAACACATGGGAAAATACTGAAGCAACATCTGAATACCTACAATCTTCCTTTAATACAATTTTCTTAATATCCTCAACATATATAGTTAACAACAACTAGTAGATAACTAGTTGACATCAATGACAACACCTTCATTCCTTTCTCTATTCTTGTAACAATCTCCCCCTTTGTCATTGATGCAAACATATGAAGTGAAAAACCATCAAAGAAACCATATCAGATCTGAATATACTTCTCAAGATTTTTCTTTTTGTTTCTCCCCCTCAAAAGATCATCTTCTTCATTACCTACTTTCTCTCATTATATTTTTCTCCTTTTCACATGCTTTCTCTCTGTTGTGCAGTTTTTCACACACACGCCCTGCTGAAAGCGGGGACCCTCTTTCAGTTCCGTTTTGGTGTTCTGGCCCTTTTCTTTTGATGTTTTATCTTACCTAGGCATGTACTTTAAATGTTTATTTTGATTGCCTAAGTGTTTCCCTAGGTTATTCATTGAAAATCCTAAGTTTTGGATGAATTTTGGGCTTTTGCCCAGATTCAGGATTTTCCACCTTGGTCGGATTTTCCCGGATACCGCTTGGACTTTGGCTGGACCCTTGTTGTTTGGGGATTTTCGATCTTCACAGATTTCCATGTGGGCTGGATTTTCCTAGATTTTGCCCTATCATTGGATTCCCGAATTCCTTCTCTGGCTATCTTATCGACTACATTAATGGTTTCGTACGTGCTGTGAAGGATAAATTTTACTCAATTTTTGAGGTGTTTTGCACCATTATGCTCACTATTTTCCATTGTCTGAGTTAAGAGCTACATCCTTTGAGTTTATGCTTTGAATTGTTGACTTCATTTTGAGGCGTCTGGGTTTGAATTGATCGATTTGGTGGCATTTTCTTGTGCGTTCTCACCTGTGTTCTTTGTGGGTACCATTGGGCTTCACATTTGTTGTTTCTGAGATCGACTCCCAGGTCACAATGGTATGTGTCTGATTGCTTTGCTTTGAATTGAATTATAAATGGCACATTGGTATTATGAGAACTTGCGGGATTTGAATTCCTATGTATTTGTTTGTTTCGTGCTAGGGTTGTTCAGTATTGCATCATTTTTCATCTCCTGGGCGAGTTTTGAGCTCATTTTTCTATTTGCATTTTGATGAATCTTGCCTGGGAGTAATTAGTAAACCCTACTGATGACTTAACAGTTGAAACAACTAACTCTAAAATTTCCTGTGTGATAATGGTGGATGAGTAGGTTTTTAAGCCTAGGGCAGTGCTGTATTAGGTGATTTTGTTTTAAAACGGGCCTGAAGCACAAGGAAAATCTATGAAAGGTCCATCCCTGACTGATCCTGAGTTAAACCTTCTGAAATTCTGCATTGGTTCAGTGTCTGGGTAAAATCACAGCTCAACATCAAAGTCTGGGATAATCCATCCCTTCTGAATTTTATTCACTATGACCATTCAAAGTCACTGAGATGTCATACTGATCACCCCGTAGTTCACCGATAAGGTCTTTTATGCATGTCATTCAGTGAGACAAAGAGGATTTGTCGAGACCTCACTCCATGTGAATGTCTCTCATCAATATACATTTTCATATCCTGCTCTTGCCGAGACCTTCGCTTTCGAAGAGACTCCTAATGATTGCCAGGACTTCATAGCGAGGCAATCTTTTCTTAGCGAGCCTAGACCTTTTTCGGGGAGACCACATATTGTCGGCCAGAGGTTATACTGATAGAACTCTACATCAGCGAAACATTACGTAGTCGGTGGGACCTCTAGCCAAACTCAAAATGTTTCATCGAAAACCCTCCTAAATCCATATGTTCACTATGATAGTGTCATTCTCACACTGAAGGTCTCTTATGTTATATCGCTAGTTGGTGAGACCAAGAAAATTCACTGAGACCTTACCCCGACTACCCGCAGGTCACACTAGGATGTTTGTTACATCAACATTCCACAAGACTTTGTAAGTTTGCTGGGACATCATTTAGATAAAATTTAGTCTGGTTGAAGTACCTGCCTTCGCACTAGTTGGTTCAAAATTTTTCCTTGACCGCAGATGTCTGTCAGGTCTAGATTTCTTCAAAATCTACCATCTCCCTTCTTTCCCGAAAATCTTCTTTGGCTCATTCTTTGCTGGAATCCGTCTCAAGCGAATTTTCTCGAAAGTTGATGAAATATAAAGGAATGTGGAATAGCATGACATGTTAGTTCTTTTCAATACATTTTAGGATTTATTCATGCTATCTTATGATCTCCTATGTGATTTATTGATGAAAAATGATTAGGTTTGATGGTTAAGTAGGTGTTTCTTGGTTATTCTCTTGGAATCTGATCGGTCTAGAATTTCCAAAAATTCCTCTCTAGCTTAGATTCTGTGGATAGTCTTGAAACTCAAAATTTGTTGTGGTCATTTTATATGAATTTTAATAACACCTTGACTATATGAGATGCATTCTGATAGTGTTTTGATGAATTAACATGGCTCTTTCCTGTGGTTTTTACTATGATATTCATGTTGAAGTGTAGGCTGAATCAAGCAAGGTGACAGCTGGGTATTCAATGTCTGATGTAGAGAGCGTTAAGCTAAAAATTAAGAGCAATGTCCCTGAGAGTAAGATCACTTTTATCTGGTTAGAAGTCACTAATACAAATGTTGGCCTCTGGGACTATGAATAGTTTAAAGAAAGAATGGCGGTGAAGGGTCTTTCTTTGGTGGCTAGAAGAATGATGGAATCTGGTTTGTCCCATGCTGCCGGTTTCCCCTCTACAGAGTAGTGTTATGAGCTAGTCCTTGAGTGCACCAGGTACTATGATTAGGAAAAACAGAGGAAAATTGGTCCTCAAGGGAGAGAGGTTGCAAATCTCAACCCGGTCTCCATTGCCCAAACCTTCGACATGCCAGATAGATCTCATGTGGTGGAACTCACCATTGAGGTAGCTCAGGAGTTCTACGATGAGCAGACGGTGAAATCACAATAGTTTATCAATTCTTGGCTAGAGAAGCCCAAGTCTCACTACTCCAAATTGCCCAAGCAGCAATTTCGAGAAAAATTCAAGAAGGAATAATATGATGCCATCACCTTTCTTAGCAGGGTGCTTGATTGAAGAGTGCTGGAACATTCGAGAGATGGATGTGCCATGTGATTGTGAGGATGGAGCAGGAAAATATTAATTACCATTGGGTAGGGGTCATTAGCCAAGTAATTCACAAGTAGTTGTCTAATGTGTTGCAGACAAAGACCTTCACAATGACCTCATATTTGGTCTATGCATTATTTAGATTCCACCCCTACAGAAGGTTGGATACAAAAGGAATCTTTGGACAGGATATTATTTCTGAAATTTTCTCTCAGTTGCATTGGGGAGGTTAAAACTATAGGAGGGAAAATGATGCATTTACCATGCATATCACTAGAATGCTTCAGGAGGCAGAGCATGTCAGGATTTCAGATCTAGCCGAAGAGCTCATCTAAAAGTATGGATCTTGGTTTATTCAATTCCCAACATTCTCCTACATTCGGATTGATGGCTGCCAAAGGGCCCCATATAGACTTCCAAGGTATCCCACTGACCACATCATATTGTTGGAATTAACTAGACAGATTTGTGATTTTGATGCCATTGTCAAGAAGGACAACACAAGATAGGATTTGGTGGGGATTTTCCCCTAAGGATTGGCACTGAAGAGGTATGTCCTTCCATTGGTTCTGCCCAGGCTTTAGAAGAAGAAATGAGTACTCTTGGCTTGTCTTTCCATTCCAAGAGATCCAGATTTGATATTACAGGAGAAACCCAAAGGAAGATTAGTAGGGAATATAGCCATAAATTTAATTTAGAGGACTACTGGGCCAATTGTGGTGATGAATATGAGGTTAGGAAGAAGAAATTTTCTCGGCTTCTAGTGGATACAGTTAGATTGTATAATGTAAGGGAAGTTCCTGATCAATTGGAAGATGATGGAAACTTGATTCAAGATCATGCTTATGAGGCCATAAAAGATAGACCAATTGGTGATGTGGATTGGTTAGAAGAGGAAAATATAGAATTAAAGCAACTAGTGGATCCAGTTCTCAAATTCACTAGGATGTGGCTGAAGCACAAAATATGGGAGCTGGAGAATAATTGGTTGTAGTGCACCTATTCCCTGATGGGTGATTTGGATCCCCACTCTACCTCTGAAGAATCCACCAAGCAGGATCCTAAAGGAAAGGGTAAGTTGGACTCCCCATCCAAAATTAAGATTAAAGGTGTATAAGAAATAGAGGTCCGGGAAGTACAAAAATAGAGGAAGCCAAAGGCTAAGAAGAGAACAAGGACTAAAAATTTTGAACAGAAGGAAGTCAGAGAACAGAATCCCAAGACTAATGCTCTTGTGCTAAAGAGAAGAAGAATTGTAAAATTATCAGAGAAGGCAAGCTCCAAGGTGGTGGAAGAGGTAATTTCTCCACTAGTGATGAATGTAGAAAGTTTATAGGAGAAAGCAAAGGTATATACAAGGAGGTCTAGGACTTCTTCCCCAAAGAATGGTTTGCCTAAGGCAGATTTTCCTCCTGCCACTCTTCATGAGGGGCGGCAGGGTGACCTCCCTCTCGCTCATAAAGTTCAAGGTGAACCTAGTGAAGCTAAAGAAGTTGATGAACATCTAGACGCTCAAGGGGAGGAATTCCATGAGGGAGAATTCTACAGTGAAGAGGTAGAAATTGAAAAAGAAATGCAATCTCCCTTGGTTACATATGCAAAGTCACTAGTCACAAATGAAGTAGTTGAATCTCCTCGAGGGGAGGAAGAAGCAGAAAAGGTCTTGTCACCTGAACATAAGTAAGAACACATCGAGGAGGAAAGGAATAAAGATAAGACTCATGAGAAACAGACTTTGGGTGAGGAGGCACATGAAGATCAACAAGAAGAAATGGGGCAGAGCCAAGTGCAATTGGAGCCCACTATTCCAAAGTGGCTGGATAGAGAGATAAAGAGAAAAAAAGTGGTTATGGAAGATATTCCACCAAATTGGGTTGCACTACTAGCCAAAATTGGGAAAGATAAAGGTAAGAAGAAGGCTAAGGTGATCTCGAGGATTGAAAGAGATGAAACTCATGATCCGGTTATTCATATTACCACCCCTGCTCCAGATAAAATCAGAGATGATGTGGTTGGAAAGGATTACCACATTTAGACTTTTATCTAGGACCTACATCTGTGGAGCATGATATTGAGGATTATGGGGGTTCTAGTGCAGTTATTGTGGGTAGATTGAGGGAAGAAATGAAGACCAAGTAGGAACTAAAGAAAGAAAATGAGAATCTCAAGAAATGCTTGGAGGAATTAATGAAGCCACTGCAGTCCATTAATCCTTCTTCCTCTGCTACAAATCCTCTACCTCGGGAGACCATCACCGAGCTAGAAAAGATGAAAGCCTCCACTGTTGCCACCATGAATTGGTTGAAAGGGGTGCAAGTAAAAGGTGATGAATCTATTAAGGAAATCCTGTCGACTGGAAAGGATGTTGCAAGGACCACTAAATGGTTGAAGTAGGTAATAGCACAAGATAAAGAAGACACCGACCTCCAGCTATGGAAAACCAAGATTATTATGGAGTACACCCAGAATAGGTTGGTGAGTGATGGGATTCTTCCTTCTTCTAGAGCTTCTGAGTCATGGGAATGGTTTGAGGTATTGCAAATCAGGCAAAAAGTATTGAAAAAGATTTACAAACAGAGAAGACACATTGATGACACCCTAGCTAGCGTCTATAATGGCTGCATTGCTTTTTTTGAGATAATGACGAGAAGGAAGATCACTCCCAAGTATTTGAGTCTAGAGCAGTTGAGAGAATTGTGGCAAGATGTTTATGCACTAAGTAATGATGATTCTATGTCTGAGCACCAACTTGATGATGCAGCCACCTACCTTCCAGTTATTGATAAGTATTTGGCGTATAAGGTAGATTGGGATAAGTCGGTCAAACACTCAAGGGATGAGATCGCGTCCATCGAAAGATGACTTAGGGTTTTTCCCTTGCCTCTAATGGCTGACTTGGATGCGGCATTCTTGAAAGTACATGAAGAGCCAGATCAGAAGAAAGATAATAGGGAAGGGAGCTAATGATAGGTTGCAGTGTGATTTGTGCTTCCCTATTATCTTCCTGCGCATCAGCTTGAACTACATTGCGGATCTCAGGCTGACTTAGATGGAACACACATTTAATGCCTATTTGACCCATTTCAAAGACTCTCTTGGCCAGGTTGTTGTGTTGAGTTATTGTTGTGAAACCCTTGCCTAGCCAACGATTTTCTGGGGAATTCTATATATTGGGCATTTTTCCTATTTGTAAAGGGTTGTTGAATGGTTGAATAGCTAGATAGTTAGATAGTTAGAAAATAATCAGAAGATAGAAGTAGAATAGTTAGAAGTAGAGCAAGTTAGCAAGTAGTTGCTCTCAAACAAATATTGTAATAGAAAGTTAGAATTGTTGCTACTATGGATAATTCGAATGCAAATAATGACATTGTGATTTGGTGCCATACTTTTGTTCTTTCATCTTGCATGGTTCTTGTTGTTCTATCTTTAAAATTTCTTTGAGGAGGTTGATATTTAGATTAGAATTGGTTCAATAATGTTTGTGATTCGATACTTGAATGTTGTAGCAAGCCTTCAGTCCATACTTTTCACAACCAACTGATTGTTAGTTGCTTTACAAAGTTAGCTTGGACTCCATATTCAGTGTGCTTAGTTCGATTGTGAGGATTTGTTCATTTCAACTACAATAGGGTTTTTGAATGAATGTTCATGATTTGAAAATCCTAACACCTCAGAATATTGCACTATTTTCTGTAAGATTGCAGATTTATCTAGGTCAAATAGAAATCAGTTTTGAAGGATTGGTCCATTTCAGTGTTGGTTATTCTCATTGTTAATCATAGGAGTAGTATTAGATTTAGAAATCTCTCTGAAACCCTTATCTTTTTCAATTTATTTGATTATTGGGTTAGATATAGGGTTAAAGTATCACTAGATTGTTAGATCTAAAAAAATTGATTCAGTATTTTGCTTGTAGTAAGGTCCCATTATGATTACCAGCATTTCACATTTTATCACTAAGTTGTTTATGCATTGTCAAGACCTAAAATTAGAGACCTTGGGGTTATCTCTTGAGGCTTGCTGATAGAGATTTACCTTTCAAGAGAAATAAGATATTACATTTTGTCTGAGTTGTTGCTGTGCAGAAAACACGATCAACAAGATTGGCGCTAGAAGGAGGGTCCGAATAAGCAAGTTGGATCAATTTTTGAATGCCATCTCTCCTAAGAGATTCAGAAGAGGAACAAGATCCACTCTAGGAGAGGAAGAATTATAAGAATTACCAGACCCTACTAGGTTAAGAAGGACCAACAGAAGGGGAGAATCATCATCATCCAATCCACTTCCCACACCTCCATCATCCCCATCTTTATCAAGTTCATCTGAGTCTGAGGCCATTCCTAGTCCACAACCTCAGCCAGTCATAAATCACCCATTAACACCCCCACTTCCACCAATGGCTTTCCTATAAACTAGCCCATCTCCATTAAGTTTTGCCATTTACAATGTCATGCCTAAAAACCCTGAACACTTATGTTCAACCGCTGAGGAACACATTAGGATCTTTCAAACTGGCCTTAAGGATAGAGGGATAAACCACAAAGATGTAGTATGTAGACTCTTTCCTTATTCACTAGGGGAAGATGCATTCTATTGGTACAACCATTTTCTTGCTAGGTCTATCCAACATTGGACTGAGCTAGAGGCTACCTTTTTTCAAAAATTCTGAATCCCCATTAGTTCTAATAAGCTTTACCATCAGTTCACTAATGTCAAAAGGGATGTTAATGAGCCTATAGGGTCCTTCAAAAATAGGTTTCATCATGCTTATACTAGACTACAGACCCCTTATGCTATTGATGAACCCACTGCTCTAGAAGTCTATTATGAGGGAGTTGATAGTTTGACAACTACTTTTATGAAATGAAGTAATAATTCTCTTGCTAGTTTACTTGATGCATATGCAGAAGCTGTGAAAGTTAGCACAAATCTAAGGCAACATCTATCTGGGCCTCTACCCTCATTAGGACTTGTTGCTCATCTTGGACAAGTTGTAGCTCTCAGCCAAGCTCTACTGAACCATACTCCAATCATGAATCCAATACCTCAGTTACCTCTGATCTCTCACCCAGGACCTCCTATAGGACAAGTTTCATCCTTAATTAGTTACCCTCAGCAAAATGTGAACCAACCTCTACATATCCAGCCTCAGGCTAGTTATCCCTCATACTTACAAAATTCTGAGGTATTGAACCAGTCACTAAATGCCAATGCTATGGTAGGACATTCCCAGAATAATGTGAATCAGCCTCCATATAGTAATCCTGACAATGAGAGACTAGATGAGTTGTCTGAACAAATAAAAAAGCTAAATATGGAAGTGACTTACTTGAGGAAGCAGAATAGTCAGTTGCAGGCTGCCTAGAGAAATATGCAGTCCAACCAGAATAGAGAGAATCCACAAGGAAAACACTTTGATAGGGGGCAACGTCAGGATAGAGGATATAATAATGATAGAGGATACAACAACGATAGGGGATATAACCAAGATATAGGTTACAATAATGACAGAGGGTATAATAATGATAGGAGACAAAATTATGATAAAGGACAATCCTTGAGCCAGAACTTTGACAGAGGGAAAGGTGGTGGACAAGGATTCAAGAGAAGACAACCATCAAGACAAAACAAGACCTAGAACATAGGACCCAATAATGGAGGAGTCCCCACCCTATTAGATCAACCTACCAATTAGCTTTCTAATCAACCAGTTAATCAGGAAAAGCCTCCTAGTGGTGTATATCTAGCTGAGGTTGCCCTATTCGTATGGTGTAGGCTCCACAAGACCAGTCAGCATTCTGAGTTAGACTGTCAAGAGTTTCAAACAACAGCCTCGATTTTCTAGTATGAGGTGGAGAACAATACAAGCTATCAGGAAATAGTACCCTCTATTCTTTATGATTCACCAGTGTTGGTATTAAACCATGCTCCTTTTCCACAAAGTGGGGAGAATGTACCAGAAGAGGAATCTGACCAACTAGAGGAAGAGGTAGACTAGGTATGCAATGGGGATGAAATGACATAGTTATTCAATGAGAGTCTAGTGAATGATAATGGTCCCAGAGATGAAGAGGAAGCTTACATTGAAGAAGTACATACCTTCTAGAGACCTGTTAAGAAGTATGACTTGAGAGAGTTGCCACATAGACACCCACAGGTAGGAGGCCCCTTTACTACTTCCATCCCACCAAATAATTTCAACATACCTCCAGACCCTAATGCTAGTAACAATCCCTCATTGCCCCCGGCTTGTAGGCAATATTTATCTCAAGGAGGACATGCTGATGTGCCAAAAGGAAGAAATGCCAATGCAAGTAAAGAAAAGATGGTGGAATACCTTAGGGAGACCCCCACTAATTTAAATGAAGAACAATTGGCCACGTATGTTGCTGAAGAACTCCAAAAATTAAAGTTAAATCTATTTGCATTTGATCTATTAAGAGTTCCATCCATTAGGAATGTAGTTTTAGGTTCTTATGATGCAAATTACATGTCGCAAGATAAATCAATTAGCAAGAATGTCCATAAAGTGTCTAGTTCTCAGCTAATAGGAGGGAAAAATTGAGCTCATAATCAAGAACACATGCCCCTTGGAGATACTGGGAAAGAGAAGGATAAATCTCAAGTGGCACAAGTAGATACTCCCTTAACTCTATTTCAAGGGAAAACAAATACTCCTTCATTCCTAATTTATGTCCGCGTATTCGGCAAGAATCTATATAATTGTCTACTGGATTCTGGTGCCTCAACCAATTTTATGCCCCTTGGTGTCTATAGAGCTATAGGTATCACCCCTACTGATTCTCAAAAGAAAGTTACACAGTTGGATAGGACTAAAGTCAATGTTGTAGGAGAATTGAATATGATTCATATGCAAATTACTTCTGATCCTAGGATTCAACAAGTTATCAATACAAGTGGCTGACATCCTTGACACTTATGGCCTAATCCTGGGAAGGGACTTTACTAGGGCTTTAAACGGATATGTTTCAACTAATCACTCCCATATGTGGCTTCCCTGGAAAGGAGTGCCAAATTAGATTAGAATTGAACGAGAACCCAAAATGAAGTATATGATTATGGAATATCAAAAAACCTCTACGGAAATTCTAGTATCAAAAGTAAGTATGGGTAACTATATTCTTTTCGCTCCCCTTGAAGAACTAGATTTGGAGGAGGTCCTCATGTTGCATATAGTGTCTCATGGTCTCACTATAGAGTCTAGTGATGTTGAAGCCCTGGTGGAACCAATTCAAGACAATGGTGAACCAGCTGAAAGTAATGACGATCTAGAAGATAATCAGTTAGCTTTGTTAAATAGATTTCAAGAGTTCATTCAAAAATGTTTTGAAGATCAGATTCAGTTAGGAAGAAAAATGAACTTTGGAGAGTTACTTTTTCCCAATTGGTGTAGGGTACATAATGCTTCACATTCAGAATTGGATTGCTGCTTATGCCAAGCTACAATGGAACAAATACAGAAACATATCAACCCCACTCCTGTAGTCAAAATTGATAACATGAATGTCCAAGAAGATCCAAAAAGGGAAAGAGTAATTCCTTCTAAAGAGCCATCCAATAGTAATAGTGCAAGCAAAAAAGTAGGAAACTTTGTAGTTGCTGGTTGTTGGACTTTGAGATTCGATGGGTCCAAATCAAAGCAAGGGGTTGGGGAACCCCTTGGGGCAGGCTTTGAGCTAATCAACCCAAAAGGTAAGACATTTTTTTCTTGTTATAGACTTCAATTCCATTGTACAAATAACATAGCATAATATGAAGCTTTGGTTCATGGATTGTTAATGGCCTTGAAGAAGAAGGTTAAGATCTTGCAAGTGTATGGAGATTCTGAGTTAGTAGTCAAGCAAGTTAGAAGGTAGTACTCCTACCATGACAGAAGGATGACTAACTACAGACATAGAGTATGGGACCTTATTGAAGGATTTGACGCCTTCAACATTTAGCTGATTCCATGAAATAGAAACCAGACAACTGATTCCTTGGCCCAAGCAACCAGTACTCTGTAGCCTCTATCTCTTTCTGGATTGAAGAAGTTTACTATGGAACTGACCCCAGTACCATCAGTACCTGATAATGTCACCAACTTCCAAGTATTTGAGGATGACAAGCATATTCTAGATTTTATCAAAAACACAGATGCTTTTACTTCTCACATCATCGATGAAACTGAGCTCCAAGAAGCAGAGATGGACCTCGAAGGGATAATTAACCTGAAGACCAACACTATTCCTAGGGGGATGGTACAATTAGAAAGAATCTTTGATCTGGATAAGATCAGAGATCAAGAATAGGATACCAGGAAGGAGTCCATTAGTGGAAAATGTGACAAATATAATGTAGGATCTCAGGAGGATGTCAAAAATGTTCTTATTGGCAAAGTATGCACTCCAGAAGAAAGACAGGGAATCATTGATGCATTACACATATATCCAAATGTGATAGCCTCGAGTTATGAAGACTTTAAGACTTATGATACATCAATCATAACTCATACTATCCCTCTCAATCCAATAGTGAATCCTTTCAGACAGAGACAGAGGCCTATTAATGCTCTACTGGAACCCATAATATAGAAGGAAGTGCAAAAAATTTTGTTTGCAAGGATAATATTTTTGGTCAGACACTCTACTTGGGTAGCAAACCTAGTTCCAGTATGAAAGAAAAATGGTGAAATCAGACTATGTGTTGATTTTAGGAACCTAAACAAAGCCTCAGAGAAGGATAATTATCTAGTGCCCTCACTAGATGAAGTGCTGCAAATTGTTAATGGATCCTAGATGATGTCCTTTTTAGATGGTTATTTAGGGTATAACCAATTTATGGTGCAGTATGAAGATAGGCACAAGACTGCTTTCACCACTAAGTGGGGCACTTTTGCTTATAGAAGAATGCCTTTTGGCTTAATCAATGTTGGAGCTACATTCCAGAGAGCAATGGACATAGCCTTTAAAGATCTAATTGGGAAGTGCATAATCATCTACATGGATGATCTGACAGTATTTTAAAAGAAGAGAGGCGATCATATCTCAGATTTGTGCAAAGTCTTCCAGAAATGCAGAGAGTTTGGCATATCACTAAATCCCAAGAAATGCATCTTTGGAGTAACAAAAGGTAAGCTATTAGGGCATATTATCTCTAAAAAGGGAATTGAAATTGATCCAAAATGTATAGAGGCCATTCTCAAGATCCCACCACCTACTAGTAAAAAAGAAATGAAATCATTCTTTGGCAAGAACAATTTTGTCAGGAAGTTCATCACTGGGTTTGTAGAAATAGTTAAGCCACTGAATGCAATGTTGAAGTAGGAGGCCAAGGTGGAATGGAATGCAGAAGCAAAAGAAGCATTCACAGAGATAAAAAGGGCTATTGCTAAAGCTCCAGTTTTAGTAAGTCCCGATTATGCCAAACCATTCTACATATATTAGTTTGCTTCTGACCACTCTTGTGCTACTATATTAACTTAGAAATCTGACCAAAGCAATGAACACCATATAGCATTCATGAGCACAACATTGAAGGATGCAGAGCTAGGGTACCCAAATGTGGAGAAGCAGGCTTATGCCTTAGTTAGGGAAGTTAAGAAGTTTAGGAATTACATCCTCAGAAATAATTCATGATCCTGCAATCAAGTTGTTATTGACACAGAATGAGCTGGGAGAATGTAGAGCCAAGTGGGTAACTATGCTACAAGAGTATGATATGGAAATTAAGCCCATGAAGCTGGTAAGAGGGCAGAGGCTCACAAGGAGAATGGCAGAGACAAGCCCTGATCTTACAGCTCAGGCTTATACTTTAGAGGATGTTTCTCCTGGTGAGTGGTATGATGATGTTGTTCATTATCTCCTGACTCAGAGGTGCCTTGATCATCTCAATCTAGTACAAAGAAGGTCATTGCACTTGAAGAGTGACAGTTTCATGTTAAAAGGGTCTATTTTATACAAGAAAAATCACAAGGGTGTATACTTAAGGTGCCAAGGAAGGGCAGAATTTGAAAGAATGATGTCATAATTTCATGACAAATATGGTACAAGCCATGGGTCAGCACCTGCTACAGTGAACCAGATTCTCAGAGCTAGTTACTATTGGCCTACGTTATTCAAAGATACCCATAGTCATGTCAGGACATGCCATGCGTGCTAGACTGTAGCAGCCAAAGAGAAGTATGCCACACTCCCACTCTAGCCTGTCTTTGAGGTAAAACCTTTTGCATAATGGGGAATGGACTTCATTGGCCCCATCAATCCACCCTCCTCAGCTGGTCACAGGTATATTCTCACCATTACTTATTACTTTACACGATGGACTGAATCTCTCACATGCAAGCAGTGTACCTCTGAGGTAGTAATTAACTTCCTTGAATCAAGTATGCTTAATCATTTTGGATGTCCTATGTCTTTGGTTTGTGATAATGGTCCTGTGTTTTCATTGTTAAAATTTTCCAACTGGGCTTTTGATCATGGGATCATCATAAAATTTGCATCCAATTACTATCCGCAGGGTAATGGGTTGACTGAATCCTCTAATAAGAATCTCTTGACCATCATCTGAAAGTTATTAGGGAGGAACCCTAGAGATTGGCATACCTAACTCATATTTTCTCTTTGGGAAGATCATACAATACATAAAGCCTCCATAGGGATGTCACCCTACCACTTGGTTTATAGATTGGAGCATTTGTTTCCCATTCAGTTGAAAATCTCCACCTTGCAATTCATTAATGACTATTAAGATGAGGGAGATAGACGTGAGGCTAGACTTACCAAACTATTGCACCTTGAAGAAAAGAGGGATGAGGCCCTGGGGAACTTTGCTAAGCACCAAGGGGTTTTCAAGAGATGGTTTGATAAGAGAACCAAGGTTAAAGCTTTTAGGATTTATGACTTGGTTCTTTCTTGGGATAAAGCCCATGACCATAAGGGAGAGCATGGAAAATTTGATAAACTTTGACTCGGTCCCTAACAGATTTCAGAAATCTTGGAAGATAATGCTTTCCATTTGAAAACTCTCACTGGAGAGGATATCCCACTGCCTGTCAATGGGTAGTATTTGAAGCATTATTTCCAGTCTTGAGCTATTTTTAGCTCTCATTTTGTATATAGTTAGATTAGGGTTTTCCTTTTTGCTTTGTTTTGGTTAGTGTAGGTTTGCTTTTGGTTTGTTTGTTTTTGCTCTGCTCTTGCTTTGGGGGTTTCTCTATTTTCACTTGGGTGTGTTGCACCTACATGGCAAATCTATCTTCTCTGGAATTGTTCTAGGTATTTCGTTGGTGAACTTTAGTCTTGCATCTTGAAAGGATGGTTGAAATCTTTACTATTGCCAATAGTCTTAAGGTTAGACTTATAGAAGATTGATCACTGACTTTGATTTGAATTTGAAATACTCTGAAATCTTATATCTCTCATATATCTTAAGAATCCTGATGTCATTATAGGAATCCTTGTGAAGTCTTGTCAAGTGAAAAATCCTATTTCTGCTTCAGCGCCACTGTGGTTCTCAGCCCTGAGTGTGAGCTTCATTGTTCACAAGGTGAAACGAAAGAGACATATAAAGAATATCAACAAAAAAAAATGAAATATTGAATATCAAAAGAATAAATTCAACTTATCAGGGATACCTAAATATCTCTACCAAGGCTATGGATGCCTAGCTAGCAGTAGAGCTATGTTCAAGAGGGTCACAATGATAACCTTGTCAGGGCTATGGACACCTAACTGGCAGCGAGGCCCTATCCAAGTTGCTTTTGAAGTTAGAATCCTTATGTAGCCTGACTTGACTGAACATGGTTTCTGTAGTAACTTAAGGAAGGAAATGAACTCATGCGCACACACTTGGATTTTCAGTTTATGGAAGGTTTGATCTATCCTTTGGTTTTGATTCTTTAAATCTTTGCATTCTGACTTGTTTGTTTGATGGTGAGACTGAAACTAGAGATTCTGGGTTCTTGATTCCTATTCGTCATCAAATGCTCTGGAGCATTTTCCCCAAAAAAAGTTGCCATTTGTTGTGTAGTTTTTCGTACACACGCCCCACTGAAAGCAGGGACCCTTTTTCAGTTTGGTTTTGGTGTTTTGGCCCTTTTCTTTTGAGGTTTTATCTTACCTAGGCATGTGCTTTAAATGCTTATTTTGATTGCCTAAGTGTTTCCCTAGGTTATTCATTGAAAATCCTAAGTTCTGGATGAATTTTGGGCTTTTTCCCGGATTCAGGATTTTCCCAGATCTTGCTTGGACTCCAGATGGACCCTTGTTGTTCGAGGATTTTTGATCTTCATGGATTTCTGCGTGGGCTAGATTTTCCCAGATTCTGTCCTCTTGTTGAATTCCCAAATTCCTTCTCTGGTTGTCTTATCAACTGCATTAATGGTTTCATACATGCTGTGAAGGCTGGATTTTACTCGATTTCTAAGGTCTTTTGCGCCATTATGCTCACTATTTTCCATTGTCTAAGTTAAGAGTTGCATCCTTTGAGTTTGTGCTTTGAACTATTGACTTCATTTTGAGTCGTCTAGGTTTGATTGATCGATTTGGTGGCATTTTCTTGTGCGTTCTCACCTGTGTTCTTTGTGGGTGCCATTAGGCTTCACATTTGCTATTTTTGAGATCAACTCCCAGGTCACAATAGTATGTGTCTCATTGCTCTACTTTGAATTGAATTATGAATGGCACGTTGGTATTATGAGAACTTGTGGGATTTGAATTCCTGTGTATTTGTTTGTTTCGTGCTAGGGTTGTTTAGTATTGCATCATTTGTCATCTCCTAGGCAAGTTTTTAGCTCATTTGTCTGTTTGCATTTCAATGAATCTTGCCTAGGATTAATTAGTAAACCCTAGTGATGACTTAACAATTGAAACAACTAAAATCTAAACTTTCCTGTGCGCTAATGGCGGATGAGTAGGGTTTTAAGCGTAGTGAAGTGCCGTATTAGGTGATTTTGTTTTAAAACGGGCCTGAAGCACAAGGAAAATCTATGAAAGGTCCATCCCTGAATTATCCTGAGTTAAACCTTCTAAAATTTTGATTTGGTTCAATGTTTGGGTAAAATCGCAGCTCAGCGTCGCAGTCCGGGATAATCCATCCCCTCTGAATTTTATTTGTTGTGACCATTCAAAGTCGCTGAGATGTCATAACGATCACCCTGTAGTTCACCGATAAGGTCTTTTATGCATGTCATTTGGTGAGACAAAGAGGATTTTCTGAGACCTCACCCGATGTGAATGTCTCTCATCAATATGCCTTTTCATATCCTACTCTTGCCAAGACCTTCGCTTTCAACAAGACTCCTAACGGTCACCAGGACTTCATAGCGAGGCCTTCTTTTCTTAGTGAGCCCAGACCTTTTTCCGGGAGACCACATATTGTCAGCCAGAGGTTATACCGATAGAACTCTACATCGGCAAAACATTACGTAGTCACTGGGACCTCTAGCCGAACTCAAAACATTTCACCGAAAACCCTCTTAAATCCATATGTTCATTGTGATAGTGTCATTCTCACACTGAAGGTCTCTTATGTTATACCACTAGTCGGTGAGACTAAGAAAATTTGTTGAGACCTTACCCCAACTACCCGCTGGTCACACCAGGATGTTTGTTACATCAATGTTCGGCAAGACTCTGTAAGTTCCCTGGGACATCATTTAGATAGACTTTAGTCTAGCCAAAGTACCTACCTTCGCACTAGTTAGTTCAAAATTTTACCTTGCCGGCGGATGTCCGTCAGGTCTGGATTTCTCTGAAATCTGCCATCTCCCTGATTTCCAAAAAATCTTCTTTGGCTCGTTCTTCGCTGGAATCCGTCTCTGGCAGATTTTCCCAAAAGTTGATATAATATAAAGGAATGTGGAATAGCATGACGTGTTAGTAATTTTCTATGCATTTTATGATTTATTCATGCTATCTTATGATCTCCCATGTGATTTATTGATGAAAAATGATCAGGTTTGATGGTTAAGTAGGTGTTTCTTGGTTATTCTATTGGAATCCGATCAGTCTGGAATTTCCCAAAATTCTTCTCTAGCTCATATTCCGTGGACAGTCTTGAAACCCAAAATTCATTATGGTCATTTTATATGAATTTTAATAACACCTTGACTATATGAGATGCATTCTAACAGTGTTTTGATAAATTAACATGGCTCTTTCTTGTGGTTTTTACTATGATTTTCATGTTGAAGTGCAGGTTGAATCAAGAAAGGTGGCAACTGGGTCTTCATTGTCTGATGCAGAGAGGGTTAAGTTGGACATTAAGAGCAAGGTCCCTGAGAGTAAGATCACTTCTATCTAGTCAGAAATCACTGATACAAATGTTGTCTTCTGGGACTATGAAGAGTTTAAAGAAAGAATGGAGGCTAAGGGTCTTCCTTTGGTGGCTAGAAGAATGATGGAATCCAATTTGTCCCATGTTGCTGGTTTCCCCTCTATAGTGTAGTGTTACGAGCTGGTCCTTGAGTGCACCAGGCACTATGATGAGAACACACAGAGGATAATTGGTCCTCAAGGGAGAGAGGTTGAAAATATCAACCCGGTCTCCATTGCCCAAACCTTCGACATGCCAGATAGATCTCATGTGGTGGGACTCACCATTGAGGAAGCTCGGGAGTTATACGATGAGGAAACAGTGAAATCACAACAGTTTATCAATTCTTGGCTGGAGAAGCCCAAGTCTCACTACTCCAAATTGCCCAAGCAGCTGTTCCGGGAAAAATTCAAAAAGGAATACTATGATGCCATCACCTTTCTTAGCAGGGTGCTTGGATTGAAGAGTGCTGGAACATTCAAGAGTTGGATGTACCATATGATTGTGAGGATGGAGCAGGAAAATATTAATTACCATTGGGTAGGGGTCATTAGCCAAGTAATTCACAAGTAGTTGTCCAATGTGTTGCAAAAAAAGACCTTCACAATGACCTCATATTTGGTCTATACACTGTCTAGATTCCACCCCTAGAGAGGGTTGGATACAAAAGGAATCTTCAGACATGATATTATTTATGAAGTTTTCCCTCAGCTGCACTGGGGAGGTTCAAACTATAGAAGGCAAAATGATGCATTTACCATGCATATCACCAGAACGCTTCAGGAGGTAGAGCATGTCAGGATTTCAGATCTAGCCAAAGATCTCATCAAGAAGTATGGAGCTTGGTTTATTCAATTCTCAACCTTCTCCTACATTCGGATTGATGGCTGCCAAAGGGCCCCATATAGACTTCCAAGGTATCCCACTGATCACATCATATTGTTGGAATTAACTAGATAGATTTGTGATTTTGATGCCATTGTCAAGAAGGACAAACACAAGACAGGATTTGGTGGGGATTTTCCCCTAAGGATTGGCACTGAAGAGGTATCTCCTTCCATTGGTTCTGCCTAGGCTTCAGAAGAAGAAATGAGTACTCTTGACTTGTCTTTCCATTCCAAGAGATCCAGATTTAATATTACAAGAGAAGCCCAAAGGAAGGCCAGCAGGGAATATAGCCATAAAGTTAATTTAGAGGACTACTAGGCCAATTGTGGTGATGAATATGAGGTTAGGAAGAAGAAATTATCTCAGCTTCCAGTGGATGCAGTCAGATTGTATAATGGAAGGGAAGTTCTTGATCAATTGGAAGATGATGGAAACTTGATTCAAGATCATGCTTATGAGGCCATAAAAGATAGACCAATTGGTGATGCGGATTGGTCAGAAGAGGAAAATATAGAATTAAAGAAACTAGTGGATCCAGTTCTCAAATTCACTAGGATGTGGCTAAAGCACAAAATATGGGAGTTGGAGAATAATGGTGTGTAGTGCACCTATGCACTGATGGGTGATTTGGATTCCCACTCCACCTGTGAAGAATCCATCGAGCAGGATCCTAAAGGAAAGGGTAAGTTGGACTCCCCATCCAAAATTAAGATTAAAGGTGTACACAAAACTAAGGTCCAGGAAGTAGAAAAATAGAGGAAGCCAAAGACTAAGAAGAGAATAAGCACTAAAAAGTCTAAATAGAAGGAAGTTGAAGAATAGAATCCTGAGACTGATGCTCCTGTGCTGAAGAGAAGAAGAATTGTAAAATTATCAGAGAAGGCGAGCTCCAAGGTGGCGAAAGAGGTAATTTCTCCACTAGTGGTGAATGTAGAAAGTTTAGAGGAGAAAGAAAAGGTATATACAAGGAGGTCTAGGACTCCTTCCCCAAAGAACAGTGTGCCTAAGGTAGATTTTCCTTCTGTCACTCTTCATGATAGGTGGCAGGGTGACCTCTCTCTCGCTCAAAAATTTCAACGTGAACCTTGCGAAGCTAAAGAAGTTGATGAACATCTAGACCTTGAAGGGGAGGAATTCCATGAGGGAGAAGTCTATAGTGTAGAGGTAGAAATTGAAAAAGAAATGCAATCTCCCTTGGTTACATATGCAGAGTCACCAGTCACAAATGAAGTAGTTGAATCTCCTCGAGGGGAGGAAGAAGCAGAAAAGATCCTGTCACCTGAACATAAGGAAGAACACATCAAGGAGGAAAGGAATAAAGATAAGACTCCTGAGAAATGGACTTTGGGTGAGGAGGCACATGAAGATCAACAAGAAGAAATGGGGCAGAGCCAAGTGCAATTGGAGCCCACTATTCCAGAGTGGTTGGACAGAGAGATAAAGAGAAAATAAGTGGTTATGGAAGATAGTCCACCAAATGGGGATGCACTGCTAGCCAAAATTGGGAAAGATAAAGGTAAGAAGGCTAGGGTGATCTCAAGGATTGAAAGAGATGAAACTCATGATCAAGTTATTCATATTACCACCCCTGCTCCAAATAGAAACAAAGATGATTTGGTTGGAAAGGATTACCACATTCAGAATTTTAATCTAGAACCTACATCTGTGGAGTAGGATATTGAGGATTATGAGGGTTCTGGTGCAGTTATTGTGGGTAGGTTGAGGAAAGAAATTAAGACCAAGCAGGAACTAAAGAAAGAAAATGAGAATCTCAGGAAGTGCTTGGAGGAATTAATGAAGCCACTATAGTCCATTAATCCTTCTTCCTCTGCTACAAATCCTCTACCTCAGGAGACCATCATCGAGCTAGAAAAGATGAAAGCCTCCACTGTTACCACCATGAATTGGTTGAAAGGGTTGAAAGTAAAAGGTGATGAAGTTATTAAGGAGATCCTGTCAACTGGAAAGGATGCTGCAAGGACCACTAAATGGTTGAAGCAGGTACTAGCACAAGATAAAGAAGACATCGACCTCTTGCTACTGAAAACCAAGATTATTATGGAGTACACTAGGGACAGGTTGGTGAGTGATGGGATTCTTCCTTCTTCTGGAGCTACCGAGCCATGGGAATGGTTTGAGGTATTGAAAATCAGGCAAAAAGTATTAAAAAAGATTTACAAACAGAGAAGACACATTCATGACACCCTAGCTGGCATCTATAATGGCTGCATTTCTTTTTTCGAGATAATGATGGGAAGAAGGAAGATTGCACCGAGTTGAGAGAATGGTGGCAGGATTCTTATGCACCAAGTAATGATGATTCTATGTCTAAGTACTAGCTTGATGATTTGGACACCTACCTTGTAGTTATTGATAAGTATTTGGCGTATAAGGTAGATTGGGATAAGTCAGTCAAACACTCAAGGGACAAGATCACGTCCATCAAAATATGACTTAGGGTTTTTCCCTTGCCACCAGTGGCCAAATTGGATGTGGCATTCTTGAAAGTACATGAAGAGCCAGATTAGAACAAAGATAATAGGGAAGGGAGCTAATGATAGGCTGCGACATGATTTGTGCTGCCCTATTATCTTCCCATGCATCAGTTCAAACTGCATTGTGTATCTTAGGCTGACTTGGATGGGATGTACATTTAATGCCTATTTGACCCATTTTGAAGACTCTCTTAGACAGGTTGTTGTGCCGAGTTATTGCTGCGAAACCCTTGCATGTCTGACAGTTTTCTAGGGAATTCTATATATTGGGAATTTTGCCTATTTGTAAAGGGTTGTTGAATGGTTGAATAGCTAGATAGTTAGATAGTTAGAAAATAATCAGAAGATAGAAGTAGAATAGTTAGAAGTAGGGCAAGTTAGCAAGTAGTATCTCTCAAGAAAATTTTGTAACAGAAAACTACAATTGTTGCTACTGTGGATAATTCAAATGCAAATAATGACATTGTGATTTGATGCCATACTTGTTTTCTTTCATCTTGCATGGTTCTTGTTGTTCTATCTTTAAAATTTCTTTGAGGAGGTTAATATTTAGATTATACTTGGTTCAATAATGTTTGTGATTCGATACTTGAATGTTGCAGCAATCCTTCAGTCCATACTTTTTGCAAAAAACTGATTGTTAGTCGCTTTGCAAAGTTATCCTAGACTCCATATTCAGTGTGCTTAGTTTTATTGTGAGGATTTGTTCATTTCAACTGCAATAGGGTTGTTGAATGAATGTTCATGATTTGAAAATCCTAACACCTCAGAAGATTGCACTATTTTCTATAAGATTGTAGATTTATCTGGGTCAAATAGAAATCAGTTTTGAAGGATTGGTCCATTTTAGTGTTGTTTATTCTCATTGTTAATCGTAGGAGTAGTATTAGGTTTATAAATCTCTCTGAAACCCTTATCTTTTTCCATTTCTTTGATTATTGGGTTAGATCTAGGATTAATGTATCACCAGATTGTTATATCTGATAAAATTGATTCAGTATTTTGCTTGTAGTAAGGTCCCATTATGATTACCAACATTTCACATTTTATCACTGAGTTGTTTATGCATTGTCAAGACCTAAAATTAGAGACCTTGGGGTTATCTCTTGAGGCTTGTTGATAGAGATTTACCTTTCAAGAGAGATGGGATATTGCATTCTGTCTAAGTTGTTGCAGTGTAGAAAACATGATCAACACTCTCCACCTTTGAAATAAATGGTAAATGCCAAAGATATGTTCATTGAATCTTACTTTGATGTGAAAAATAGAATACTCACAATGACAACACTTGAAAACTACCTGCTCCCCCTAAGCAGTATCCACCAAAACATCAGTCCAAAAAGATAGAACCTTGAATCCACCAAACTGATACACCTCCAAATACATCTTTGTTTATGAAAGGAGGGGAAATAACACCTAACTTCTCTCAAAGATACTCAAAAGTATCTTTAGGAAGAGCCTTTGTAAATATATTTACAATTTGATCCTTTCATAGAACATACTCAATATTGACTTCATTCTCCATGACCTTCTCTCTCAAGAAATGATATCTAATAAATTTATGCTTCATCCTTGAGAGCATCATAGGATTCTTTAAAATGTTAATTACAATTGTATACATTAAGATGCACTATGATATCTTTCAATGTTTGTTTCATCCACAAAACTTGTGTACATTAAGATGAAACAACACTATATTCAGCTTTAGTAGTAGACAAAGAGGTTGAATCTTTCTTCTTACTCAACCATGCCACTAATCTACATCCAAGAAAGAATGAACCACCACTTGTACTCTTTCTCTCATCTACACATCCATCCCAATCTGCATATGTATATGCACTAAGTGTAAAGTTAGTATCTTTAGGATACCACAATCCATAATCTAGAGGGCCATTCAAATATTTGAATATTCTTTTAACTACAACAACATGTGTTTCCTTCAGATCTTCTTGAAATCTAGCCAAAAGACAAACCACACATGTATAATATTCAGTCTAGCAGCAGTTAAATACAATATTCCACCAATCATAGATCTATACTTGCTCTAATTAGCCTTCAGTGAATCAACATCTTTACTCAATTTGTACCAGTCACCATAGGAGTACTTGTCAGTTTGGAACCATCCATCCCAAGTTTCTTCAACATCTATTTTACATACTTACAATATAAAATGAAAATTCCTTTCTCTGTTTGATTAATCTGCAACCCAAGAAAGAAATTCATCTCCCCAAACATAGACATTTCAAATTATTTCTACATCTTGCACATCTTTTCATTTCCTCCAAAGATAATGTCATCAACATATACAACTACAATCAAAACTTTGTCATTTTCAATACTAAAGTAGAAATTATTGGCTGTCATACCTTTGTTAAATCCTTGATGAATCAAATACCTGTCTAACCTTGCATACCAAGCTCTAGGAGCTTGCTCCAGTCCATATATAGCTTTCTTCAACTTGCACACCATATTTGATTGATCTATTAACTGAAATCCTTCTAGTTGTTCCATGTAAACTTCTTCTTCCAACTCACCATTCATAAATGTTGACTTAACATCCATCTGGTAGACTTTGAAATATTTATAAGTAACCAATGCCAAGAACATCCTTATAGCTTCCATTCTCACTACTGGGGAAAAATTCTTCTGAAAATATATTCCTTCCACTTGTGAATAGCCTTTACACACAAGCCTCACTTTATTTATGAAAACTTTTCCATTTTCATTCAACTTATTTCTGAAAACCCATTTTGATCCAATAATATTTTTATCTTCCAATCTTGGGACCAGTTCCCAAGTCTAATTCTTTTCAATATGTGAAAGTACTTTCATTGCTTCCTTCCAATGTTCATCTTTATTGACTTCACTTATTATCTATGGCTCAATCTCAGAGAATAAACACAAATTTACTTCAATGACAGCTTTACTTTTGGTTAATACACATTTTTCCTTGTCTCCAATAATCTAAATTTCTGAATGATTCCTCTATACATATTTGGGTGTCCTAGGAGTCACCATTAGAGCATCTTCTTCACTTTCATTTTTTTCATCCAGTTTCTTTTGTTCTTCCACAATTTCTTATCATGTTTATTAGACACATATCCATCAATATCAATAGAGTTCTTAATTGTCTCATCTACCTTCACATTTGAGCTCTCTACAATCTTCCTCAATCTTTTATTGAAACATCTGTATGCCTTGATTTTAGTAGAGTATCCAAGAAATATGCCTTCATCACTTCTTGCATCAAACTTATCCAAAGTTTCCTCATATCTTCTGATATAGTATTTTCTTCCAAATACCTTGAAATATTGAAATGTAGGAATTTTTTTGTCTCATAGCTCATAGAGAGTCTTTGTACTATTTTATCTTTCTTGAAATTGATTGAACACATAAATAGTAGTATGAATAGCTTCTTTCCACTAAAATTCTAGTAATCTAGCTTCTATAATCATTAACCTAACAGCCTCTTGAACTATTCTATTTTTCCTTTCAACAACTCTATTCTGCTGAGGAGTTCTCATAGCAGATAACTATCTCTTTATTCCATGCACTTCAAAACACATATTAAAATCATGGGAGGTGAATTCTCCACCTCTGTCAGATCATACTAATTTTATCTTCAAATTCACTTCATTTTCAACCATAGCCTTGAATGCCTTGAATCTATCTAATGCGTCTAATTTCTCTCTAAGAAATGTAACCCATGTATACCTAGAATAATCATCAATTAAAAGCATAAAGTACCTCTCACCAAGTAGATTTCTCACTCTCATAGGACCACAAATATTTGTATGAACTAAATCCACTAGTCCAATAGTAGATTGTTCCCTTAATCTATAATGATTTATTTCTTGCTTCCCAAACTAACAATTCCTACAAATGGCATTAACAGGCTTTGTAATTCTTGGTAAATCTCTCATGACCTCAACAACACTAATCCTTTCCAAGTTATCAAAATTCATGTGACACATTCTCCTATGCCATAACCAACTGTCATTTATCTAAGTTATAAAGCATTGTCCATCAGCACCCTTAAGTTGATAAATATTCCCTTAAGATTTCTTTCCTATAGCAATCAATGTTTTGAATCCTTTCTAGATCTCACATTTCTCATCCTTAAACACAAGATTATATCTTTTTCTACACATTTGACCAATGCTCAACAAATTATTTCTTAAACCCTTGACATAGTAAACATCATCAGTATGATGCTTGCCATCAAAACTTACTAAACCTATACCGGATTTTGGCGCCGGTAATAGATGCTCCAGGCGTGCGGTGGCGGACGGCCGCTGTCGGCTGCCGAGGTTGAAAAACGACGGGTTGGGGATGATTTGACGGCTGAAAGCATCGATTATCGGTTTTATAAAATGGACAATCGTTATCGTGGGTGTTCTAAATCTTAATAAATTCTCGATTCGTGGTGGTGCCAGTTGATTCGTGGTCAAGATCTCTCAGAAGTTAGCTTCCATTTCATCAAAATATTCTTCATCCAGATCTTTACCTTTTGTAGCTTTAAAAGCAGTCTCTGAATTACCTTTGTTTCTTAGATTTAGTTTCCTCATCTCATAATATGTCAAAAATCCTAACAACATATCCTTAGTACAAGTCTTATAATCTATAATCTACTCAATAGCACTTACCTTCTCATAGTAAGCATGAAAAAGAGTTCTAAGAATCTTATTTGCAATCCTAGTTTCATCTATAGTACTGCCAAGTGATCGCATTCCAACTACTACCTCATCTAGTTTTTGAACATAAGCTTTAACATTTTCATCTTTAGATATATGTATAAGATAAAACTGTGTTTCCAAATTCTACAATTTTTCCTGTTTAACTCTTTCATCACCATAATGCGCTCTTTCTAAAGCATCCCAGATTTCCTTAGTTGTCTTCAAATTTTGAACCTTAATCAACTTGAAATGTACCAAACTATTCTTCAAGATGAACTTAGCCTTATTATTCACTTCTTGTGCTCTGATTTCTCAAGGTGTACTTAGACCATTAGTAGGAGGAGTGTAAGGATTCTTGTAAGCTTTTTCCACATCATATCCGTAATACTCTAGATATTCTTCCATCAATACTTTCTAGATACCATAATTAGTTCCGTCAAACCTCGGATAATCAAAGATCATTTTTCTAGCTATCCTAGACCTTCCTCAATTGATTAATCTCTTCACCAAGGAACCAAGCTCTGATACCAATTTTTGAATAGGACAACTAAGAGGGGGAGTGAATCAATTGTCACAGATTTTAACCTTTAATTCAATCACTGAAACTAACACATGAAATTGCTTAAATGATTAATCATTAAACATCAATGCAAAAACTAAAATCCAACACATAAACACTAGATTTACATGGAAATCCCAATAATGTAAAAACCACGGTGAGGATTAATGGTGCAGGAGCACCTTGTGCATTATATTCCTCTAATAGGATTTTTTTGTAAAATTTGAAGTTCATCATGTAAAATATGTAAAAATTTCATGTATAAGGTTATTTCAAATGTATTTGAGTCTCCATTAGGTCTCTAGGGGGTCATCTATGTCAATTTGAAAAAAATGCTATTTTGTTGCACAAATTGCAAAAGTTGCAAAAGTTGCAAAAATGCATAATTGCTAGAATGTGAAGTCATGAGGGAAAAGGGAAAGATTGGTCATTGAAGATGAGGGGGTAGTTGATTTAACTATTTTGAATTATCTTTATAAAGCTTGTAATGGGTGAAAAAATCATTGTAGTTTTGTATTCTTGAACAAATTAATAAATAAAAATACCCCTATTCAGAATTTGCAATGTTTTCCTCTCTCATTTACTAGTTGTATAGTCCATACAATATTACCAAGACCTAATTTCTATTGTTATTGATAGTATAGTGATTTAGCTTTCCATTTAACTTGGTTTGGAGAGTTCTCATTGAGTTCATAACTTGTCTTAAGTTTTTTTCTTGTAAATTATGTGAAACCCTCCATTTAGGGGGTTTGAGAGTCTAGAATCAAATTAATAACCATTCCATCGTTTAGGGCTTGGTAGAATAGTGGAATTAGTTATAATAGGATTTTTTTCAATGTGTGTGTGTGCAGGTGTAGGGGAAGGAAAGAGTACAAAATTTGGTTGTTGCCCTCTTAGATTTTTCTAAGTTTTCTTTAAGAAATTGATGGTTACAAGTGAGTATTTGATGAAAGTGCATTCAAGGAGGCTGCAAGTTGGTTCCCAGAGCATATGTAGACATAATTAAACATGTTTGAAGCATTTAAAAGGAGGTTTGAGGTTTGGAAGTTTATTTTTCTATAAACCCACTCTTTTAAGGTATAGTTTAAGCATTGAATGAGGCTTTAGTGAATTTCTATATTAATGATTGAGTCCTTGAGAAAGAATAGTAGATTTGGTGGTTTTATGGTTTGATATAAGACTATTTTGGGTTAAGAGTGGTTTTGGAGTTTTTTGAAAGGCACTTGCTTTGTATTTTAGGCCTAATTGGGGATCATTTCCATTGTTACACTTTGCAAAAAAAGTATATCTGATCTTGAAGTATGTTTAAGTAGATCAAAATGGGTTCTTGAAATAATAAATAGTTTATGGAGATTCAATGTGGATTGGTTGGTATAACTATTTTAGTCATGTTGTTGTACTACTAGAGTTTGAGTTTTGAATGCAAGAAATTATTAATTTGATAAAATAAAGTTGTGAGGTAGAGTATTTGGTTTTTTCTATCAAATAAAAGATGGTTAAAGGTGTTACAAGGCCTGGTAAGGGCTTGGAGTCAAGTTTTGATGATTTGGGGCTTTGTAGCAATGAAAAATTCAAGTGAAAATGAAGAGATGTTGTTGAGAGATTAAGTGAATTTTGTGAATCGTTAGTGGATCTTCTCATGATTTATAATTAGGTTCAAAAGTACCCTTGAAGGTTTTTTGTTTTTGGTATATTCTCTACATCAATTAACTCACACTATAGAGAATATCATAACTGATTCAAAAGGCTCACTGCCTCAAACAAGACTCGCTACCTAAAATAAGGACTCACTGTATGGACTCATTGTCCATAGGGCTACAACTTGGAGGGCCCACTACCACATAGATACAAAGAAGACAAAGAAGAATTACTATAGAGACTATAATCTCAATACACCAAAAGATTCCACCATAGTTACTTGATCAACTTGCATGAATGATAGAGTTTTCCTTCTGATCACTGCATTCAGAAACTCAACATTAAGCTTCGTATTGATCTCCCACACACACTTTTTGAATGGCATAAATTTCTTGTCTACTCTTTCACTTATCTTCCTTCTTTTCTTATGTATAATTTTCATTACTAGCTCATCCTAAATATATACTATCTATAACCTTGAACAAGATACAAATTTGTTTATCCTACTTCAAATTTGAATTAGGTCTGTGCCAAAATCCTAGGGTGGAATTATAATGAGGGTGACCCAAACACATGCTTCATCGGGACCCAAAAATAGATCCAACACACTTCATTAACTTTGAAGATAGTGCTCAACACACATTCGGCCAAACTAGTGTAAAACAAATAGAACAATTAAGCTCAGAACTTCTAGAGACCAAAAATATATTCAATACAATCAAAACATCTTAACTCTAGAACTGCAAGTCAAAAGACTTAAAAAAAGAGAAATACAAACCAACAACCTTCTTCTGGACTTCAACCAAAACATAGAGAACCATAGTTCACAACTAGTGAACACAACTCGAACTTCACAATGAACCATAAGCCAAACTTCTGGATATAAAAACCTTCAACAATCATGACCAACATATATGAACCACAAAAACATAGGGGAAAATAGCATAGCAACATCTGAATACTTGAAATCTTCCTTTAGTACAATTTTATCAATATCCTCAACATATACAGCCAACAACAAGTAGTAGATAACTAGTTGACTAGTTGACATCAATGACAACACTTTCATTCCTTTCTCTATTCTTGCAACACATTATCCCCACATTATCCATCCATTAATCCTCCTATCATTTCACATCCCACAGCATATGTGCCAATGTTGGTCTTGAAAACATTCCCCCATCACACATCCAACCCATCATTCCATCCATGCACTTTCCAACATCCCATCCATTATCCCACATATCTCCCCGTCAGATCCTTTGTGCGTTTATAACAAAAGTCCGTCCGTTTCTGTGGGTTTAACCCGGCATGCAATGGTGTGCTTATTTGCCTCATGGACGTTGGCGGTTCGTTTCGTCCCGTCCCTTGTCGCTATCTTCCAAATACGACATTTATCCACCCCACTATCGAAAATAAAATAAATTTTTTTAAAAATAAAAAACAAAAAAGTAAAAAGAAAAAAATTCATCCAATGGTGAAAAGTGGTAAGCAAGTTAGCGGATAAGTACCATGTTAGAAACCTAGAAATCAAGCATCATATGTAAATCCCCATCTTGTTTGCTTCACACTTGGAAACTTAATCCCGCCCTGCTCCATCTCCACCACATCTAGCTATGCACCTATCCACTACCTATCATGTCACATTTATCCCCAATTCCTCCATCCATCTTATGATCTTACATTCTGAGAGGGGCCTGATATATATATATATATATATATATATATATATATATATATATATATATATATATATATATATATATATATGTTTTAAACACCTCTTGGAATACACCTCATTAATACACTATCATACTCCTTATCCTCCCCATCTATCTTTCTTATCCATGCATCCTATCAACATCCATCTACCTTTGTTATCCACCTATCATGCTACAATCCATCTCCATTCCTTATTTACCAATCCTTATATCTATCATCTCTCTTGCCTCATCACACATGACATAACTAGAGTGGGGTATCTCCTTCCTTTGTGACATAGTCTTTGGAAATTTCATTTTGTACCATTCATTTGTCAAAAATATCCCTTTCATCTTCCAAATCCTTATCTTCCCATCCATCCATCCAAAACAAAAAAGAGCCCTTACATCTTTCCAATCCTCATCTTCACATCCATCCATCCACTAATCCCTTTCCTCTTTCCAAATCCTTATTTCTCCATCCTTATCTTATGATCCATCCATCCCCTAATCCCTTCCATCTCCCTATCCATCCATCCAAAAATCCTTTTCATCTCCCCATCCTTATCTTCCTATCCATTCATCCTATCATTCTCCACATATTTATATCTCCCTCCATCCATCCTATCATCTTTCCATCTCCCCATCTTTATCTATCCATCCATTTATCTCTATCCTCATTCAATCTCATAATCCTTTGTCATTGTTACCTAGCTATAGTATAACCCCCATGAAACCCAATTCCATCAATCTCACTATCATCAATCCCACCTTTTTCACACATCTTTCCAATCTCTTATCACTTTTCATCACTCATGTATCTATTGTATCATCATCCCAATTCATATTTTGATGATTTTGATAACTATCCCATTCTTGAGCTTCACATGATCACCATCCCCCTATCCACACAATTAGTCTTGTGTCATCATATAGGTTCCATCATTGTATCTAATTATCACTAGGTTATACATTGCATCACCTTTCATCCATTGTCAACGTATGTTGAACTATGATGCCTCTGTGCTTTCATGTAGGCATGACCATCATCGATGATCCCTCGAGGATTTTTTCTGTCTTTTTGAGTCTTCATCATCCTCTTTCCACTTTATCCCTCATTAGTTGTAGGTCTTTTTATCAAACTATGAGGTCTTTGTGCTTTCATGTAGGCAAGGTTAATCTTTGATTATCCCCTAAGACCCTAGTTCTATCCTTTAGGGTGTGTCTTGGTTTTGTGTCATGTCATCAATAGTGTCCCTATTCATTTGGTTCCTAACAAAAAAATCCACCATCCCCATGAGGTTCAATCTATTTCAAGTATTCTGATTCATGTTGATTAAGCAATCTACCCCCATCTATCCTAGGTCTTAGTAGGATGTATTGTTCCTCACATCAAATTGCCTCAATCCCATCCACCTATTGGTCCTATGGAAAAATTTATTTGAAGTTTATTGTGATCTTTTGGTTCTTTTGCATTTTTCTTATCTTTTTAGCTTCCTATTATACCTCTTCAAGGTCACCATGATCCATCATATCATTGTGTGCTTTGATTGGTAGAAATAGGGGCATATTTTGATTTTTTGTTTGATCTTGTCTTCTTGGTTTTCTCACATAGTACCCACCAAGATCCTTGCGGTCTTGTGTTATGTAGGGGCATCCTTTGTGTTTGTGGCTTTCCAACATTGGCCCTAACAAATCCCACATGACTTTGGGATGTTGGACTAACCTTTTGTTTGTTGTGTTAGTCCCATTCATGTGATACAAATTCACCTTGGTTCCTCATACCTTGGTGCATAGTATCCCATGCTATATCAAATTAAGTACTCACTATATGATATTTTTTTATACAATGCTCCTAATCCATCTTCCCATCCACTCACTCTACATCTTTCTCATCTATTCATCCTCTATCACTCACCCTAATCTAGCTATCCTATCTATTTTCATCCCTCCACTTCCTCCATCCTCATCATTTAATCATCTTTTCAATATTCTTAGGATAATATAGATTTGTTATTTTGAGCATCTTTTCCTCCATAATTTTCATTCATTTCAACAATATTAAAACTTAATCCAACCCTCATCTATTCAATCTAGCACACATCATCTATTTGCATCTTTGGTCTTGTTTCTAGCCTTGCTACAAGCCTTGATCCAATCATCATCATCATCGGGATGTATCCTTCCCTATCCTCATGTTGTTTTTGGATATATCATTCCCTCATCAAAAACACACATAATTATCATCACCAAGATGTATCCTTCCCAATCCTTATGTTATTTTGGGATATATCATTCCCTCATGAAGAACACTTCATCTATCATCAATCAATTTGGGATTGTAGCTTGATTGGAGCAACACCATGTTTTTCCTTGCATCCTTTTGTGCTTGATTTCTTATCATATTCTCCTTACATTATCTCTTCTTCTTCCCATCCCACATTCTATCTATCATTTTGCATCATCTTCCCCATCTACCCTTGCATCATCTCATTCTTTTTGATAGCACACCCATGTTCTCTTGAACCTACATGTCCTCTCAGGGGGTCATCCACAATCTATAATCTTCATCTTCACTCCCATCACATTTTCTCTGAGTCATTCCTTTGAATGACTAGGGCATCTTTCACAATCTAACCATCTTCTTTCAGGTGTTATGTTTTAATATTCTTTGAAATGATGCTACTTCGTAATATCATCTCAAAGAGGAGAAAAATGTAGACACCTAAATTTGACCACTTACATTTGGTAAAATTTACCCCTTTCTCATCTAAATATCCTTTTATCCAAATTAATTAAATAATATTACTTTTGTTTAATTAATATCCCTAAATTCCTCTAAAATACCTAAGGTATTTAATTAAATAATTAAATACTTTACCCTTTATCCTTTTCCTCAAATAATTAAATAAATAACCTATTCATTTAATTCCTCACATTTCCCATCCTCCATAATCTACACCTAATCCTAATCCACTTGTTAATCCCATCATTAGGGATGTGAACATTCCTAATCCATGATTAGGAGGTGTCACATCCTCCATATTTTGCAAGTGGGATCTTAATCCCCATTAGCCACCTAACCTTCCTCTAATCCTCCATTAATTAACCTAATCAACTCTTTGGTCAACTCTCCTCATTCCCCATGGAATTTTTAATTCCTTTTTGTCTTCCCAAGGTCCTTTTGAGGAATTTTTAATTCCTCTCTCATCCCCCAAAGAATATTAAATTGCTTTTCTCATCCCTGTAAGGATTAAAAGGGAATTTAATATTCCCTCTTGTCACATCCTTCCCAAGGGTACTTGCAAGTACCCTCCATTGTTGGAAACACAAGGGAAAACAACTGAGAGGGGGGGTGAATTAGTTTTCTCAGAAATTTAAACTTATTAGGGCATGTGTAGGATCATCATAGAAAAAAACAAGCCCTTAAGTGGCAATAAATTTAGAAAAAATCAGAGTTAGGCAACTTGACATTAAAATTTGAATAAGTTATCTATATTATTTCAAAAATGTGTAAGAATGTAATCTATAGAAAATTGAATGTAGTTTCTAAACTACTAGGTTATTTTTTAAAAAATAAAATCTATTTGGTGAAAATTTGAAATTTCAATGCAGTAGTACTTAAATTTTAGGGAAAAAATAAGAAGTAGGTATCTCTCTGACCACCCTAAGCACAATAAAATGATAATATTTTTTATAATATTTTAGATATAGGTAGAGGACTCATGTCGCGATGTAATGCATATTTTTTTGTAATTTTTCCAAGTAAATAATTAATTATGATTTTTTTTATTACAACTTTTTAAAAATATAAAACTTGTATGCGACCACCTTAACTTGGTCAAAACTTCATGATATTCAATTTTCTTTTTTTAATCCTATAGTATGTGAAGCATAGAATGTGACACATATTTTGAGATTCAAAAAATGTGATACCGTTTGAAAGCTATAGATGATTTTCAATCAACCTATCAAACCAGGACTTTTAGTTAATTTAAATAGAAAATAAATAATAATTATTTATTAAATTCAAAATAAAGCATAATTTATATTGGTGGAAAGCTAAGAATCTCCTTTAAAACCTTTTCATTTCATCAATTTTGGGTAAAAAAAATCGTCAGCCACATACCCTATATATACCCATCATATTGCCACTTTTTGGCCCATCATGATCCTGCACATACCCATTAAACTTATTCAACTTATTCTCAAATTTGATAAATAACCATGTAAGCATAAATCATCAACAAATTAAAAACACACATAACACCAAGATTTTTTATGTTGAAACCATGTTAGGGGAAAAAACACGGTGGGGGTTAGTCCACAAGATTATACCTTATTAAAAGTATAAAGAATAAAATGAGGAATGCATATGCATTTAGACACACTACCTAGATCCTACTACTCAAATACAACAAGGATTACTGCCCAAAGGAAGACACACTATCTAAAAGAAACATTTGAATTACATCCGCAAAATTTTGAACTGAGAAAATAGCATATGCTAATGCCTGATTATAGTTCCGGTTAAGCACATAAACTCTTATCACTCTTATTCACGCTTCTTCAAACTTTTCCTCTGTCTTTAAGAGATTAGAACATTATTCACACACATCACACCTTCAAATGGAATAAACAATCACTCATATATATCCTCAACAAGAGATTACATCGCTACATGTCAGCTTCAACAAAATATAAAATATGTACAAACTATTGGCCCAAATCAATAAACAATTTTCAATGTGAATCAACCAAGGTCAACCACAACATAGTGAAGACCCAAAATAACATCCTCAAACATGAACCACCTTCAAAAATTATTCCTCGAAGATCCACAACATGCTACAATCACCCTGTCAGCCATGAATATGAAATAGATGAACACGCAAAAGAAAATAATCAATCATGAGCACAACAATCAATGCGGATAAGCAACACTGATAAAGAATGATATAGAAACATCCACATGCATTATGAATCACCAGAGAAGCATCCACAAAAATTGAACTTACTAGAACCACATTATCTTCTTTCAGGAACACCAACCAAAGTAGATACTCATAACTCGATCAAATCTTCATGTGGATCTTTGAAACTTAACGTGGATAAACTATACATAGACAACAACAAACCCTTTAATACACAACCACTGATCATCAACATATTGAGCTTGCCACTATGTTGAACTTCACTTCATCACTGACAACTTGCAACTTGTTTTATTACAATTTTCTCAATATCCTCGCCATATACAACCTTTAAGATATTAATGCCAATAGTGTTGACATCAATGAAAACCACATATTAGCAACATCCAACAATCTCCCTCTTGGCATTCATGGCAACACATGATGTGAAAAACACCATCAATTTAACTTTCTCTTAGCACTTTCTCCCCCTTAGATTTTGACTCTTTTCTCCTCAAATCTTTCACATGAGTCTTCTCCCCCCTTGACATCAATGACAAAGATATATATTAGCAACATACCACAATATGACAAGGATAATGTCTATCTTTCCCCACACAAGTTGAACCACATTTCTAACAATCTGACTACTCCCTCTGAGTAGCAACCACCATAGCATCAATCCATATCAAGATATGACTATGAATTTCACAAATTGATGCAAGTCAATGCATCTTAGTTCTAATTAGGAGGGGTAATCACCCCTAGCTTCCCTCTGAGATACTCAAAAGTATCCTTAGGCAATAGCTTGGTAAATATATCTACAATTTGTTCCTTAGTAGGTGCATACTCCAATCTAACTTCCTTTTCACTTACTTTCTCTCTCAAAAAGTGAAACTTGATAGATATATGATTGGTTTTTGAATGCAACACTAGATTCTAAGAAATGTTAATTGCACTTGAATTATCACAGAATATAGCAATAGGTTCATCATACAAAAATCTGATATCTTTCAACACCTGCTTCATCCACAATACTTGAGTACAATTGTTAGCAGCAACAATGTATTCCACCTCTATAGTAGATAAAGAAATGCCATTCTCCTTCTTACTTAACCAAGAAATCAACTTATTTCCCAAGAAAAATGTACCATCACTAGTACTTCTTTTTTCATTCACATCTCCTACCCAATTAACATCAGTAAAAGCACTCAAAGTAAGGTCATCATCTCTAGGATACCATAGGCCAAAATCAACTGTCCCCTTCAAGTACCTAAAAATCCTCTTCACAACTGTCACATGAGATTCCTTAGGATCAACATGAAATCTTGCAACAATGCATATGACATTCATGATATCAGGTCTAGTTTGAGTCAAATAAATCAATCCACCAATAATGGATCTGTATCTAGTTTTATTTTCTTTCAGAGAATCATCATCTTGTGTCAACTTACATTTGGTCACCATAGGTGGACCAATCGGCTTTGAATCTTCCATACCAAACTTCTTTAGTAATTCTTTCACATACTTGGATTGAGATATAAAGATCCCTTTATCTAACTAAGTAATTTGCAATCCCAAAAATAATTTCATCTCTCCAATCATAGACATCTCAAACTAACTCTGCATCTCATCAACAAACTTCATGCACAAACTATCATCTCCTACAAAAATGATATCATCAACAAAGACTTCAACAATGAAATCTTTATCATGATCAATCTTGAAATACATATTACTATCAGTAGTACCTTTATTTAATCTGAGCTTCAACAAATACTTGTCTAATCTAGCATACCATCCTCTAGGGGCTTGCTTGAGTCCATACAATGCTTTCTTCAATTGGAAAACCATATCTCCCTGATCAGTCAATTGAAATCCATCAAGTTGCTCAACATACACTTCTTCTTCTAGTTCACCATTTAGAAATGCTAACTTGACATCCATTTGATAAACCTTGAATTTTTTGTAAGCAACATAAGAAAGAAATAGTCTCAAAGCTTCAATCCTAGCAACAGGGGCAAAGTTTCTTCAAATTCAATCCCTTCCATCTGAGAATATCCTCTACACACAAGTCTTGCTTTGTTTCTAACCACTTCACCTTGCTCATTCAATTTGTTTCTAAAGACCCATTTAGTTCCAATTACATTTTTGTCCTTAGGTCTAGGAACAAGAATCCATGTATCATTCTTCTTAATGAATAGTAGTTCTTCTTTCATTGCTTCCACCCAATGTTCATCTTTGCATGCTTCATTCACACTATTAGGCTCAGTCTTTGAAATCAAACAATATTCTTTTGCAATTCTTCTTCTTGTTTGAACACCTTTGTTCTTATCACCTATGATCTAATATTCAAAATGATTTATTCTTACATACCTTGGAGTCTTAGGATGTTCTTGAATTTTAGGCTATTGTTATCTCACTTCTACACTTTCACTAGTTCCTTCCTCTTGATTTTCCTCATTCACTGGAATGATATGAATGTGATTTGAATTATGAACTTTCTTTCCTTTATTTGAACTATCATTCTGATCATCTGAATCATATCCACAAGTTCTGATGGTCTAACTATCTCTTCATCAACCTTGACATTTGCACTTTCAACTATTTTCCTCAATCTCTTATTGTAGCACCAGTAGGCCTTGATTTTAGTGGAGTAACCAAGAAAGATTCCTTCATCAATTATAGCATTAAAATTTCCTATATCTTCACCTCTTTTGATAAAGCATATATTCCCAAAGATTTTGAAATATCTAATAGTAGGCTTATGACCATACCATAGCTCATAAGGAGTCTTACCGGCATCACCTTTGACTTTTACCCGGTTGAGTGTGTAAACAACAGTACTCACAACTTCTCTCTAGTAGCTATGAGGAACATTTCCTTCCAGCATCATAGTCCTAGTAGCTTCTCCAATTGTCTTTTTCTTCCTTTCCACAACCCCATTTTGTTGAGGGGTCTGCAGGGCAGATAATTGTCTCTTTATTCCATGCTCTTCACAAAAAGAATTAAACTCACCTAAAGTGAATTATCCGCCTCTATCTAATCTCAAACATTTAATCTTTAGACCTATCTCTGTCTCAACCATAGCCTTAAAGATATTGAACTTCTCCAGAGCTTCAAATTTTTCCCTTAAGAAAGTAACCCACATCATTCTAGAATAATCATCAATAAGTAACATGAAATACCTATATCCTTGTAAACTTCTAACTTCAGAAGGACAACACAAGTTAGTATGCACAATCTCCAATACATCATTTGAACAATGTTGTTTTCTCTGAAATGAAACTCTAGTTTGCTTCCCTAACTAACATTCCTTGCATATAGCATTAGTAGGTTTTATCAACTTAGGAAGATATCTCATAACCTGAGTAGAAATTATCTTGATAATATTATCAAATTTTACATGACACATTCTCCTATGCCACAACCAGCTTTCATCAACATGAGCAATCAGACAACTTTTACTAGCAACACTTAGGTGAAAGATATTACCTTTTGTTTTTTGTACTAGAAGCAATCACATTTTCAGAACTTCCCAATATTCTACACTTTCCATTCTTGAATTGAAGATTGTATCCCTTGTTAACCATTTTTTGAACACTTAAGAGATTATGCTTCAAACCTTCCACATATAGGACATCATCAGTATTATGCTTACCATCAAGAGAAATAGATCCTCTGCCACATATTACACCAAATTTGTCATCACCAAATTTTACAACACCACCATTATACTTTCCAAGCTCACAAATTTTCTTTTATCACCTGTCATGTGATGAGAGCATCCAATATCAATTACCCATTCATCTTTCTCTTCAACTAGAGCAACTAGGTATTTCTCCACATTTGTACAACTAGGTGATTTAGTAGGGGATGGATCAATTTTCTTGATAGCAATAAATACCCATTCGTCCTCACTTACATTCTCTTTATCAGATTCATCATCTGTCACACCTTCATCATTAGCATAATAACACTTTCTTTGAAATCTAGGCTTATTAGTTCTTGGCTTAGGAACTCTTTCTGGACACCTTGATGCAAATGAACTATCTTATTGCAAGAAGAAATTTAATAGGAAATTTCTCTTTATACTTACCTTCTCCTCTAGCTTCCCTTTTGACAATAAGTGATTCAAGCTCATCCAGTTTTATCTCTTCTTCTTCAATCTCTCTCATTTCCTCCTCATACTTGAATATCTTTCTAGAAGAACTTTCACCCAGATCATATCTTTGCTTATCTTCTCCAGATATAGTAGCTTTGAATGCAGATTTTGTATTAGGAAGAGCATCACCAAACTCACTTAACTCAAAAGCAGTAAGCTTACCAATCGACATGTCTCTAGTTACATTTGTCACAGTCTGGATCTCCTCAATAGCTATAGCTTTGGCTTTGTATGTAGTAGGAAAGGACCTAAGAACTTTAGCAATGATCTCTAATTCTTCCAATGTTCCACCAGCACATCTAATACTCCACACAAGTTCATTCACTCTATGCATAAAGGAAGTAATGTTCTCATCATCACCCATTCTCAACATTTCATATTTCCCTTTCAAACTTTGCAAATTAGCAATCTTCACATGTGCATCAACTTCATACAAAGTTTCCGATTTTTTCCATATCTCATAAAGAGTCTTTAATTCAATCACATTTTTCATCTCAAAATCAATCAGAGCACTCAACAATGCTTCCTTAGCCCTGATATTGTACTTGAAATTCTTAATTTCAATAGTAGTAGAAGGACCATTTTGTGGGATAACATACCTATTCCCTATAATGTTCCAGTAGGGTTCACCAATTCATCTTAGATGACACTCCATTCGAGTCTTCCATAGAGAATAATTTTTTCCATCAAATCTTAAACTATCCTTCTTATATGTTGCCATCCTGGATCACCTCAAGCTATTAAAATTCTTCCAAGGAACCTACTTTGATACCAATTGTTGGTAACACAAGGGTAGAAAATTGAGAGGTGGGGTGAATCAATTGTCTCAAATATTTAAACTTATTCAACTTATTCTCAAATTTGATAAATAAACATGTAAGCATAAATCATCAACACATCAGAAACACACATAACACCAATATTTTTTACGTTGAAACCTTGTTAGGGGAAAAACCATGATAGAGGTTAGTCCACAAGATTATAACTTGTTAAAAGTATAAAGAATAAAATGGGGAATGCACATGCATTTAGGCACACTCCCTAGAGCTCACTGCTCAAATACAACAAGGCTTACTACCAAAAGGAAGACACACTATCTTATAGAAACACTTAGATAACATCCACAAGATTTTGAACTGAGAAAATAGCATATGCTAATGCCTAATTACAGTTCTGGTTAAGCACATAAACTTTGATAACTCTTTTTCACACTTCTTCACACTCTTCCTCTATCTTCGAAAGATTATAACATTATTCATGCACATCACACCTTCAAATGGAATAAACAATCACTCATATATATCCACAACAAGAGATTACATCGCGACATGTTGGCTTCAACAAAATAAAAAAATGTACAAACTGTCAGCCCAAATCAATAAAAAAATTTCAATGCAAATCAACCAAGGTTGGCCACAACATAGTGAAGACGCAAAATAACATCCTCAAACACAAACCACCTTCAAAAATTATTCCATGAAGATCCACAACATGCTACAATCACCTTGTCGGCCATGAACATGAAATACATGAACACGCAAAATAAAATCACCAATCACGAGCACAACGATCGATGTGGATCAAGAACACTAATAGAGCATGATCTAGAAACATCCACATGCATTATGAATCACCAGAGAAGAATCTGAAACAATTGAACCTACTAGAATCACATTATCTTCTTTCAAGAACACCAACTGAAGAAGATACTCATAACTCAATCAAATATTCATGCAGATCTTTAAAACTTAACGTGGATAAACTAGATATACTCGACAACAAACCCTTTAATCCAAAACCATTGATCACCAACATACTGAGCTCGTCACCATGTTGAACTTTAATTCATCACTAAAAACCTGCAACTCTTTTTATTACAATTTTCTCAATATCCTTGACATATATAGCCTTTAAGATATTAATTCCAATAGTGTTGACATCAATGACAACCACATATCAGCAACATCCAGCATCCACCTCATCCTCTCCTCTCCCCATGTGATGATAAGTGTCATCACCTTATAGGTTGAGATATCTCAAGGCATCTCATCCCTTGATCTTGAACTTCAAATCCTATCCTTCCATCCAAAAATCCTTCAATCTATTTATCCCAACACTTAGCCATTTCATCTCTCTCTCACCCATTTTTCATTGGAGCATTGTTAAGCTACCGGATTTTTGAGTGATCACACAACCAATCACACATAATGGCCACATCTACATAATAGGAGGCTTCACATGATGGTTTGGGCTCCTTATCACCCAATCTTGAGTGTTTTTCTTGTTTTTAGTATTTTGCTTGATTTTCTTGCATTTTAGTAGAATAAAACACTGCACACAAAAAAAATACCATCCCACCCAACCTTTCATCCTCACAACACCAATTATTTATCTGTAATACATCCCACTACACCATTCTAGGAGACACCCTTTACCAGTTCTCTTTTGATGGCACCCTCCTGAGATGTTTAGACTCAGTAGAAGCTCAAACTTCCCTAAATGAGATATATCAAGGTATTTGTGGGGCCCATTCCAGTGGACTAGTGTTAGTTAAGAATTTGTTGCATATAGGATATTATTGGCCCACAATGGAACAAGATGCAATTATTTTGGTGAAATTGTGTAGACCTTGTTAACAACATGGTGACTTGATTCATGCACTATCACAATAATTGTGGCCTATTGTTACTATGTGGCCTTTCTCACAATGGGGGTTAGACCTCATTGGAAAGATACAACCTACATCATCAAATGGCCATAAATTCCCACCTCCATAGTCATAGACAATGGAATTCCCTTTAAAACTAGGAGGTTCATAATCTATGTCAACAATTCCACATCCAACATCATTTTTCAACTCCATATTATCCATAAGGAAATAGGCAGGCCATGGTCTTAAATAAATTTTTTTTGAAAATCCTAAAGAAAGTGTTCAATGAGGCTAGTTCTGATTGGCACCTACAACCTAATCCCACCCTATGGGAATACCATACTGTTGATCATGATGTTAGTTGCAACAACAATGCAGATAAAATCCTCATAGGAAAACTGTGAAGAACCTCTCTTTACTTGAAAGACTGAACTAGAGAAACCTAAAAGGTCCAAAGAAAGGGGAAAGGTTGACTCAGCTTAATCCCAAGGCTCCAGTAGTCAGGTCTTGACCATACTAGGTTCACTTCAAGGTATGATGTGATATTTCCATTAATCTTGAGGGGAATATGTTGAATAGTCCAGATAACTGAGAGGGGGGTGAATTAGTTATTATAAAACAATTTTCTTGACTTTAATTGATTTGGATCAAAACTTAAATCAATTAGATATTAATAAACATTAAATCATGAAACAACACCATACACAATGAACACAATAATTTACATGGAAACTCAAGAAGAAAAAAATGACGGAGAATAATAATTCTCAATTATAAAGCACTGGTTAAGGTGATGTTTACAAGGGCTCACTGCCAAGTTGCTCACTATTGATTGGGCTCATTTCTCAGATATTATATCCAAAGATACAAAAAGGGATCACTTCCAAAAGAGAAAATCTCACTGCCTACAAAAAATGGCTCATTTCCAACAAAAGAATGATGAAAGGAAATCCACCACTAAAATAACTGTCACCAACAAACACTGGATAGAATCTTATTGTCTTTTTCCTCTGGTCATACACTTTCACACACTTCACAATGTTTGGATATTTAGGTTCACATTCATCGCACTTTCTTTCCTCAAACAAAATCCACTATTACTTATATCATTCCATGCTTCCATAATCTATCAAGTTAGCCAAACATAATTTTATGATCTTCTAAGTTGGCCATATACAATTTGAAAAAGGTCACCACAAAAACTTTCATGTGGTGGAGAGGAATGAAACATGGACCAAACATAGCCTCTACACTCAAATCAACACACTACATGATATCCAAAACCAAAGAGTAAGATATACACATTACAATGAAAATAATGTGTTGGAGCACATTAACCAACTGCTACACCGGTCCATACCCAAAAGAGTGTATCTTATTGAGTTGCAAGAGGAATGGGAATAGGACAGATACAACCCAAAATATATCTTTACAAGACGACATCCAAAACCAGGCCAAATCTAGATCACCAAGGCACCAAAATAGAACTTCAATCAAACAACCAAGATATGTTGATATCAATGACAACCATTAATGACAACAAGCAATCAACATTATTGTTGGCCTCCTACAATGATCTTAATAACTAAACCTTTACATGCATGATTCAAAGATTGGAAATCTAACCTGAATAGCCATTTCAACCATCATGAAGGTGCATTTAACTTGTCAACCCAAGGACGTGAACTTGAAATGGGTCAGCATAGTATGTGCACTAGGAACTCAAAGTAGCCATTCTATCCTATAGCTAAGGAACACACAATTCTAAAATTAAATTGTGAAAATGGATGAAACAAATGTTGAACATCAATCAATAACTATGATAAGCGGAAATACATAATAGGAATGAAAATATGAGCAACAAATAGGACACTGCTCTGTCTACTTTAGCTGCAGGAATAGTCACAAAATAAAATTCTAGTGGTTGCAGGAATAGTCGGTGCCAGATTTCTAAGTACTAAAAAGCAAGTAATACTAAACTAATGCTAAACTAAGAAGATGGATTACTCACCAAGTGGGGCCCTTTCGATAAGTATCCTCTAAAACTAATGAAAACTCATATGCTCGAACTAGAAACTTTATTTTATTCACTGTGAATCATGAGTACAAAAGAGTAATGTATCTGTATTACTAAAAACTAGAGAATGCAAGTACAATATCAAATCATGCAACCCCTTAAAGAAGGAGCATCATATCATTATTTATACTAACAACTAAACAAGGTAGTCAAATCCACAATTGGGAGGATGCCATTTAGGGAAAATAGAGGAAATGGGGGGATGGTGGTTATGCATGCATGGAATCTAGTCAAACATGCAGGTCCAAACACAGATCCAGCATAGCAATAACACCCATGCATGCTCGATCATTAAAGTCCACTACAAGGTGGTTACATTTAGTTGCATGAAGAATCTTCTACCATCAGATTCCTTTGACTTGGAGTGATTCCTTTGTTGGATGTTATGGTGCATGCCCATCTGGTAGTGTCTTCCTCAACTTGGCATATTAAATCTACATGGCAAGGTCAGTACGCATAATAACTACACATCTATAACCACTCTAAGGAACATTCATTAACCACATGCAAAATCAATATAGATAATTCACATATCATGTCAAATGTCATTAAAGCTTGTAGAGATAGGATTAAGTCCAATGTCAATGGTTTGAGGGAAACATAATGAAAATATCGACATTTAACATTAAATTCCATGACATCTACCAACAAATAAACTATAGATTCTACCCAAAATTGGGCCAAAAACTAGGTTCATCACTCCCCCCAACCTAACGTTTTGTTGGTCCTCTAGCGTGGAAGATTTGTTCTTTTGCTTGGTCAAAGCTCTGAAATTTGCAACTGATAGTTGTCCAACATCAGTGGCTATAGTGTGTGAATCAGGATCCCAATAGAATCCTCCCAATCTATCAAATTTGTTCCATCTCTTCCTTTTTGAAACAATGTCAAGCTGGTAGAATCTAAATTTTGGCATGGGCCACATGAGCATGGGTGGCTGGAATGTCAATGGAAGCCAAGACTGCCCCTGAGTTCTCCCAATCTGAATATACCTATTAATCCTTTGTAGTGTTGCAACATAATTGTGGATGGAATGAGGCTTAGTGTGCTTCAGTGCATTAGATAGAGTATTCCATCTTTATGATAGACATATTCTCATAGCTTCCTCCTTTTTTGTTGTCTTTTCCTCATACTCACTGTAAACTACCTCAATCCAAGGCATAATCTTGTTACCATAACTAGGTCTAAGAAGAATTTTGTGCCATTCTCTGTAAATATCACTTGGGTTGCTTGATTAAGCTCTAACGGTCAAAGGGATATCAGACTCCAATTTCTTATAAGCTCCATGTTGCTATTCCAAACTAATATCATTTTGTACCCAAGACATGAATTCCCTCAATTGGACATCCCCAACATATAATAGCGGGTTCCAATCATGGTCTTGAGTTACAACAAAATTATACAAATAAAACTCACAAAGCAAATTCTTCATTTCAGGGGAGGCAATTCTTTAAGCATTGAAAATTTTCATAGGAGTGTCAATAGAAGGATTCAAACCTGAGGCAATCCTTAACAACTTAAAAGAGAGATAATTCTCTTTCAGGAGCAAAGAATAGACCCTTGGAGGGGTCCTACATTCCAAAATATATGGTGCCAAAGCTGCCATATCATCCACCCTCTGCTTCAGGGTGTTAATTTATGCATCTTTATCCTCTATCTCCTCATCCTTCTTTTGAATTTCCTCCTTCAATTTCCATTTTTCCTTTCTCCATTCTTCCTCCCTTCTTTGTATTTCACTCCATAAATTCAAAATTTTTGTATGTACTGTACAACTAGGAGGATTATGAATGCCTACTAGTCTTTTTGTCAATGGTAACTCCTCATATGGCACTATATGCATGGACTCAGGTTGTCCAGTTATCTCTAGCTATAGGGGTACTATTTCTTCTTTTTCCTTCTACTGCAAGGACTCTCGTTCTTGTTCTTATTGTGGTTACAAGAACTCCTACTCTAGTTCTAGCTATTGCTATAGGACTTCTGGCTATAGTACTTCTTGCTCATGCTACAAGAAGTCCTGACTTTCCTCAAACTCTTCTGCAATGTTAGCAAGATTGACCAGTGTTATATTTGTTGCTCTCCCAAATATATCTTCTTCTTCGACATCCTCTAGCCCCATTAGAGCTGCAGGGCCCTCATGTGATGTCTCACTAGGCTTAGGACTTTCCTATGGAGGTGTACTAATCATAGGCCCAGTTGGTCTTGATTTCCTGGGAGGTTTCTCATGCTTTCCTTTGGCTGCAAGATGAACAATGTCAACCTTCCTCTTTTTAGAACTTGGCACCTTTCATTCTACAGGCTATGTTTTGTCCTTTCCTTTTCTCATTTCTACTTGTCTCTTATGTGCCCTAATTTTCATCAGAGTTTCAAGTGGAATGTCATCATCAGAATCAGAGGAAGAACTTTCTTTTTTTGAGTGCTCTATTCTAGAAGAACTAATTTCTATGGTTTCTTCTACTACAGGATGATTCACAGAAGAGCTAGCACCAGAGGTTGAAGAGTCAAGAGGGGCTTCAACCATGCTCAATTTCTTGCTAGACCTACAGGGTTGAGGTAAAGCCCTAGGTTGCAAGTACTCAAGTCTAATTTGATCAACATTTACAAATTCTTCCCAGGTTATTGTAGATACATCATGCATAATTTTCAACCAACAATTTAATTAGACAATGGTGGGAAACATAATTATTCCTACCTTTTTGGGTCTCAACCACCATGATTGAGAGAAGATTGTATAACATGTTGTGCATGTTGGAACTATAAAAAATCTGGTGTTTTTACATGATTTTTCATTCATAAATTTCTTGATTTGGTCCTACAATATGCATTTTTCATCTATTGTTTGCCATATTGTCCCATTTAATCAATCGAGTTATGCATTTTTCATGTTTGGATCCATATCAACATTGGTTCATTCATGTCTCCCTGATCAATTCTACATTTTTTGCTTGCATGAGTCTGTGTTTCCTATCAGCAAGACTCATTTAATGTCACATTGATTGAAGTTTGTTTGCAGGTGGCATTCGGCAAGACCTTTGTTTTGTCACAACAACTGGTATTCGTTCGTGGTTGGTTATTGGCATAATGTTCATCTTGTGTTGGTGACAATGGAGACATCAATTGACATATGTTATGGCTATCGGTGTAGAGTCTCACTGAATATCTTGAAGCTACAGTGACAGTAAATCAAAGGAAATGTACAATTTGGTAGGAGACTTCTTATGTCTTAGCGAGGATGAATATAACAAAGATGTTGCGCAGTGTGACTTTCTGATTTTGGTGTATGGTCATAGCGAAAGGGTCGGGTCTTGCCAAAAATATTCAATGTGGACTCCTCTCAGTGCGTGAATGACTTTTGGTGAGAGTTTTGATTTCTCTTGGCAATCTTGGTGTGCTTGACTTTCAGTATAACAACTTTCTCTACAAGACGTCTCGCCAAAGGTTGGAAGTTGTGGCAATAGTGGATCCTTGTCGGTGTAGATGTTGAAATGTCTCTGCAACCAGGAAATAACATGATGGAAACCTTCGGTATAGGTTGGGGCGATCATCGTAAGGTCTTGGCGAGTGACCTTTGGTCTCGCCGATGAAAAACAAAGTGATTTCGGTGTGAGATCGGAACTCTCTTGGTGACATAGTGTGAATCTAAAGCTTTCGGTATAGCTCGATAAATTCTAGGGGACTTCTCCCTGAGTTTGAAATGTATCAGTGACATACATAAGATAGGAGGGCTCGTTGGAAGGAGAAATGAAAGTCATGGCGAAAGCAAAATGCAGACGGGATGATAGCATTTGAATTGCCTTCGGCAGGACAATGTATCATGTTTCACTGACTGTTCGTAGGTGAACAATAGAAATAAAAATTGCTAAGGCCGACATGTATTTGCTTGATGATCATTGCAGGCCAACATTCTTTGAGCCCAAATTTTGTGTTGGGCCGACATGTGATCTCAATATGATATTTTCTTCAAATGCATGTGTATAAATAGGCATTTTTTGCAATTGTAAAAGGAGGCGATTTTAGACCAGTTATCAGTTATTCGACATAGTAGGCATTTTCTAATGGATATAGTACTATAGATTCATCAGATCAAAGACTATGATGTATGTTTTCAAATTGGAGGTATTTATGAAAGTCAATTGATGTTGCTGCACATGTCTGGTATCAATTATCTATTGAAATTAATAGAAGAATTGCTAAGTTGTCTCCAAGATGGATTCTTTCTGATTGTTTAAATTGATATGACAAGTTTGTATGCAATTTATCAGTGCACACTTGCTACACTTGTGTGACCAATTAATTGGTTCTTTCAAGTAAAGACTAAATCCTTTAAGTTAATCAAAATAATCAGAGAGATTCACTTGGATTATTCAAGTAGAGCTTAGTAATCATATTCTTGCATGTTTATACAAGTTGTAAGCATAATATGTGCCAGATAATTTGAATTTTCTCAAAAAGTGTTGCTCATCTTGATTTCATTTGACTCGGCATACCCAACAAGGAACTGGTCTCTGCACTTCACCATTTGAACTTATTCAGTTTTCTTTACATCTATTAATTGAACATTTATTTTAGGATTCAGATCAGAATATTGTTACTGTTTTCAAATTGGATTTTAATTGTTCACTCCCATCTTCCATTGTGAACAAGTTGTTATAAGAAGATTGATTATAAGTTAAGTCTACATTATTTAGAGAGGTATACCCACCCAGGTTTTGCAGCACCTAAAGAGTAGAAGGTTGAGTTCTCTTGACCTTGTCTATTACCCTAAAGCATATCAGGAGATTAGCAACCTCTTGAGGCATTCAACCTATGTTTTTGAGAGCTAAAAAATTGGCAACTCTGCTGGGGAACAATCAGAATTGAGGCCTTAATCATAGAGTTAGAAATCTAACACAAACTCTTTTGGGAACTAGAAGTATTAGGTATTTTTCTCATTTTTGATAAAAGTGATTGGTGACTCTGACAAAAAAAATTGCAGTTGTTCATCATGAATGGAAGAAGATCTTAGTACATGGGAGGTCATACTGGAGCTCCTACTGGTGGCAATAAGTGGACACATAAAGATGAAAAAGCTAATAAGGGAAAAGAAAAAAGTGAGGACATGTGCATAAAAAACAAAGGTAAAGCACCAAGAGCACATTGTGAAACATATAATGGCTATGATACATGGATAGATGATTCAAGCATAAAACTTTGTACTCCCGAAGATCAAAGAAATCTTTTTCCTTTTTGCGATTCTCAGAAACAGGCTGAGTTTGAAGCTGAACAAGAGGCTGAACGAATCAGAATTCAACATGAATATAATAAGAGGATGGAGGGTAATCACGAAACTCCTACAATAAACCATGAGCTCTCAATTTCTGATGAAGTAAAAGCACAGTTGGAATTAAAAGAGAAGAGGATAAAAGAACTAGAGGCTAAATTGTAGAAATCTCAATTTACTGATCAGACGGCTGGTGGCCCAAAGTATGTCCCACCTCACAAGTAGGGTGATCATGGCGCAAGGCCTTCCAATCAACAAAATGCTCCTCACAATTAGATAAGAAATTACTAGAGGTAGCCAAATCAGCCACCTCATATTCCCACACAGCATACAAATGTGCATCCACCTCCTGGTCAACATCATACCCCTCAGCATAATGCACAATACAATAATCCTATGCATTAGTATCAATATCCACCTACCCCTCCCCCTCACCAATACACAACAATGATCAGACAGTTTGATTTGGTAGGGTTCCATCTATGCCCTTACACTATGGATAGCAGTTGGAGAGGTTTGATTCCCAAGTTTATAGGGAGCAATGTAGTCACTACTGAAGAACATCTAAGGAATTCAAATATTTCCATTCAAGACATAGGTATGCCACATGAAGATTTGCACATGAGGTTGTTTATGATGTCACTTATTGAAGATGCTAAGGATTGGTTTAACAGCTTGCCAGCGTATTCAATTAATTCTCTCCAAGCATTTCAAAATAAATTCTTAGAACAATATGGGAATCAAAATACTCTAGATGCAACTCTTCATGAATTGGTGAGGATTCAGAAAAATCAGAATGATTCAATTTATGATTTCAACTAAAAATTCAACAAGTTGCATACTAAAGTCCCTCTTGGATCAAGGTTGCCATAATTTGTTGCATTGAGTATTTATTTAAATGCATTTGATCCTAATATAGGGTATGAGTTGAGAAGTAGATCCCCAAGAGATTTGGCTGAAGTGCAGAAGATTGCATTGCCAATTGAAAATAATAGGAAAGCTGCTGGTGTAACTAATAAAAGAGACAACCTAAGGCCTCCTCAACAAAATAATTATCAGTACAAACAAGAGAATACATATAGAAATGAGAATAGAAATGAAAGGCCAAGGTTGCATGATATGCCTTACAATACAGACTGAAAAGATGGGAAACCTGTAATAGCCAGGCCAAGAAATAAAGAGACCCCTGATCCATTGAGCAAAAAGGGAACTTATATGGTGAGTAATAATTACTTCTATGAAGTTTGTAATCAGCCACATTCTCTAGACTATTGTGTTGTAGCTCAAAGGATGCAAGAAGAGGGAATGTTGATGGAGAATAATGGAGAAGATCACAAAATTTACTTGGCTTCAGATACTTTTTACCATGTTGAGGAAGGATATTCATCTTTAGAGGATGAAGGCTATGAGTATGACGTTTCTAATCAGAAGTATAATGTCCATATGGCTGAACAACAAATCTTTTCTGATTCTGATGAAGACTACATAGAGCCACATCTTGTTGAAACGCCTGTTCAGTGCAATGTAAGGAGACTCACTAAAGATTAAATGGAGAAAATAACTGTTGCAGCAGTTGAGGATGCAAGGAGTAAATATTGGTTGAGAAACAAAAAAGTGAATGAGCTAGATGGAGTTCATGGGGGAATTTTTGTAAAAGATCAGAAGGCAACACAGGAAACTGTAAAAAAGACAAAGAACAAGTAGCATGATAAAATTGAAAAGAAGTCTGTCCAAGACGAGAAAGTTGTAGAATTACACAAGTAAATGCAAAAGTCTGATTAGCCTAGTAAAAAAGAAAAAGAAGAAAGCAAAGGAGAAGCGCCAGAACTGAAGAAGACTATTAAGACGGAAGGTTCCTCTTTTGACTTCACATAGGCGTTATCCCAGGTAAAGATGTATGTTCCACTACTTGAATTGATGGAAATTCAGGAGTACAGAGATAATGTTGTTCAATTGATTACAAATGGGAATGAAAAACACATGAATTCTGAAGTAGTCAATAGACAGGATAAGATAAATAATTCAGAAGTTTGTTTGGGTGATGTTTTAACAACATCCCCACAAGTGGATCCTTTCTTCACCACATTGCTTATAAATAATAAGTTGTTGAGGAATTTTATGATAGATTTTGGTCCTGCTATAAACATTATGCCAGTAGGAGTAATGAAATAGCTTGGTATGTGGGTTGATACATGTGAAGGGAAGTGTTATGCAATGGATAACAGACCTGTACCTGTGGTAGGCATTATGAGAGGTGTTGAAGTCAAACTAGTTACTTATCCATAGGTGGCTTATAATATAGATATAACAATGATTGATACTCCTCAATTTGGGATGCTTCTATCAAGATAGTGGACAACAACAGTTAGAGGAAATATCCAGTTTGATTTATCTTATGCTATTATTCCAGTGAATGGACAATATGTCAAATTGTAAAGAGAACCAAGAATGCATCAGCTTGTTGACTGTGTACCTCAAGATTAGATTTTTTTTTTTTGTGACATTGATCTTGGAAGTTTTAAAATTGAATCAGCTCAACCAGAATTAACCAATAGTGATCCAATTGAAAAGCATATGGCACAAAGCTGCAATGAAGTATGGAAGATTTATTTTGATGGAGCATGCAGCTAAGAAGGTAATGGCACTGGGATTTTATTTGTTTCACCTGAAGGTATTACTTTTAAATATTCATTTATGTTAGCATTTGAATGTACAAACAATGTGGTAGAGTATGAAGCTTTATTGACAGGCTTGAACATAGCTGTGAAACACAAGATTAAGTTGCTGGCTGTTTTGGGCGATTCTAAGTTGGTTGTTTCACAAATCAAATCAAAATATATAGCAAAGCACAAAAGATTAAAACAATATAGGAATGTTGTATGGGATACAATTGAATTGTTTGATGCTTTCTCTATTGAGTGGATTGATAGGTCAAAGAATATAGTGGTTGATTTTTTAGTAAATGTGGCACTGAAAAGAGATGACATCACATTGGCTGGGGTATCACAGATTGAGTTTAAGACAAGGCCTGCTATGCTTGATAACATTTATAACTGGAAAGTTTTCAATAATGATACTAATCTTTTGAAATTCCTCAATTGTATAGATTAGTATGAGACCCAGGAAATTGACTTTAATGCTTTTTTTGAAGAAGTGGATGGGAAGCAAACAATGTTTGGAAAGGAAATATTGCAGCTCAAAACAAATAAACTTCCCAAGGGTCTAGTGGCATTGGAGAGGCTGTATGATGGAAATGATAGATCTCTAATGAAACAAATGCCAGTCAGAAGAGAAGATATTGAAGAAGTCAACTTCTCTCAAAGATAATTATCCTTTACCCAATATGGAGGCTATATTGCATAAGGTGAATTGCTATCCATGATGGATGGGTTTTCTAGATACAATCAGGTTAAATTCAAGGAATCCAAGCAATACAAGACAACATTTACAACTCCTTGGGGAACATATGTATACATACGAATGCCAATTGGTCTCACTAATACTGGAGCCACTTTTTAATGGGCTATAGATGTAGCAATTGCTGATTTGATTAATGCTATCATGGTGGTGTATCAAGATGACCTAACTGCTTATTCAAAAAGGGCTGAAGTTCATGTGCAACATCTGGAAAAGGTATTTATTAAAGCTCTTGAATACGGTATTAGTTTAAATCCAAAGAAGTGTCATTTTGCAGTCACAGAGGGTAAGCTCTTGGGGCATATTGTTTCAAAAGAGGGAATTAGAATAGATCCTAAAAGGGTTGAAGCTATTGATAAAATTCCTATTCCCAAGACTGTCAAGGCAATACAGTCATTCTTTGGACAAATTAATTTTGTTAGGAGATTTGTTTCTAATTTTGCTGAGATCATTAAGCCCATATCAAAAATGTTGAGGAAAGGACAAAAAATGGACTAGACTACTGAGGCTTTAGATGCTTTTATGTCTATCAAAAAGGCTATCAAAGAGGCTCATGTTCTTAAATCTCTAGACTTTGCAAATCCCTTTCAGATATTTTCATTTGCGTCAATGCACACTATTGCTATTGTTATGTTACAAAAGAATGAGGATGGTTATGAACAGCCTGTGTCTTTCTTTAGTAAGTCTTTACAAGGGTCTAAGCTGAAGTTTGATATAATGGAAAAACAAGCGTTTGCATTGGTAAAGGCCACAAAGGCATTCAGACCATATCTTGTTGGAGCAAAGGTGATTGCTTATGTCCCTCATGTTGCTGTCAAGGATATTTTGACACAATCTAAAGTTACAGGGAAAAAATGTAGATGGATCAATAGGATTCAAGAATTTGACATGGAAATACAGATTACTAAGCTGGTAAGAGGCCAAGGCTTGGCTAGGCTAATGACAGAAACTAATATTGATGCATATCAGATCTGCAATGTTGAGGAAGGGGTTACAATTGTAAGCATTGAGCACACTCCTTGGTATACTGATGTTATGCACTATCTTAAATACATGAAGTGCCCAAATGGATTGAGTGACAGCCAGAGGATAACTTTGAAGTTGTAGGCATCCAAATATGTTTTTATGGATGGCGATCTATTTTGGAAAAACAAAGATGGCATATTATTGTTATGCCTGGATGAGTCATAGGCCAAGCATGTTTTGAAGGAAATGCATGAAGGAGTTTGTGGAGGTCATTATTCAGCAAAGAAAACTGCACACAAAATTCTTAGGGCTAGGTATTATTGGCCAAAGGTCTTTAATGATTTTTTTTCACATGTGAGAAAATGTGAAGCTTGCCAAAAAATTTCTAGAAAATTGATGTATCAGGGTGCTTTGCCACTTCGACCTTTGTAGGCTGATGCCCCTTTTCATCAATGGGGAATTGATTTCATTGGAGAGATATAGGAGAAATCAAGCGGAGGACATAGATGGATACTAGTTGCCACTGATTATTTTACAAAGTGGGTGGAGGCAATCCCAACCAGGCAGGCTACAAGTAAAGTTGTAACAAACTTCCTGATGGACAACATTATCACCAGATTTGGTACACCATGGAGGATAATCACAGACAATGGGATGTGCTTTAGATCAGATGAATTCAAAGGTTTTTGTAATAAGTATGGCATTACCATTTCTTATGCAGCTCCTTATCATCCACAAGCCAATGGTCAAGCAGAGTCCAGCAATAAGAATTTCTTGAAGATTATAAGGAGTATACTGGGACAGATTAAGAAGGCTTGGGATTCAAAGTTAAAATTGGCTGTGTGGGATGACAGAGTCACTATGAAAAAGGCAATTGGAAAGTCTCCATTTGAATTAGTGTATGGAGCACAAGCCAGGATGCCTCTGTAGAATTTGTTGCCAGTCTACAAGTTTGTCTTACTGGAAGATGTGGAAGTTCCTGAGCCCATGGAAGAGAGAATGGAGCAACTTGCTGAACTAGATGAAGTAAGGAGAGAGGCCCAAAGTCAAAACATAAAGTTACAGGCACAAATGAAGTATCTATTTGACAAGAAGGCAAAGAATAGAAAATTTGAAGTAAATGATTTGGTGTTCATGTGGAATGCAAGGTGTCAGGAGAAATGAAAGCATGGTAAATTTGAAGCTCTTTGGCTGGGACCTGTTGATGCGTGTTTTATGAAACAACAAACATTCTAGAATAAAGTGTCAAAGACACTCTATCCCCTCTTGAAAAACTACTTCGTATGCTAAGATTGTAAGTAAGATCATATGGTAATTCCAATGTTTAAGATGAGTGTGGATGAGCTCTGTGGTTGATGTGATATGCTGGTAACACAAAGGGACTTATGCTAGGCTTCTTCAATTCACAATGAAGGTTTAGACAATGAAGATCTATGGTTTGGGTCATGGATCAAACAAACTGAAAAAGGAGATAAGGGTTTAGAAGTTCTAATCTACTCCTAAGAATTCAAGAGACGGTATTGACTTGGTGGAACCAATAACCACGCTTTGCTTTGCCATGCTCAATGAAAACTACACAAAGGGGGGTACAATCTTCAAGGGAATGTGCTTATGATTTTCATAACATGAATAACTACCATCAAATCGAACAATAATTATCTAGACAAAAGTTAAGCATCCACAAAATAAGCTTAGGCTAACTTTACGCATTGAATGAAAATCATCCATTCAAAGAAAGTATGAGCAAAAAGTTTCACCATAAATCAATACTTATCAAATCTTGCATTCATCTAACATACATGAAATAAAATCTAAACTATGATGAGGGATAAGAACCATAACAACTCCAAAATAAGAGAAGTAATCACCATCAGAACAATGCATGAATTACTTATTACTTTGGAAATCTTACAACAATTGCTTATCTCAACATGTTTTCCAACATGCTCCCATGCTTTACAAATGAGAGGGTGATCTCAATTTATAGGCTCCCCAATTACAATTCAATGGCCAAGATTGATTCAGGATCAATGATTGAGATTACAAATAAAACCCTAATTAGGGTTTGCTACCCCTCGACCAATGAGAAAATTACATTCTAGGACACTTGTCCTTTTTGCTAAATATGAACCAATAGTAAAATAGAAAGTTGTTGCATGTTGATTTGGAATGATTTTATTGGTTGGAAGATGATGAGGTGCCACCTCAACATGCTGGATGTCTTCCTTGATCGCTACATGCTTGCATTAGAATATTTTTTCCTACCAATGATTCTGTCCTTTGTGCTTTGATCTTGGATTACTTTGGCTTCTTCTTCTCTCCTCGACTTGGAGAACCTATTTATACTTGAAGTTCTTAAGTCTTTATTCCTGGATTTCTTTTGGAATTCCTTCACATGCCTTGAATTTGGAGAGGAAATCCCTTGTGTTTCTGCCACAATGGAGGAAATTGGAACTTTCTCCATGGAGAATTTCCCATACTTAGCCAAATTTTGGCTACTCAATTTCATTTTGTAACATCTTCAAGATTCTAACCATTTTTGTGCTCAAATGAACTTCACCGGTGGATTTGTCTTCAATTTTGAATTTGGCTTGTGTAAGTTGGATGTACTTGACGATGTGCCTGCCGTTGTCTTCATGATGCCAAATTCTTTGCAGACTTCCTGTTGGTCTTGCCATGTGCAAGGGTGGACTCCCCAAGTTTTCTTTCATCTCCCTTCAAGTCAGAATTTACATTTTCTTTTCCATTTTCCTCTTTGAAGATTCGCCTTGTGTAGTCATCCACCTGCAGTAAAATAAAGCAAATTTCTTTCAGATTTTCTCTCTTCTAAAGATAACTTTTTAGGATAAGCTTTGAAATATTTTTTATAAATTTCATTTTCAAGCTTTCAATTTTTTCCAAAATGGCTAATTTATTTGATTTTATCTTTATTTTATTTAGCCATGGAAAAAATTATTCATCAATCCCAATGTTGGATGAAGAATTTCATTTTCTCTCTCCTGAATTCTAGCTCTGAAGCTAAATTTTTAACACTCTCTCTCTTGAAGTCACAGTGAATTTTGTGTCGAATTTATCATTTCAAAGCAAATTTCATATTATCTTTGCAATTTTTATCTTGGCATGAGCATATTCCATATTTAACTCTTCATTTCTATCTCCCAAAATTGGACTTCTCATTGTTTGCCATACCCTCTCTCTACAAGTTGGACTTGGCGAACGCTTTTCCATGGCGGACTTCAAATGTTGGAGGACTTCCTGTAAAATTATTCATGTCTCTCTCTTGAAGTCGAACCCCTTATCAAGTCTTCCATATTCTCTCTTCCCTCTAGATGTTCCATGCCTTAGACAAATTTTATCATATTTGCTAGGCGAACTTTCAACTTTCTTTTCCATGTGCTCTTGATGGTCTAGGCGAACTTTGAGAATCCTTTTTCAACTCCATTTCTCCAAGTTCAGACTTTGCACGTGCTTTGTCACTTTTCTAAGTGCCAAGGTAGGACTTTCCTCTTGTCTGGACATTCTCACCATTCATTATGGTAGACTTTGGAGACTTCCATTTTAAATGTAAGGTAGACTTCAAGAAGTTCTTGCCATTGCCTTGGGCAAATTTTTTCTTTCCAATTTCATTTTGCCATAATTTTCTTTCCATCCAATTTCATTTGGCCATAATTTTCTTTCGTCCAATTTTATTTGGCCATAATTTGCTTTCATCCAATTTTATTTGGCCACAATTTTCTTTCGTCCAATTTTATTTGGCCATAATTTTCATTCCATCCAATTTCATTTGGCCATAATTATCTTTCGTCCAATTTTATTTGGCCACAATTTTCTTTCATCCAATTTTATTTGGCCATAATTTTCTTTCGTCCCATTTTTTTGGCCATAAATTTTATCGTCCAAAGTCTTTGGCAAAATTTATTCCATCTTCCTAGAATGTTTGGCCAAATTTTCTTAGACATATAAATGCTGGACTTAGAAGAATTTTCTTTCTTTTCACACATGGCGAATTTTCAAAGTAACAAGCATATTTTTTTTAAAAAAATCCAACATTCATACTTAGGAAAAAATTTTAATTTTCTTACTCCTCTAAGTATGGCAGACTTGCTAGTTGATTAGGCCACTTAATTTATTTCCATTCTCTCATGCCAACACCCCATGGACTAGGCGGATTTCACTAAGTGTTGAGCTATTTTCCTTGGAGCGGACTTCACACATTTCCATGCCACTTCTTAGGGCGGACTTGGCCAATATCTTTGCCACTTTGGGGCGGACTTTGCTTGCATCCATGCCATTTCATGCTTTGGCCAAGGGCGGACTTGCCTTGTTTCCTTGCCATACTAGGGCAGACTTTACCCAATTTCATGCCACTCCACATTTTGGCTAAGGGCGGACTTAATGTCATGTCTTGCCATACATCTCTTTTTTGGGCGGACTTTGTATATTCCCTTGCCACCTTTCGGGCAGACTTCATTAAATGTTGGGCCATTCAAGGGTAGACTTCAGCTCTTTTCTTTCCATTCAGCTGGGCAGACTTCAGCTCTTTCCTTGCCATATAGCTTTTGACGAAGGGCGGACTTCATTAGTTTTCTTGCCGTTGAGGGGCGGACTTCACCTTTAGCCATGCCATTTTCCTTCTGGTTGAAGCTTTTTTACATTAATTTCTCCTCTCTCCATGCTAGTTGAACTCCATACTTAAGCAAATTCATCATGAATTTTAGTCTCCTCCATGAATTCTCCAGATTTCCTCACTATTCTCTTTGATTTGTTGACTAGTTTTTCAGATTATTCACCATTTTTCTATGATTTCTTGACTGATTTTTCCAGATTTTTTTTATTTTCACCATGAATTTCACAATTTTTCAAATCGATTTTCTAAGAGTTCTGTTGAGTTTTTCGAACTGCTGAGTGGATTTTTGAAATTTGGGACCCTTTCCAAATATAGAAACTTTCTAAAAATAGAAATTTTCCAAAAATAGCAACTTTCTAAAAATAAACCCTAAAAAAATAGGGATCTCAGAATTGCTCAAAAGTGCCAAAAAAGTAGGTCCTAAAAAATAGGGGGCTAGAGTGAAAACCGTAAAAAGTAGGAGGTGTCAGATTTGACCGAAATGACAGTTGATCTTTGTCTCCTAGGCCTTGTATGCACAATGGTGATGCTTGCATGATGATCCAAGCTCAAATTTTTTCACTTGACTCGAGTGACCATTCCAAAACTTTAACCCCTCATTGCAAAAAGATTGGTGATAAGCAGTTGCGATGCCAAGGAAAAACCAAAAAGAAAAAAAAAAATGAAGGGTCCCCATTCGCAATGGGGCAATGTGTGAAAAGGTCACAACATCTAGTGCCAACTTGAATAAATGTTCCTAAACATTTCAAGGATAGAACCCACTTCAAACCCAGAATCTTAGATTAATTCTAACTAACTTACCCTTTGGCAAAGAAGAGTTCTCAAAAGGAAAGAGGAATCCTAAATTGTATCAAGACCCTTTGATGAGCCCAAAATATGCTCATAATTTGGATATCATGGTGTACTTTTAATACCTTTACTTCTGTTGATTATGGTTGTTTAACTCTCTTGAAACCTTTTATTGGGGGATATCATGTGGCAATACACTTTCATGTTCCTATAGCCTATCATGTTGACATGTCTATATTTATTACCCTATTTGACTTCCCAAATGATTAGTATAACACATGTAGTTTTTGAATGATGAAATAGATTTAAATATGTGATTAATGAATGGATATTGTGTATGTGCCATGCGCCTTTTCTTTCACATCTATTACCTTGTGTTTCACAGGTTGTTGAAGAAAGTATGATTGAGTCAAGCGCGGCCAATCTTGGCCTTGCAGTAAAGTCCATTTCCTGCACAACTTCAAGGAAGCTCTGGTGAAGACTCTTTGACTGAAACTGTTGGGAAGGATTTTAAATGACATTTAATTTAGAAAGAGTGGAGTGCTATATTCTCTCTAGATCGGGTTGAATGGATAACTCATTTATGAAGTCTGTTCCTCAATTTCAGGATACATTTCATATCCACATCTTTCTCTGTTGAGTTAGTTAGTTAGTTGTTCTCCTGATTTAAAAATAAGTGTTCCTCCTGTGCAGGTGAACAAAGAAGGAGATTGGTAGATAGATAGAGAAGCAGATTATCTAAGAGTTAGAGTTATAATATGAATCAGAGTTTTTGTTAGTTTTTTGAAGCAGAACAATCAATGTAAATGATTTCATGTTATGAATAAAAGTTGATGGAGTTATGAGCACAATCTTCTGTGTAAATTAGTCGATGCTTGCTAAGGGGGCCCACTTAGTAAGTATCTGTAGGAGCATAGTTGTTTATCTTTTGTTAATTCAAATTAGATTTTATTTTAGAAGTTTCAGCACAAGCTCAGTCCTATACTATTTCTGCAGCATTGGGAATCCATCCCTGTGTTTGTTCCTGCAGCATAAGGCTAGTTTATAGTTTGTCTCTCAATTGTAGCTATTATGATTTCTACTTTGGTTAGATTATAATTGAGTTAAGAGAACTTTGTATTACCTTCCTGTAGCATAGATAAAATTTCTTTTCAAGTGTTTATTTTCAGTAGGTTATGACTAAAACTGGTTCTTAGTGCACAATAGTGCCACTCCATTTAAAGTTTATGTTCCCTAGTTTGACAAGTAAATGAACGACCAAGAAGAGGTATTAGTCACCTACTGGAATGTCCAATTCCCAAGATAGGTTTTGCCATGATTTTCATATCCTTTTGTGGGTGTGACCATTTTTGGCGCCATTGCTAACGATGGTGTCAATCTATGAACCTACTATAGTCATTGTTAGTAGTAGTTTTTCAAGTATATTCAAAATATTTTAAAATACCATCTATTTTCATTGCATGCATAGAAGGAGAGACGCTCAGGGAAGATTTCTCCCCAACGTGCCATTCATTGCTAAGAAAACTGACCCAGCTTATAGCCTATTTGAAGATGAAGGAGACTTAGATATTGACCCATTTGCTAAAGGTCTGTGTGTTGACTTGCTATTCGGCCCATTTGATGAAGAACCTGAAGAAAATCCATTTGCTCCTATACTTGGTCAGGTGAACATGGCACGTAATCCACCGAATCAACCTCCTGCTTTTGAATTCCCCATTATTCCTCAACAAAACAATGACAACCTTAAGAATATCCCTTCTTCATTACTTCCCAAGTTCTATGGCTTAGTTACAGAAGACCCAGAGACCTTCTTGTTTGAGTTTGATATCCTCTATCGTAGTTATGACTACAGTTCAGATGCTCACAAACTAAAATTGTTTCCTGCTACCTTGAAGGAGGGAGCTCTCATATGGTTCATGAGTCTAGGAAGGGGTGTTGTCGATATTTGGGCAGCCATGCAAACAAAATTTCTTGAGAAATACAAGGAATATTGTAAGAGTGGCAGTAGAGGTGATGATATATTCTGAATTCAACAAAAGGAAGATGAAAGTCCGGAGGATTATATATCAAGATTCTTGTTTTCTCTAAAAAAGAATTCAGACCATACTCTTAATGAAGAATCTCAGAAATTGCTTTTTCTAAGGGGAATCAATGATACTTGTTAGATGCTTTGGACCTGATGGGAGGCGGTGATATCACTCAAGCATCTTGGAATGATCTCATAAAGATATGTCTCAATTACTCTCGAGCAAACGTGAAGAAGGGTAGAGGTCATCAAGCTACAGTGGGAAAGTCTTCTTCCAGCAGAGTTTCCCGGATGGAGATCACAAATTTGTTGTCTGATTTCAAGCAGGACATCATAAATAACATGGCTACACAGTTGGATACCATGCAAGCTCGTAAGAAACATGCGGAGGCTGAGGCAATCTTGGCTGAGTTCTGTCCACATTGTAGATAGAAGAAACATGATTGTAGATGCAAGTTGGTGGCCAATATGGAGGCTAAACAGTTACCTAATGATTTTAAGATGATAGAAGGTGATGATGACCAAGTCTTCTTTGTTGCACAAAGGAGACCATGGGTTCCAAGACAAGGTATGCCTCAAGATCCTTTGACTTTTGGTAATCCTTACTCTAATTATAATAACCAATGATAACCTACATATGGCCCACCTCCACCTTGAAATGCTCCTCAACCATACTGGCCTAACTATCAGAGCCCTCAATGGCAACCCCCTCAAGGAGGTTAAAAGCACCCACAAGGACAATGGACTCCACCTCCAGGTAACTGGCAGCAGAACCCTCAATGGAGAGGTCCTAAGCAATGGCAGAACCAACCCCCTAGATTTTTGTAGTCTTAGCAGCCACAACCTCCAGCCCTTATGCCTCCTCCTACAGCTCCTGCAACACCTGCAGCAAATACTAGGCCTCTAAAACAAATGCCTATGCCTACTCAACCATTGCCAATCCCAATAATAAGCAGTAGTAACAAAAACAACCTATGTATTCTGCAGAAGTAAACCAGTATCCAACTTATGCCCTGAATGTCAATGATATCCATATTAGGTCTAGAACCACTCTCCCTGCTACACAGCCACCTGTAATAACAGAGATTCTAGACTCTGTTGCTGAACAACCTACTGATCATGTAGAAGATATACCTGTATCAACTACTGCCTCTAAAGAACCTATCCTGCAACCTTAGGCTACACCACCTTTTCCTTAGAGATTGCAGATTACTACACCCAAGACCATTGAAGAACCCACCTCTGATATTTTGGAATAGCTAAAGAATGTACAAGTCCAAATTCCTCTTTTTCAAGCTATTAAAGATGTTCCAGTTTATGAAAAATTCATTAAAGAGGCTTGTTTAAAGAAACAAGGAAGAAAGAAAAAGGACCCCCAAACTATCCATGTCCTATGACAGTTAGCCTATATTATGTTGGGGAAAGTTTTCATTCCAAAATATACTGATCTTGGAAGTCCTGTAGTAAAAATAAATATCAATGGTCAAGTAGTAAGAAATGTTTTGGTTGACCTTGGTGCAGCCATTAATGTGATGACCAAGCACACTATGGAGTATTTGAATATTCCAAACATTCGGTCTACACCGACTGTCCTGTAGCTTGCTGATAGTTCCACGGTTACACCTGATAAAGTGATAGAAGATGTCATTGTCACCCTTGAATCTTGGGAATACCCTGTTGATTTCACCATATTGTCCATTAAAGCAACCTTATGAGGATATCCTATTATCTTAGGCCAACCTTGGTTAGCTACAGCTGATGCCCTTATAGGATACCGTTCAGGAGACATGACAATTTTTGATGGTCAATCAAGGAAGAAATTGGCTTTATACCCACTTGCACAACCTCTGTTAGATTTGTCTCAACTAGTTTGGCTAGATCTAGGAGAGGATTCTGAAGAAGTCAATTCATTAGCTTAGTTAATGATGCTACGAGCTGATCCATTTTCCCAGCTTCAGAGTGAAGATAACTTGCTTCTCCACATTTTGCAGTTTAGTGGGCCTAATGGTGGAGAACTTGTGCTCTTGACAGAGAGGTCACAAGTTCAAATCCTGTAGGGGGTAGGGTATGTACACCTTGTATTGTGGAGCATGAGTTAGGTGCCTCCCCCATATTGGGGGAGTATGAGGGCCTCGTATTGTGGAGCATGAGTTAGGTGCCTCCCCCATATTGGGGGAGTACGAGGAGTCCCATATACTCATGGTATCGTGGACTTTAAAAAGGACCTTTACCTTTACCTTTACCTTTTTTAGTTCTGGTTTGAATAGCCCATCTACTTTGGACAGCCGTTCTCAGCAATGTTTCCTGTAGCAACTGGATCCTGAAAGCCATCATGATTTGCTATTATGTGATATACAGGCACCACCTTTATCAGCAACCTCAATAAATGATCTCACCAAACAGATAGAAGTATCTCTAGGCCGTTGTCTACATATTAATAATAAGTTGCCTCCGCCTCAACAAACTGCCCTAGCCACAATGCTGCAAGCCCACAAAAGAGCTTTTGCATGGGACTATGGGGATATGAGGGGTTTAGACCCAAAACTCTGTACACATCACATATATATTGACAGTGACTTCAAACCTATCAGGCAACCTCAAAGAAAAATTAATCTGGCTTTGAGAGAAATTGTTAAAGAAGAATTATAGAAAATGTTAGCAGCTGGATTTATCTACCCAATCTTTGATAGTCGGTTTGTTTCCCCATTGGTCATTGTTCCTAAGAAAGAAGAAAAATAGAGGGTATGTGTAGACTACAAAGAGCTCAACTTGGCAACAAAGAAAGATTACTTTCCTCTTCTATTCATTGATCAAGTTCTAGATAATTTAGTTGGAAAAAAGTACTTCTCATTCTTAGATGGCTTCAGTAGGTACAATTAGATCAAGATTGCTCCCGAGGATCAAGAAAAGACTACTTTTACATGCCATTGGGGAACATTTTCCTATTTAGTTTTACCTTTTGGTCTCTATAATGCTCCTGCAACTTTCCAGAGGGCAGTCATAAGTATCTTCTTAGACATCTCATATAATTACATGGAAATATACATGGATGACTTTACTATTTATGGTATGGTGCTTGAGGAAGCTCAAGCCAACTTGGAGAAAGTACTACAGAAATGTGAAGATCACAACCTATCACTGAATAGTCAAAAGTACTTCATGATGATGCAGGAAGGAATAGTACTTGGTCACTATATTTCTGCTGCCGGAATTCAGGTTGATCCTGCTAAGATTGAAGTTATCTCTAAGCTACGCTCTCCTACCAAGCAAAAAGAGGTACAGAGCTTTCTAGGTTATGCCGGATACTACAAAATATTCATCAAGGACTTTAGCCAAATAGCAGGCCCTTTATATAGTCTACTGAAGAAAGATGCAGATTTTTCCTAGACAGAGGAATGTGAAAAAGTATTCCTTGACTTAAAAGTCTCCCTTACATAGGCACCTATTCTGAAAGGACCTAATTGGTCACTTCCATTTCATATTCATACTGATGCATCGGATTATGCCATTGGCGTGGTGTTAGGGCAGAAGGATGGTTCAATAGAATAGACACTCTATTACATACGCAAAAATATGCAAGGGGCTAAATTGAACTACACTATTACCGAAAAAGAAATGTTGGCAATCATTTATGCCCTCAATAAATTCAGGCATTATATCACTGGTTATCAGATATTTGTTCATACTGATCATGCTGCAATCCGGTATCTCATGAACAAAACCACAATATCTGGGAGACTGGCAAGATGGTTATTGCTAATGCAATAATTTGACATTACAATTGTGGAAAAACTAGGTAAAGCTAATGTAGTTTCCAATTTCCTTTCTAGACTTCAAAGGCAAGATGACTCTGTAGTTATTGAAGACTCCTTTCCTAATGAACACCTATTTGCAATCAAGATTATTCACCCATGGTATGCTGATATAGCAAATTATCTGGCCACAAGAAGAAATCCTCCTCAATTCTCCCCTAAGGAAAAGAGATTATTGGTAGAAAAAGCTTTAACTTCTCTTGGATTGTAGATTGTGTGTTTTATACATGACCCGATCAAGTTATGAGAAGATGTGTACCAGAAGAGGACACTCATGATATACTGCATGCTAGCCATGATGAGCCGTGTGGTGGACACTTTGCTGCCAAAAGGACAGTGATGAAAATTTTAAATACTGGTTACTATTGGCCAACTTTGCATAGAGATGTAGCCAAATATACCAGGAGGTGTGACAGATGCTAGCGGATGGGAAGACCAACTCGATCTGATGAGATGCCTCTATTTCCACAAGTTGTAGTTGCACCCTTCGACAAATGGGGACTAAATTTTGTAGGACCAATTGATCCACCTTCCAATGGTAAGTCCTACATCCTTGTATGCATAGATTATGTCACAAAATGGGTAGAGGCTAAGCCTATGAAACATGCTAGGGACAATAAAGTGGATGAATTCCTTTATGAGGGAATATTTACTAGGTTTGGTGTTCCTAGAGAAATAGTGATAGATCAAGGAACACAATTTACTTCTACACTTATTACAGCTTTAGTCAATGAATATAATATACGGCACAGGAAATCCACTCCTTATCACCCCCAGGCCAATGGCCAAGTTGAAGTCACAAATAGGGACATAGAAGCCATTTTGACTAAAACTATAGATTTGCATAGGAAGGACTGGGCCACAAGGTTACCAAAAGCTATATGGGCCTACCGTACTACCTGGAAGACTGCTACATGATATACACCTTTTGAAATGGTGTATGGTAAAATAGTCATGATGCCAATAGAGTTTAAACATAAGACTCTCAGAATAGCACTAGAGATGGATATGGATTTAACAAATGCACAAAAGGACAGAATCATGTAGCTCAATGCTCTAAATGAGCTCTGAAAGAATGCCATGAAACACACTGAGATGATATAGAATCAGAGAATAAGGTGGCATGATAAATACATTAAGGAGAAGAAATTCAAAGTAGGAGATCGGGCCCTACTTTATGACTCACGATATAAGGACAGTCTAGGAAAATTACAAACTAGATGGTTGGGCTCGTATGAAATTGAGAATGTATTTGCTAATGGTTCAGTGCAACTTGTTACAATTGATCCTATTAAATTCAAGTTGTTAGTTAATGGACACCGCCTCCGGTTGTACCATAAACCAGTCTCAAAAGAAGAATTCATGTAGCAGTTTGTTCAGGATCCTGCCACTAGTTCTCCTGCAACTGAAGGCTTTAGCCTTCCTTCTGCAGCTTCTCCATGATTTTCTAATGCATGCTCATAAGAAAGGTTTCCTTTTAAGGGAACCCCTTTTCTTCATTTCCACTTGTCGCCACATTTCACTTTTTTATCTTCCGTACCATCCATCCATTCCATTCGTTCATCTCGTCCGTCCACCTCATCCATCCACCTCATCCATCTACACTACCCCTAATTATGATCTTTTTCCCAACTTTCATCTCATGCCAAAGCCATCAACTTTCTCAACATGTACAAACATTTAATGAAAGGTACGCAATATCTTTTGATTATCACATTTTTAATTTATTTCATTTTATTCATTTACTGCACCGTCTGTATCAGTCATTATTACTCGATTTTTGCCTATTCCCTAGTACATGTGAGGACACATGTCATACTCTAAATAGGGGGCAAGATAATCCACTTTTTAAACTTGTCATTTCACTGTTGTCACAACTGCTCAGATAATCTTTCTTTATTATTTTTCTAGTACTTTCCAAATATGATCGCATGTCTTTTTCATTGCATGTTTTTCATTGAAAATCACATTCAAAAACTGCTTGTTTAAAAAGTTCATTTTTGGAAAAGAAGAGAAAAGTGACGGCAAAATAGAAAAGAACCAGAGCAGAATAAGGGAAATTATTGATTTTCAGAAAAGAGTTGAGTTCAACTAAGACAAAACTATGAACATGGGTGGTCAGCTGGTTAGGCATGAGCCTATAGCTCATAAGTTGTTAATGCAAAATCCTCAAACGACCCAAGCATTCAGCCTTTGTAGTTGGCTGAATTACTTTTTGAGTTTAGATGCTTTTAATGAGGAGGCTGTAGGCGAATTTTTGAGAACCCTTTCTAAAGGGGAGGCTATTGTATGGGGTCTAACAGTTGTTGCAACTAAAGAAAGAATTGCAGAAGTAACCAGGCTCCCAGCCGTTGGAGAAAATTTTTCCTTAGATGCTGCCTCTGCAAGGGCAGAATTTTCAATACCCATTGATGGAGCTTTGGAGGTCTCAAAATAGGGATGCAAGTGAGTGTCATTGCCTCCTCCATACCCAGAATACACTGCTTTCATAATCAAGTATTTAACTTGTGAAGGCCATTTCTACTACCTACATTCTTACCACTTCAAATTGCTAAGTCGTATGAGGCATAGATTAGTTGTTAATGTTTCAAACTTTTTGTTAAACTTTCTAGAACAATGTGCCCATGGAACCCAATAGGGGAAAGATAATTCTATTGCTCACCATAGTCTCATAAAATTGTTGATTACACACTCTTTGAGAGATGTATCACCTCTTTCCTCTCAAGAATTTGTTGTCCAGAAGAGCCTGCAACGTCTAGAACCCCCTAGGGCACTTACTCCATAGTCTCAGAAAAAGAAAGAGGAAATAGCGTCCACTAGTAGGAGAACAAGGTAAGCACCATCTGCTACTATAGCACCTGGTCCTGTAGCTCTCACACCTGATTCCTCTGCCCGGATGCAAACTAGGGTTGCCAGTAGGAGAGAGAGAGGAAAAGCAAAGGCCGGAGAGTCATCTAGGGCAGAACAAACCCCATAATCTGACCCCCGTTCTCAAAAAAGGAAACGTTATTCTCTTGTAGCTTCTTCCCCTGCAACATTGTCTCCTACAGCAACACCTATTGCCATTACTAGTTCACCATCATCCTCTGAAAAGGTAGAACCTTCTTGGAAATTCAAAAAGAGGAAGGCTACGAGAGCACCTCCTACAGCCGCAACATTGCCAAGAAGAGTTTCCACCAGAACACAATGTAAAGTATCCCCTGCTTCACCTCATCCTAATGTTATTATAATTTCAGAAGAATCTAGAGAGTCTGAATGTGATGTTTCTCAAAATGTGTCTAAAAGTGTTGCACATAGTTCATTTGTTATTCTTGAAGATGAACAAGTTGAGACAAGGGAAGTTGAGCATAATGAAAAGGGAGTACCAAGTCTTGATGACTTGGTTGTTGCGGCTATGTAGATTTCAGAGGAAGCACAGTCTTCTTCACTGCAGCAACAAGAATTTATCCGGCAGCAAGAGGAAGAACATACTGAACCGTTGGAAGTGGTCAATGAAGCCTCAATTCCCCCTACAACTTGTCAAGCCATTATTGTTTATAAGAAGACATTTTTAATTGAATTTTTGGAATATGTCAAAGCTACATGGAAACCAGTTACATTACAAACCCTGACTTTCTGCCACCTAGCCAAGACTAAAATGCAATAGAGTCTTTGGGAGGAGGAAAAGAAGAAACTAAAAAAGAAAATTGAAGAGCAGAAACTGGAAATTCAGGAGTTAAAAGAGAAGATGGATGAAATGCTGAAGGTAACTGGTCAAATTATGGAATGTAGACCACCACCCAGAGTTTATGCTTTGTGCCTCAAAGAACAGTTCTTGTGGTTCCAACTGATGAGGATTTCTAGAAATCAGGATCCTATTCTTCACACTGCTGGAGAATTTTATGATGCATATTAGGCAACCCCTAATTGGCTCAAAAATTCTTTGTGTGAATTTTACTTGCATGGCTTCTTAATTATTTGAAACAGAGTGGAATCCCCTTCTATATATTGGTGACATCCATTTGAGATCACTTATGTCTTGGGCAGAAAATGAAGCAAATTATGGCAGGCAATGGGAAACATATGAAGAGGCCAAAAGGAACGAGCCTGTTCCATTGCGTTCTGAGAGTTCAGACCCCCGCTCAATGCTGAAAAGCTGGCTTACTCTGGCATATGGTTTTAATAATGATACAACCATAATGAAAATATTTGATCTCAGAAAATAGGTATATGATGAATTTTAGGAACAATCATACTCGTTTTGGAGACTGTCATACTCCAGAATTGAAAAGAGGTGGGAAAGATTAACTGTTGGGTTAAGAAAGTCTGAACCTCACAGTCCACTAAATTTTACAACAGCTCTTAAATGATCAAGCAAATACATACAACTAGGACTTGAAAAGAGATTTGAATTATGGATGCCATTAACATTTAGACCTCTTGTGCTAATGTGGCCCCTTTATCCTTACCAGGCTACAAATCTTAATGAAGACACAAAAGCCCATAGATATGAAAGGTGGCAGAGTTACAGAGGCTTTTGTTACAAATTTGGAGTTCCATTTTAGGGTCATTCCTCAGCCATTGATTTCAGAGAGACCACCAGGAAGTTTAATGCTGGAGGACCAACATTGGTTTAAGTAGGGGGCAAAATGATGAGCCCAAAATATGATCATAATTTGGATATCATGGTGTACTTTTAATACCTTTACTTTTGTTGATTATGGTTGTTTAACTCTCTTGAAACCTTTTATTGGGGGATATCTTGTGGCAATACACTTTCATGTTCCTGTAGCCTATCATGTTGACATGTCTATATTTATTACCGTGTTTGACTTCCCAAATAACTAGTATAACGCATGTAGTTTTTGAATGATGAAATAGATTTAAATATGTGATTAAAGAATGGATATTGTGTATGTGTCATACACCTTTTCTTCACATCTGTTACCTTGTGTTTCATAGGTTGTTGAAGAAAGTATGATCGATTCAAGTGCAGCCAATATCGACCTTGTAGTAAAGTCCATTTCCTGCATGACTTCGAGGAAGCTCTGGCAAAGACTCTTTGACCGAAACCATTGGGAAGGATTTTAAATGACATTTAATCTAGAAAGAGTGGAGTGCTATATTCTCTCTGGATCGGGTTGAACGGATAACTCATTTATGAATTTTGTTCCTCGATTTCAGGATACATTTCATATCCATGTCTTTTGTTGTTGAGTTAGTTGTTCTCCTTATTTAAAAATAAGTGTTCCTCTTGTGCGGGTGAACAGAGAAGGAGATTGGTAGATAGATAGAGAAGCAGATTATGTAAGAGTTAGAGTTATAATATGAATCAGAGTTTTTGTTAGTTTTCTGAAGCAGAACAATCAATGTAAATGATTTCATGTTATGAATAAAAGTTGATGGAGTTCTGAGCATAATCTTCTATGTAAATTAGTCGATGCTTGCTAAGGGGTCCCACTTAGTAAGTATCTATAGGAGCATAGTTTTTTATCCTCTGTTAATTCAAGTTAGATTTCATTTTAGAAGTTTCAGCACAAGCTCAGTCCTATACTGTTCCTGCAGCATCGGGAATCCATCCATGTGTTTGTTCTTGTAGCATAAGGCCAGTTTATAGTTTTTCTCTCAATTGTAGCTATTACAATTTCTGCTTTGGTTATATTATGATTGAGTTAAGAGAACTTTGCATTACCTTCCTGTAGCATAGATAGAATTTCATTTCAAGTGTTTATTTTCAATAGGTTATGACTGAAACCGGTTCTTAGTGCACATATAGTGCTGCTCCATTTAAAGTTTACGTTCCCTAGTTTGACAAGTAAATGAACGACCATGAAGAGGTATTAGTCACCTGCTGGAATGTCCAATTCCCAGGATAGGTTTTTTTGTGATTTTCATATCCTTTTGTGGGCATGACCACCCTTTATCCTGTAGTTACAAGTGTGTGCAAATGCATTTATTCTCGTCTCATAAGACCATTTTGACTCTTTGGTTCCATCATGGTTTCTTGTGTATTTGTCTTAACTCCAAAAGCATCCTAGATAGAGCCTTGCTGCCAGTGAGCGTTTATAGCACCGACAAGGTTATCTTCTATAAACCCACGGAGATTGCTCTACTTCCAGTGATTTATTACTTTTGTTTTCTCATTTTGAGTGTACACCTATAGAGATGTCCACACACCCAAATCCAAGTGTTCTAACCTTTCATTTTTTTTTCTTTCCTTTATTTTGATATTCTTTTCTTCACATATTTCCACACTTTGGCTTGTAAGCAATGAAGCTCACATGGGTTTGAGCATTATAATGGCACTGAAGTAAGACTTTTGACATTGTTTAGCCATGACTTCACCTAGGAAACCATAACGACTCAGAGAATTCATTAAGTGTGCAAGATATAGTAACTATAAGACTCAGTGTCAAGATACAATAGATGACTCCCTTTCTAGTCAAGTACTAGCCTTAACTTTAAGATTCTTTAGAAATAATTAATATAGGATTCAAAGATTATCCATGAATATTTATCCCAAAAATGGACCGAACATAATTTAGCACAGGCGCTAGAGTTCTTAAGATACAACGCCCTTCACAAATGGGAGCCCATTTATTGAAAGCAAAACAAAATAGGCAAGCAAACTAAACTAAGAAAGCAAAGCAATTAATCTAAAGCAAACAAAGTGGAAAGAAAACCCTAATCTTAACAAAAACAAAATTTAAGCGAACAACAGTCAAAAGACCTAAGTATATACAACTCCTAGCATGATTTCTCAGGATGTACAGTAGAAACAAAGCAGGTCACAGTGCGAAGCTTTGCAAACTTATCTTTAAACTCAGAAAAATATTCCTTCAAAGGACCAATCTGAAACTTGAGCAAAACTTTAGGAAAGATTAGTAACTAGGGCAACTCATCCGGACCATGATTAATCCATAAACAAGTTTTCTTTCCTAAATCTCCATAATCAAAATGATATTCCTTGTAGGCAATAGTAGGGAAAGATACAACCTGGTGGTCTTCATTCGCAGGCTTGAATTCTTGCCTGTCGTCCATTGCTTCATTAGGAGGTCAAAGTTGATGGTGAATCATACCACTTGCATCTGAAACATGGAGATCAATATCCCGATCCAAACTAGGTGGAGTGGGGCGGGAATTTGATTCAAGAGGGCATTTGGAAATTTGGATCATTTCATGTGCTGGCTCCTTTTGAATCCCTAATAATGGATCAAGCCCCAACCTGAATTGTTCTTCATTTTCTATCTTTGTCACAATTGCTTGTTTATCATGTAGCCTTCCATTTGTTTCAATTTCATCAAGCAATTCCTCCATGATTGTGAACAATGGATCAAGCACTAACACAAAATGTATTTCATATTCTGCTTCCATCTTGGTAGCCCATTGATCATCAAACATATGATCCTGCCTCAAGCCACTTACCATTTCTTCTATCTTGTCCATGCATGATTGAGTTTTTTCATCAAGGACCATTCCTTCTTGAAGTGCACTGGAATTTCTTCCTTCTTCATGTTCCCCTTCCTGGATGAATGAACATTGGAAATTTGTCACACCATCTCTACTTTGAGCTAAGTCCTCCGTTTTTGGTTCTTGATGATCTTCACTAATTTTCAATTCTTTATATTCATTCACTTCTATATGCTAACAGTTTCCTTTGGTGGTTCCTCTTGGTTGGATGTATTTGATTGCTTCTTTGATCTTTACTTGAATGGCCTCTTGTTCCAATATGATGAAGGAACAATCCTCCTCCACTTCATCTTTGGGCTCGATCTCATTATCCTATTGTGACTTGTTCTCCCTATTGTTAGATGATATTGAAGTACATCCTTCATTTGGTGCTAAAGATGTTCGTTCAACACATTCAATCCATCTTTTGTTCTTGAAGCATCCATATGGTAGCTCTGGTAATCTAAGGTGACATCTGGCATAGTTGATAGCTTCTTCACATGATAAGCAAGTGAATTCTGAATGAGATGTGTTGTGAATCCGACACCAACGAGGGAGCAAGAAACCTTTCAAATGAACATTACCTAGTTTTATCTGACCTTCGATTCTAAGTATGAACCTTGTGAAGGCCTCATACATAACTTCTAGAATGCTATAATCATCAGGTTCTACATCCAACACTCCTAGCTTTGGAACATCCCAAAAGAAATTTTTCCCTTGGAGAACAAGCTCTATCCTTGACAGGAATGTCAAGCAACTGATCTCTTCATGCTTGGAGGTCTCATGAATCCGACATCCTCCTGGTAAAGAAAACTTAGACAAATTCCTGGGGTACAATTGTGCATTCAAATTTTCTTGAATCTGAGAAAGACCGTCTTGAGAGCAAGAAATATGAAATGGACGCCCATCCATTGAGAAATCTCAGATTTATTTATTTTTTTGGATTTTTTTTTAACTTTTCACTTTTTTTGGATTTTTTGGCATAAAAGAGATCTAACATATCTCAGATTTTTCATTTCAAAGTTCATACTGGTTCCATCCAGCTAAATTTCTCCATTTCTAAAAATGAACAACCTGATGTTCAGCCCTCCTACTAGTGCCAATTCTATGTTGATGCATGTTTTATGACACAAAAAACATTCTAGAATAAAGTGTCAAAGATGCTATATCCCCTCTTGAAAAACTATCTCATATGCTAAGATTGCAAGTAAGATCATACGGTAATTCCAATGTTTAAAATGAGTGTGGATGAGCTCTGTGGTTGATGTGATATGTTGGTAACACAAAGGGACTTATGCTAGGCTTGTTCAATTCACAATGAAGGTTTAGACAATGAAGATCTATGGTTTTGGGTCATGGATCAAACAAACTGAAAAAGGAGATAAGGGTTTAGAAGTTCTAATCTACTCCTAAGAATTCAAGAGACGGTATTGACTTGGTGGAACCAATAACCACGCTTTGCTTCGCCATGCTCAACGACAACTACACAAAGGGAGGTGAAATCTTCAAGGGAATGTTCTTATGATTTTCACGTCATGAATAACTACCATCAAATTGAACAATAATTATCTGGACAGAAGTTAAGCATCTACAAAATAAGCTCAGGCTAACTTTACGCATTGAATGAAAATCATCCATTCAAAGACAGTATGAGCAAAAATTTTCACCATAAATCAATACTTATCAAATCTTGCATTCATCTAACATACATGAAATAAAATCTAAACTATGATGAGGGATAAGAACCATAACAACTTCAAAATAAGAGAAGTAATCATCATCAGAACAATGCATGAATTACTTATTACTTTGGCAGTCTTACAACAATTGCTTATCTCAACATGTTTTGCAACATGCTCCCATGCTTTACAAATGAGGGGGTGAGCTCAATTTATAGGCTCCCCAATTACAATTCAATGGCCAAGATTGATTCAAGATCAACGATTGAGATTACAAATAAAACCCTAATTAGGGTTTGCTACCCCTCGACCAATGAGAAAATTACATTCTAGGACACTTGTCCTTTTTGCTAAATATGAAATAACAATAAAATAGAAAGTTGTTGCATGTTGATTTGGAATGATTTTATTGGTTGGAAGATGACGAGGCACCACCTCAATGTGTTGGATGTTTTCCTTGATCACTACGTGCTTGCCTTAGAATATTTTTTCTTGCCAATGATTCTGTCCTTTGCACTTTGATCTTAGATTACTTTGGCTTCTTCTTCTCTCCTCGACTTAGAGCACCTATTTAGACTTGAAGTTCTTAAGTCTTTCTTCCCAGATTGCTTTGGAATTCCTTCATGTGCCTTGAATTTGGAGAGGAACTCCCTTGTGTTTTCGCCGCAATGGAGGAAATTTGAACTTTCTCCGTGGAGAATTTCCCATACTTAGCCAAATTTTGGCTACTCAATTTCATTTTGTAACATCTTCAAGATTCTAGCCATTTTTGTGCTCAAATGAACTTCACCGGTGGATTTTTCTTCAATTTTGAATTTGGCTTGTGTAAGTTGGATGTACTTGACGATGTGCCTGCCGTTGTCTTCATGATGCCAAATTCTTGGCGAACATCCTGTTGGTCTTGCCATGTGCAAGGGTGGACTCCCCAAGTTTTCTTTCATCTCCCTTCAAGTCAGACTTTACATTTTCTTTTCCATTTTCCTCTTTGAAGATTTGCCTTGTGTAGTCATCCACCTACAGTAAAATAAAGCAAATTTCTTTCAGATTTTCTCTCTTCTAAAGATAACTTTTTAGGATAAGCTTTGAAAGATTTTTTATAAATTTCATTTTCAAGCTTTCAATTTTTTCCAAAATGGCTAATTTATTTGATTTTATCTTTATTTTATTTAGCCATGGCAAAAATTATTCATCAATCCCAATGTTGGATGAAGATTTTCATTTTCTCTCTCCTAAATTCTAGCTTTGAAGCTAAATTTTTAACACTCTCTCTCCTAAAGTCACGGTGAATTTTGTGTCGAATTTATCATTTCAAAGCGAATTTCATATTCTATTTGCAATTTTTATCTTGGCATGAGCATATTCCATATTTAACTCTTCATTTCTATCTCCCGAAATCGGACTTCTCATTGTTTGCCATACCCTCTCTCTACAAGTTGGACTTGGTGAAAGCTTTTCCATGGCGGACTTCAAATGTTGGAGGACTTCATGTCAAATTCTTCATGTCTCTCTCTTGAAGTCAAACCTCTTATCAAGTCTTCGATATTCTCTCTTCCCTCTAGATGTTCCATGCCTTAGACAAATTTTATCATATTTGCTAGGTGGACTTTCAACTTTCTTTTCCATGTGCTCTTGATGGTCTAGGCGAACTTTGAGAATCCTTTTTCAACTCCATTTCTCCAAGGTCAGACTTTGCATGTGCTTTGTCACTTTTCTAAGTGCCAAGGTAGGACTTTCCTCTTGTTCGGACATTCTCACCATTCATTATGGCAGACTTTGGAGACTTCCATTTTAAATGTAAGGCAGACTTCAAGAAGTTCTTGCCATTGCCTTAGGAAAAATTTTTCTTTCCAATTTCATTTTGCCATAATTTTCTTTCCATCCAATTTCATTTGGCCATAATTTTCTTTCATCCAATTTTATTTGGCCATAATTTTCTTTCGTCCAATTTTATTTGGCCACAATTTTCTTTTGTCCAATTTTATTTGGCCATAATTTTCTTTTCGTCCAATTTCATTTGGCCATAATTTTCTTTCGTCCAATTTTATTTGGCCACAATTTTCTTTTGTCCAATTTTATTTGGCCATAATTTTCTTTCGTCCCATTTTATTTGGCCATAAATTTTATAATCCAAAGTCTCTGGCAAAATTTATTTCATCTTCCTAGAACATTTGGCCAAATTTTCTTAGACATATAAATGCTAGACTTAGAAGAATTTTCTTTCTTTTCAAACATGGCAAATTTTCAAAGTGCCAAGCATATTTTTTTTAAAAAATTCTAACATTCATACTTAGGCAAAATTTTTAATTTTCTTACTCCTCTAAGTATGGCTGACTTGCTAGTTGCTTAGGCCACTTAATTTCTTTCCATTCTCTCATGCCAACACCCCATGGACTAGGTGGATTTCACTAAGTGTTGAGCTATTTTCCTTGGAGCGGACTTCACACATTTCCATGCGACTTCTTAGGGTGGACTTTGCCTCTCTTTAAGCCACTTTGGAGTGGACTTCCTTCATTTCTTTGCCATCCATTCCTTTTGCTAAGGGCGGACTTCAGCTTGTAACTTGCCATTGCTTCTTCCTTTGGTGGGCGGACTCGGCATCATGTCTAGCCACTTCAAGGTAGACTTTGACTCTTAGCTTGCCATTTCAACTTTTTCTCAAGGGCGGACTTCATGCATCTCCTTTTGCCTATGGCGGACTTCACCTCTTCTCTTGCCACTTTCATTATGTCCAAGGGCGGACTTGGCCAATATCTTTGCCACTTTGGGGTAGACTTTGCTTGCATCCATGCCATTTCATGCTTTGGCCAAGGGTGGACTTGCCTTGTTTCCTTGCCATCCTAGGGTGGACTTTACCCAATTTCATGCCACTCCACATTTTGGCTAAGGGCAGACTTAGTGTCATGTCTTGCCATACATCTCTTTGCTGGGTAGACTTTGTTTATTCCCTTGCCACCTTTTGGGCGGACTTCATCAAATGTTGGGCCATTCAAGGGCGGACTTTAGCTCTTTTCTTTCCATTTAGCTGGGCGGACTTCAACTCTTTCCTTGCCATACAACTTTTGACCAAGGGCAGACATCATCAGTTGTCTTGCCATTGAAGGGCAGACTTCACCTTCAGCCATACCATTTTCCTTCTGGCTGAAGCTTTTTGACATTAATTTCTCCTCTCTCCGTGCTGGTTGAAATCCATACTTAAGAAAATTCATCATGAATTTCAGTCTCCTCCATGAATTCTTCAAATTTCCTCACTTTTCTCTTTGATTTGTTGACTAGTTTTTCAGATTATTCACCATTTTTCTATGATTTCTTGACTGATTTTTCCATATTTTTCTAATTTTCACCATGAATTTCACAAATTTTCAAATCGATTTTCTGAGAGTTCTGTTGTGTTTTTCAAACTTCTGAGTGGATTTTTGAAATTCGGGACCCTTTCCAAATATAGAAACTTTCTAAAAATAGAAATTTTCCAAAAATAGCAACTTTCTAAAAATAGACCCTAAAAAATAGGGATCTCAGAATTGCTCAAAAGTGCCAAAAAAGTAGGTCCTAAAAAAAAGGGGGCCAAAGTGAAAACCCTAAAAAGTAGGAGGTGTCAGATTTGACTGAAATGATAGTTGATCTTCGTCTCCTAGGCCTCGTAAGCACAATGGTGAAACTTGCATGATGATCCAGGCTCAAATTCTTTCACTTGACTCGAATGACCATTCCAAAACTTAAACCCCTCATTGCAAAAAGACTGGTGATAAGCAGTTGCGATGCCAAGGAAAAACCAAAAAGAAAAAAAAAATGAAGGGTCCACAGTTGCAATGGGGCGATGTGTGAAAAGGTCACAATAGGACCTTTTGTTGTTTTTGGAAAGAAGGGTGAAGACTCATATTATCTACAGAACATGGCTGGTGAAGATCAGTAATTGCCTGTTCATGGGCAATTCTTGAAGCTTTTCTTTTCTTAAGCAACACATAGGACTAAGGGTTGCCAATGCATGGACAAATCTTGTGTATCCTCTTTAAAATTCTTTTCCATGCACAATAGTTTAGGGTTTTTCATTTATCTCCACTCTGCATTCATCTCCATTTCCTTTCATTCCATTGCTGCTCACTAGTTCTTCATTTTGTGTCTAGTCTACTCACCCAATATTATGGATCCTTGCAATGATCTTACTATCATTCATCCCCAGATAGAGCCACTATTGGAACTGTAAAAATCTAGTGTTTTTACATGAGTTTTCATTCATAAATTTCCTGATTTGGTCCTATTGTATGCATTTTTCATCTATCGTTTGCCATATTGTCCCATTGAATCAATCGAGTTATGCATTTTTCATGTCTGGATCCATATCGGTATTGGTTCATTCCTATCTCCCTGATCAATTTTGCATTTTCTGCTTGCATGAGTCTATGTTTCCTATCGACAAGACTCATTTAATGTCACATCAATTGAAGTTTGTTTGCAGGTGGCATTCAGTAGGAACTTTGTTTTGTCACAGCGACCGATATTCGTTCGTGGTTGGTTATCGGCATAACATTCATCTTGTGTTGGCGACAACAGAGACATCTATCAGCATATGTTATGGCTATCGGTGTCGGGTCTCACTGAATATCTTGAAGCTACAGGACAGTAAATCAAAGGAAATGTACAATTCGGCAGGAGACTTCTTATGTCTTAGCGAGGATGAATATAGCAAAGATGTTGCGCGGTGTGACTTTCTGCTTTTGGTGTATGGTCATAGCGAAAGGGTCGGGTCTTGCCAAAAATATTCAATGTAGACTCCTCTCGATGCGTGAATGACTTTCGGTGAGAGTTTTGATTTCTCTTGGTGATCTTGGTGTGCTCGACTTTCAGTATAACAACTTTCTCTACAAGACATCTCACCAAAGGTTGGAAGTTGTGGCGACAGTGGATCCTTGTTGGCATAGGTGTTGAAATGTCTCGGTAAGTGGGAAATAACATGATGGAAACCTTTGGTATAGGTTGGGGTGATCACCGTAAGGTCTTGGCTAGTGACCTTCGGTCTCGCCGATGGAAAACAAAGGGATGTCGGTGTGAGATCGGAACTCTCTTAGCAACATAGTGTGAATCTAAAGCTTTCGATATAGCTGGATAAATTCTAGGGGAATTCTCCCCGAGTTTGAAATGTCTCAGCGACATACATAAGATAGGAGGGCTCGTCGACAGGAGAAATCAAAGTCACGGTGAAAGAAGAATACATATGGGATGATATCATTTGAATTGCCTTTGGCAGGATGATGCATCATGTCTCGCCAACTGTTCATAGGTGAACAACAGAAATAAAAATTGCTAAGGCCGACATCTATTTGCTTGATGACCATTGCAGGCTGACATTCTTTGAGCCTGAATTTTGTGCTGGGCCGACATGTGATCTCAATATGATATTTTCTACAAATGCTTGTGTATAAATAGGCATTTTTTGCAATTGTAAAAGGAGGTGATTTTAGACCAGTTATTAGTTATTCGACATAGTAGGCATTTTCTGATGGATACAGTACCATAGATTCATTAGATCAGAGACTATGATGTATGTTTTCAAATTGGAGGTATTTATGAAAGTCAATTGATGTTGCTGCACATGTCTGGTATTAGTTATCTGTTGAAATTAATAGAATAATTGCTAAGTTGTCTCCAAAATGGATTCTTTCTGATTGTTTAAATTGATATGACAAGTTTGTATGCAATTTATCAGTGCACACTTGCTGCACTTGTGTGATCGATTAATTGGTTCTTTCAAGTAAAGACTAAATCCTTTTAGTTAATCATAGTAATCAGAGAGATTCACTTGGATTATTCAAGTAGAGCTTAGTAATCATATTCTTGCATGTTTATACAAGTTGTAAGCATAATATGTGCCAAATAATTTGAATTTTCTCAAAAAGTGTTGCTCATCTTGATCTCATTTGACTCTGCATACCCAACAAGGCACTAGTCTTTGCACTTCACCATTTAAACTTATTCAGTTTTCTTTACATCTATTAATTGAACATTTATTTTAGGATTCAAATCAGAATATTCTTACTGTTTTCAAATTGGATTTTAATTGTTCACTCCCATCTGCCATTATGAACAAGTTGTTATAAGAAGATTGATTACAAGTTAAGTCTGCATTATTTAGAGAGGTATACCCACCCAGGTTTTGCAGCACCTAAAGAGTAGAAGGTTGAGTTCTCTTGACCTTGTCTGTCACCCTAAAGCATATTAGGAGATTGGTAGCCTCTTGAGGCATTCAGCCTACGTTTTTGAGAGCTAACAGGGCACATTCATCCTCCTTCCCTGCCTCATGTGATTCAAAAGCTTGAAGTGTACAAAATGAAAATTTGATTGGTGACCCTCATAGGTGATGTATCTGATAACATACATGGCTATCTTTTTCTATGGTTTAGGCATAGGGATTCTCTTTTCACCCTGTTTATCAATGCTCAATGGGGGGTCATTTGACTCTGTAAATTCAGCCCTGGCTAATCTAGCATCTCTAGAGGTAGGGTAATTTTCTCCATCACCGGGTAACCCTTTAACCTCTGCAATTATTTCCTCAATTGCCACAACTTCCAACCCTTTTACTGTGGCTTTCCCTTCTAAAAATTCCTAGATGAATTCAAGAGCAATGCTTTCATCAAAGCCATCCAACCTCATGAAGTAATATAACCATCCACAGTTCCTAAATTTGCCTAGGCATTGTACATCCTACAATAAAACATCATGCACCATGGGTTCATTTTGAATTAACCCACCTCCCATTGTTTGTAATCAAACAAATGCTCTACAACTTCTTTCTTGCAATTCTCGTCTAAAAATCAAGCTCGCTTTTCTGCAATTCCTGCTAAATTTCTAGTGCCAATATTGACTAAATTTTCTTTTCTTTGTTTCATCCTTGTTCTTGCAACTCAAGATTACGATAGGGGAAATAATGGCGAGAGAAGGAGCGATAAAAGGGAAATTATGATGGGAAGAAATGGTGGTTGTAGTTAATGTCACTTCACACATGCAAGTCTTCCTCTCACTCAGATTTCAAATCATTGACTTGTACATACTTGCATCACCTTTAGGTGAATCATCTTCTTTTGTCAACTTACATCTGGTAATGATAGGTGTACAAACTAGTTTAGAGTTATCCAACCCAAACTTCTTCAATAGTTCTTTTGTATACTTGGACTAAGAAATGAAAATTCCTTTGCTATTTTGATTTACTTGTAATCCAAGCAAGAAATTTAACTCACCTAGCATAGACATCTCAAATTCCTTCCGCATTTCATCTACAATTTTTTTGTGCATATCATCATTTCCTCCAAAAATTATGTCATCAACATAAACCACAACAATCAATATTTTTTATGAGTGAGTTCTATAGTATAAATTACTATTAGTAGATTCCTTCTAATCTCCTTATCCAATCAAGTACTTGTCTAATCTTCCATACTAGGCTCTAGGTGCCTATGTCAATCCATATAAGGCCTTCTTCAACCTACAAATAGTATCTAGGTAATTTTTGGACTTGAATCCCTCTGGTTGCTCAATGTAGAATTCTTCCTTCAGTTCTCCATTCAAAAATGTTTATTTTGCATCCATTTGATAGACTTTGAAATCCTTAAAAGCTGCAAAAGCTAAGAACATTTGGATTGCTTCCATCAAGGAAACAAGGTCATAGGTCTCATCAAAGTCAATACCTTTGATTTATGTGTAACCTTTGCAAACTGATCTTTCCTTGTTTCTCATTACCTTTATGTTTTCATCCAACTAATTTTGGAATACCCACTTTGTTCCAATTACATTTTTCTCTGTTGATCTATGCACAAGTTCCCAAGTCTAATTTTTCTCCATATGATCAAGCTCTTCCTTCATTGCCTTCACCCAATTCTAATAATTGCATGCTTCCTCTACAGTCTTTGGCTTAGTTTTTGAGATTGAACACAATAATACTTACTCTTTAGATGCTTTGCTTCTTGTGATGATTCCCTTATTCTTATCTCCAATAACCTAATTTTTTGAGTGGTTTTTCTGTACATACCTTGGAGTCTTAGTTTTAGTTTTGAGAGCCTCCATTGTCTCTTCTTTTTCTTCTTCTTTCTTATCCTTCTCCCTTTTGTCATTTGAGTTATCTAATTCATATTCAATATGCGTGTCAAGAATTCTTTGAACATATTCATCTACTTTAACATTTGTGCTTTCAACCATCTTGTTCAGTCTCTTATTGTAACACTAGTTCACTTTGATTCTTGTAGAGTAACCCAAAAATATGCCTTCATTAGCTCTACTATCAAACTTTCCAAGATTTTCCTCATCTCTCTAGATGTAGCATTTGCTTCCAATTTTTTTGAAGTAATTTATTGTGGGAGCTCTTCCATGCGATAGCTTGTATGATTTCTTTCCATATTTCCTCTGAAATAGTACTATGTTAAGAGTGTATACTGTTGTGTATATCGCTTCTCTCCAGTAGACCTATGGCAATTTTACTTCCATGATCATTGTTCTAGTTGCTTCTTGAATTGTCTAGTTCATTCTTTCCACTACACCATTCTACTAAGGTGTTCTAGGGGCAGATAGTTGTCTTTTAATGCCATGTTTTTCACATAATTTTTTGAATTCATCAAAAGTAAACTCTCCTCATCTATCAGATCTTAAAAACTTGATTCTTCTGTCAACTTCATTCTCAACTCTTGCCTTGAAAATATTGAATTTTTCTAGATCTTTTGATTTCTCGCTTAAAAATGCAACCAAAGTGAATCTGGAATAATCATCTATTAAAAGCATGAAATATCTCTCACCTTGCAAGCTTCTTGCTTTGGTCGAACCACATAGGTAATTGTGTAAAAGGTTCAACAAACCAGTAGATGATTCTCCTTTTCTTTGAAAATTTTCTCTGGTATTCTTTCCTTCTTGACATCCTTTGCAAATAGTGTTATCTGGTTTGGTCAATCTTGGAAAATCTCTGACTTCCCTTGATGAACTTATTCTTACCAAGTTATAGAAATTGATGTGACACATGCTCCAGTGCCAAAGCCAACTATCATTGGACTAAGATACTAATAATCTTTTTGTAACTCCTTCTATCTGATACATATTCCCACTTGTTCTTTCTCTAGCTACAATAATAGTTCTCAATCTCTTCCGGATCTCACAACCATCATCTTGAAACACCACATTATAGCCATTTTCGTACATCTGTCCAACACTTAAAAGATTATGATATAAACCCTTCACATAGTAAAGATTGTCAGTGTTATTTTTCCATCAAAGGTAATAGAACCAATTCCAACAATCTGTGTTGTTTTATCATCTCCAAATCCAATAGAACCTCCATCATATTTCTCAACCTTCACAAACTTTCTTTTATCACCGGTTATATGATTTGAACATCCACTATCAATTAGCCTTTCATCTCTATTTCTTTTAACAAATAATGCAACTTTAGTGCAAATGTTAGAGATATCAAATATAGTTTCATCCTTTTCCACCAAAAACAAACAATCCTCATAATCTGATTCATCATCTAAAATGCTAAAATTTTCATTAACATAATAGGCCTTCTTGTTAATCTTTTAAAACTTTTTCCTTGTTCCTTTTTCTAGACGCTTAGTTGTTATATGCCCAATCTTTCCACATCTAAAATATTTAAGAGGTAACATACCTTTGTACTTGTCGGTACCTCTTTCAGTTTTCTTGTGAAATTTGCTTCCAAATCTTCTGAACTTTCATCATCTAGATCTTCTTCTATCTCTATGGCTTTGAAGATTGTTTCTGATTTCTCTTTTTCTTTTCCAAATTTCCTCATTTCAAATGTGGTCAAAGTTCCAAATAGTTTCTCTTTGGTGAATTTCTTCAGATCATAAACTTCTGCAATAGCTGAGATCTTGTCACTATAGCTTTTTGGTAGGATCATCAAAATATTCTCCATTATATCTTTGTCTATCAGAGTCCCTCCTTGATTTTTGACTTCATTTACTACACTATCAAGTATCTGAAATTAGCTAGCTATATCCTCACTTTATTCCATCCTCAATTTTCCATATCTGCACTTAGCTGTCAACTTCTTTGATAATTTGACTCTATCATTTCCTTCATATATTTCTTTCAAATTTTCCAAAACTTCATAAGCAGTGCCCAATGAAATAGCTTTTGTTAGCTCAGTCTTAGAAAAACCACTAAATATTACATACCTTACCTTTTCATTCTCTTCATAAGCTAAAATATCATCTACAAAACTAGGGCCAACTACTGGTTCAACATATTTTTTCTCAACAACTTTCCAAGTCTTGTACCCTAGAGAGATCAGATAACTTCTCATCTACACTTTCCAAAAAACTATAGTTAGATCCATCAAACACTGGAATTGTTAGTTTGTGCACCATCGTATCTACCCCAAGTGGTTAAGCTCTTCTTCAAGGAACCAAAGCTCTTATACCAATTGTTGAATAGTCCAGATAACTGAGAGGGGGGGTGAATCAGTTATTATAAAACAATTTTCTTGACTTTAATTAATCTGGATCAAAACTTAAATCAATCAGATATTAATGAACATGAAAACACAAAACAACACCATGCACAATGAACACCAAAATTTACATGAAAACCCAAGAAGGGAAAAACCATGAAGAATAATAATTCTCAATTATAAAGCATTGGTTAAGGTGATTTTTACAAGGGATCACTGCCAAGTTGCTCACTATAGGGTGGCTCACTGCCGGTTGGGCTCACTACTCAGCTATTATAGCTAAAGATACAAAAAAGGCTCACTGCCAAAAGAGAAAGGCTCACTACCTATAGAAAATGGCTCACTACCAATAGAAGAAAGATGAAAGAAAATCCACCACTAAAAGCACTGCCACCAACAAACACTGAATAAAATATCACTATATGTTGCCTCCAGTTATACACTTTTTCACACTTCACAATTTCTAGATATTCAAGTTCACATTCATCACACTTTCTTTCCTCAAACAAAATCCACTCTTATATCATTCCATGCTTCCATAATCTCTCAAGTCAAACAAATATAATTTCATAGTCTTCCAAGTCAGCCATAAACAATTTGAAAAAGGTCACCACAAAAACATTCATGTGGTGGAGAGGAATGAAATGTGGACCAAACATAGCCTCTTCACTTAAATCAACACGCTACATGATATTCAGAACCAAAGAGTAAGATATACACATTACAATGTAAATCATGTGCCATAGCACGTTAACCAACTACTAGATTGGCCCAGACCCAAAATAATGTATCTTATTGAGTTACAGGAGGAATGAGAATAGGACAAATACAACCCAAAATAGATATTTACATCTTGACATCTAAAACCAGGCCAAATCCAGATCACCAAGGCACCAAAATAGAACTTTGATCAAACAACCAAGATATTTTGACATCAATGACAACCATTAATCACAACAAGCAATCAATATCATCTCAACACATTCCAATAGTATATGGTTATCTCTAGTTTTAAAGGAATCATAAGACACAAATGAAAGATTTCCAATCCAATTATTAAACAACTTCATGAAATCATTAAATTTGCAATAATATTTCATGAAAATCAAACAACTTTGCTATCTCTTAAGTAGGTTTAGCTTTAAGCATTCCACAATTTCATGAAAATGCTAAATTTGCAATAATATTTCCATTCATTCATCTCTTTTTTGGAACGTTTTTAGAATTTAACATATAATCTAAAATAAAGCATCAAAATACTTGAACAATAAAATTTCTCTCAGGTATTCTCCATGAATTCCCTAAGAATTAATCAAATAAAAGCATACTGCTCTATACTTCACTAGATTGTTTCATAGCTAGGCATACAATGGTGTAATTTTTTAAAGAAAATGATTTAGTTTGGACACTGAGTTGGTTTTATATGCACCCTTAAATGACACAACATACAGTCTTGTCCGGATGAACAAACAAACTAGCTACAAAAGATTCATGAGATAGGTAGCTTTCAAATTGGCTTTGATATTGATTAATCTCTATGTGCATACAAGTTTTTAATATGAAATGATTTAGAAAATGGGAAAAAGAACAAAAATTAAAGAAGTTTTGGCTCTTCCAACATCCACAAATTTTGAACTTAACTTAAAAAGAAATATCTCTCGACCTTTTATAGAAATAAGAAACAAGAAGAATAGACAAATACATGAGAGGAAATCCAAGGGATGAATCGCATCAAGGCACGTGTAATATGACAACTAGCAAGAGAATTGCAAATGAATTCAACAAAGGTAAACCCTCATCTACACATTGATACCATACCCAAACTTTGCATCACAATCTGCTTCTACTACAATCACTAATTCCAACTATTAAATCCCTTTTGAAACATTCATAAAAATATCATGTAAATAAAACCATCATTAATTAATCATCATTTAAAATTCATCATAAATAACACACTTTCAAAAATAAAGAATCATATATTATTGTGTAATTATTCCTTTAGTTGGGTTATCGGACCATCGGACCTTTCAGATACATTAAATTTTTAAACTTTACTTTGCATTGTTACCAGATACTTGGTACCCACTACTTTAGCTTTTACCATAATTTTCTCAGACCTCGTATTTTACCAGAATATCCATATTTACTAGACCTTTTATCCTAGACTGAAACACTTTACTCAACACCTTGTGTTACCTCTTTTACACTTCTAGCCTTCTCGGTTCTAGTACCCAATACCCGAAACACTTGAATTATGAAGTACTCTTTTAATAAAATTTATTTTTCTTTCCACTTCCAATGATCTTTCCAACTAGCCAACACCTACCATAAGCATTAGTTTTCACTTGGGGTCCCCAAGTCTTACAATCTTGGTGTATGTTGTGAGACCACACAACATGTACTAGTATTCACATACCTACTATAGCCACTCCCTATTCCCTAGTATATGGTGTTGAAGCTATCTTTCCAATAGAGGTTGAGCTCCCATCATTGAGAATCTCTCTACATATCATTGATGATGAATAATATCATGTGGCACATCTTCAATAGCTCGAGCTTCTATATGAAAAATGTTTAAATCCCTTCAATCACCTTAAAGCTTATAAAAACTAGATTCGTAGAAATTCAAAGAAGATCAAGCCTAGAGAGTTTTCCCTTGGAGATCTTGTCCTCAAGGAAAATTAGTGTAACTTGGAAGAAAGAGAAAAGAAGGGAAAGTTTGAACCTAATTGGCTCGGCCCTTACATTGTCATGAAAAAATATGGATTAGGAGCATATCAGTTAGCTAACATGGAAGGAGAGCTCCTTAAAGAGCCTATGAATATTATCCATCTCAAAAAATTCTTCACATAAGAAGAACAAAAAAAAATCAAAAACATCAAAAAAATTAAAAATTAAAAAATAGTAAAGAGAAATAATCCATCCTATGGTGAAAACCACTTTGTGGCACCTTGGGAAAGTACCATGGTGAAAACCTAGAAAATAGGCATCGTGTATAAGGTCATGTCCACCATCTATTAGGTCACTTTTTCCATTTGCAATAAATCCACCCACCCTATCAACTATGGCTTGGAGCACATCACTTGATTTCAAAGAACTTCTCACCTATATGCACATTACATACCATATTCCTACTTCCCCCTTGATGTCACTCAGCCCTCTCACCTATAATAAATAAGATAGCTTGCATGATTATCACCATCATGCACCACCCATACCTACGATAAGTCTCACATGATTATTTTATTGTTGGATAACTTTTGTCTGAAAAATGGACTACCCTAGCATCATGCCATCAAATTTTTCTTAGTTGGTACAAGGATTTGAAATTTTGAGCCCACCATACACATCCATACAATATGATGGAATTTTTGAATTTATGGCTAGCACAAAGGATTTGCACTACCAAGCCTACCATGCATGTAACCCAACACACTCATGAATTTTATATGATGGAATTTATATAAGGTGTGAATTGGCCACAAGTACATCCATCCCATCCCTCCCATCACCCCACTCTATCATGTGTAATGGGAATAATTCTTCAACATGCCTAGTTGCTCATTCACCAATCATAACTATCCCATAATAAAAACTCACAAATACCGCCCACATCATCTGGAGTCAAACATAACAAAAATCAAACAACATGCATGCACAAACAGACCCCTAATGCCAAAATATCAACATCATCCCTAAAATCATCTCACCACTTCGCTTGCCCCCCACCACAACCCCCTCCAACTTTGCTCGATAGGATGAATCCTTCCTTGGTTCGACAACATTTACCAGTCTTATCTTTGGTAAGAGATTTGGATTTTTTTTTCTCTTTTTTTCTTTTTGGGATTTATTGTTGTGATCATGAACCTACAACTTCACCAAGTTGGGGGGCCACCTAGATCCTTTCATATCTTGGTGTGCCAACAACAAGGTACAAAGTAGACATGGGTCATTTTGTATGGCATGTTTGTGATTAGCTTGATTTGTTGATGATTTCTTATGCCTTAGCTAGAGAGATTAAAACATTCCGGTCCACTATACAATCCCCTCTATGATTCACTAAGGTCATTAAAAATCATTTAGTGATTAGGTATAATATTTTTTTTACACATTGTAAGATTTTCTAAATACCCTACCCAAGATGCAAATGACTGAAGGAAAGTAAATACAAAATAAGATATGAGAAAGAATAAACTGTATTCCTCTCAAGAGAATGCCAAGCTTCTATGAGCTTGAGAATTGGAATGAATGGTGTGTTATTACAAAGGGAATGCCTTGGTTATATAGGCCAAGGGGAGAGATAGATATAACTAGATTATGACAAGTGTTATCATCATGTGAAGTGTGACAACTCATGTCATTAAAGCTCAACCACCTTATCCCTATGTAAAGTTAAGCTAGTGTGAAGAGGACATTAGTGGAGAACTAGCTAAGAAATGAACTAGTTAGATAAAGTACCCTTTTCACACTAACAACCCTCTTAAGTGCAACTTAGGGAGAAGTATACAATGCAAAGATGCAAATATGGGTCCCGACTACTAGGCATGATGAGATACCCATGTACATATAAATCTCTCATAAATAGAGAAAAGGAGAAAACCCAGTGGGACAAAAATCATCTCCAAAAGAGAGAAAACAATGAAAATGCTCTCTAGAAAATGTGAAGAACAAAACCCCATGTGAGGAAAATGTCCCCTCATAAGAGAGAATGAACAAAGAATGTCAAGTGAACCTAGAGAATATACAATATCCTACACTAGTGTGGATGCTCGACATAAAAATTTGAAGATGTTTCAAGATCGTTGAACAACATTCCTTCCCTTATGAAGAGAATAAGACATGTAGGATATATTCATATTCCTAAAATGAATGTCTCTGGAATTGATTAAAATGTCACAATGCTAGGAATCACAATATTAACTAAATAAAGTGACAATGTAGAACAATGTGAAGACTGATGTAGAGCATTGGCCAAAGATGATGGTAAGTCCTCCAAATGTTACTCCAAAAGATGCCAAATGATGACAAGCACTGATATAAGGAGTCAAGTACCACTGTAAAAGTTGTCAACATGAATGGAGATCAAGTTGAAACCGTCAACCCATGAGTATCTATAGAATTTGTCACTGTGAAAGCATACAAATGCGAAGATGGAGCAAGAGGATTAAATGTACCCATTTACAAAAATAGGAAAGGAGAAAGCCCATTGGGAACAAAACTCCTAACCACTAATGTTCAAACTCCAAAAAATAGATGAGGAAGTTGTAACTATTGATGAATCCAACACTTCAACAAGAATAAGATTAGAATCAAAGAGAACACTGCACAATTATCAACTAGATACTCTCAAATGCTCAAAATTGCCAATTTGGTGCATAGTCTATATGACTATCACTAATTTTGGACACTACTCAACTAAATATAAGTTGACAATATAGGTACCAAGTCTCTGGATGTAGAACCTAACCCTCTAAATAGAAGGAGATTGATTTCTTAACAAGAGTGTCTATATGGTATCTAGTCCATCACACTAAAATGCATGGGTAACCAACCACTACATTTGTTGTGTATATAGGAACTAACTCTTGATACATAGATCAATCCTAAGAAGCTTTCAATATAAAAGATTTGGTAGATTACACTAAAGTGACTAGATTTTGGCACTTTATTTTAGTGCATATATAACATCTTTTATATACATGAGTTATTTGGAAAACATCAATAATGCAAATCTGGAAACTTTGATGAAGATGCTAAGCAAAAATCAACTCTGAAGTTGACAACCAAATGTGAGTGTTAAATATGTCCTCCCTTTGGGATGTAGCAATAAATTTAGGGATAATTGGCCCATGTTGGCTTCCAGATGGAAGAATTCCATGAAGGTACAATATAAAGCTTGGCAGTCAAGCAAAAAAAATGTTTTCCAATTTTACTTATTAAAGAGAATTTAAAAAAAAAAAAAACTTAATGAAAAATTTAATTAAAAAACATTATAAAAAAAAATTTATTAAAATATTAATAAAGAAAAATATTTTTTATTAAATTTTAAAACTTTTACTTTCAAGATTAATAATTTTTTATTTTTTTTTTTTAATTTAAAAAAAAAAACTAAAAAGCTAATAACAAAATTTATTTAAAATATTAAAAATTAATTAAAAAAATTAAAGGAAAACTTTATTTAAAATGTTTTATTAAAAACACTTTATAAAACTCTTTTTTTTTTAACATTCAAAAGCAATTAATAGTGGGAGGGCCATGGCCCCTACACCCCATGTGTGAGTTATTAAAAAAAAAAAGCTTTATAAAAGTGAGAAGGAACTTTAATTAAATGCAAGCCTTTTTTTTTAAACTTATGAATAGCATTATGGTAGCCCATTAAAGGGCACGAGACTCCATGGGTCCCCATATTTATGCTTGCACTAATTTTTCAAAAAGCTATGTTTTTTTTTAAAGTTACGTTTTTTCTAAACATATGAATTTTATTTTTTTTAAATGTTTAGATTTTGAAAAATAATTTTTTTTTTGCAAACTCAACCAAAATCAACAAATTAATAGTCAATTTTAGCATTTTCAAACCTTCTGAGCATGATGGTGGGGTCAGATTTGACCGAGAGTACTCAGAAATGGCAGTTCTTTATTGGATTTGGTAACAAACCTCCCACTTCAAATTCCTACAAATCTAGCATTTGATGTTTGATTTAGGTGAAATAAAGGGAAAATATGACATTCTTATCTACTTTGGACTCAATGGTGAGCTCAAAAGTTCTTCAGGAAGCTTCATAAGACCTAAAACTAACAATTCAATGTATGAACCCCCTAAAAAATGATATTTTCTCCATAATTTTCTGATTCTCTAGATCATCCAAGGATGGAAGAGAAGAGCATACTCAATGCTTTGAAAAAAATGCTCTACACTCCCAAATTTCTTAATATATTGCTAACCCACAATTCATTTTTTCTTTGATACCATGTAAGATTTTCCAAATAGCCTACCCAAGATACAAATGACTGAAAGAAAGAAAATACAAAAATAAGATATGAGAAAGAATAAACTGTATTCCTCTCAAAAGAATGCAAATCTTCTATGAGCTTGAGAATTGGAATGAATAGTGTGTTATTACAAAGGGAATTTCCTTTCTTATATAGGCTAAGGGGAGAGATAGATGTAACCAAATTATGAAAAAAAAATCATCCTATGAGGTGTGACAACTCATTTCATTAAAGCTCAACCACCTTATCCCTATTTAAATTTAAGCTAGTGTGAAGAGAACTTTAGTGGAGAACTAGCTAAGAATGAACTAGTTAGATAAATGGAATTTTGTGAGTCTCAAAGTACATGTAAGGTACATTATGGAACCTTTGGTCATTTATACCACTGAGGCATAATGTCCTTTGCTATATCAAATTTAAGGATTTCTCACCATATTTTTCCAACATAATCCTCCCATTCCCCTTTTTCTCTTTTCCTAACACAAACTAACCATCCACTCCCCCATATTTCCATCTAACTCAATCCCCCTTGTCCCCTCCTATATACCTAGAGTAGAGTAAATAACATATCATGACACTAAAAAATATTAACACCTATACTCACATGATTTTGATAAGGGAACTTTGAGTATAGAACTATAAAAAAGGTCATTGATGTGATGTTATATTCATGTATGAACTAATGACTAAGAGAGGGAAAACTATCACAAGGAACCTATTACTATTAACAACTTTGGTTAAGAAATCTTTTGCTCCCTCCTAATTATTTTATCGTGATGAAAATTAGTCATTGAAAATTATTCACACAAACCAATATTAATACAAAATTAAATGTAAACAAGCTAACATCCAAGTTACAAGATTAGGTGTTATCAATGGCATGACATTCATACACATCCCATTAGACATCATATATGAAATATGAATTCATTAACATAAGAAAATAACTTCACATCATAAGAATGTGATAGATACATAGGAATCATTAATTCATCCATCATATGCATAAAAATTCATTCCCACGTAAGCATTTACCATGAATTTTATAAAAAAATTGACTACAGAATCTGCAAATAAAAACATCCACCCATCACAGTGAAGAGACAAAAGTGGAGAAAACATATGCTACTGCCATCACAAGATTGAAAGCTAAATCATAAACCTCCATCAAAGGAAAGCTTTAGTACATGTAATACCATGCATTCTATTAATGGACTTGGGATTATACCAAATAATCAAATTAAGATGGGTAGCAACCTTTCATCACTATCATCTGTCCATCAATTAACAAACACATAAGTCCTTCGCTGTCAAGACCTACATCACAAAGTTTAGATAAATGCTTCAAATTTCATACATCCATCATATTACATACATATCATAATAAACATCACAAGTATTCACATATAACCCATCACATTACCATCACAAAGTTTAGATAAATGCTTCAAATGTCAATAAATACACGAAATAATCAAGAATCATAATACATGAAAATCATCTAGAATAACCATATAACCATACACTATTCATAAAAATAAATCACATCACATGCATAATCAATCAACATCCTACATAATACATGATAATACCATAATAAGTAGACATACATATAACATCATCTGCAGATATCATATAGACCAAATCCATAAATATCATATATCAAAATATAATGTTATGATACAACATGTACAAAAGTATCTCATGTGTACAAAAAGAAGCCAAGCCCATCATGGGGAAAAATCCAAAAATTCATAATCAATCTACATTATCTTGTGCTTCTTGCATCTGAATTCTTATCAAGTAACCTCTACAATGGTTGTTCATCTCTCCATGGTGGTCATGGAGGAATCATAGACATCGATGGCCCTAACCATGCTAGTTCATGTGAACTACTACTAATGGTAACATTGTCAACCCTCCGATCTAGTGGCACTACCTCCTCATATACCCTCCTCCACCGCTTTTCCTCTCAAGTAGCTCAAACAACCTCTACAAAGCCAATTGCTAACCCGCTATCACCTAGCAAGTCACAAGGTACATCCCACTCTATCCATAATCTCTCCACATCTCTCCTCAACTGATCTCACTCTGTTGTGATAGCTACCACTTGCCCATCATCTCCTCCACCTAATCCCCCACTAGCCCCTCCATCTAATATTGCATGTAGCCTAACCACCTCCACCCTGGTTGCATCTATCTCACTTGTCAATGTCATTGCCTCTACTCTAGCTACATCCCTCTCAACCATCAGTATGGCAAGATATCCATCCATCTATCCCTATAAATGGACCACATCGGCCTGTGCCATATCCCTCTCTCCTACTACCTATAGATGGTCCTTCCTCTCTTGATCTCGCTCCTAACGGAGCCAATCTCTCTCTAATGTCATACCCTCAAGCTACACTTGTAGATCTCCTCCTTTCTATTTCACTTAGTGACCCCATCCCCCACCATCCCCACCATTGTCTCCCCCTCATCCATCATCACCAACCTTTCATCTCCATCATCATCATCATCCTCCTCATCACCACTACCACCATCACTACCATCACAATCATTGTCATCGTCATTGAAGTTGATACTATCACCACTCCCATGCTCCCCACTACTATTTCTCTCATCATCACTACCCTCTGCTACTACCAACTGATCATGGGGTATAGTCAGTTGAATGGTTCTATGCCTCTCCCACCAAGTTTCATAATTTTTTGTAGTCTTGTCATCAACAACTCCTGGTTGTGGATCCCAATCTATTGCAAGTGTATCTCTCTAGCTCTGATAGGTAGTATCATACTCTATATAGCCACCCCATTGGTGCCTCTCACAAGAAACTTGACCAACGACTTCCTCAACTTGTGGCACCCCCTACTATTATCCACACTATCTCAACTTCTATATATCGATGTACCTATCAATGATTATTGGTGTCCACCCTATCAGATAATGTACCCATTCGATGTAGGGCATATATAGATGGAAATCCTCCCACACCTCACAGTCAATATATGGTCGCAAGATAAAGGAGTCCATCTCATCAATAACTCTTTGCCAATGATCTAGCTCCCCCAAAATGGTGCTAACGACAAAATCTTGCATACATAAATACATAACGTATTTTTGTCCCTTGTCACTTATCACAAACTAGATGCAAAACTAAAATGTTACCAAAATCCCATACGTGAAGTAGAGTTACTCCAACACCTAGGATCTGCGTATCCTTGCATACTAAATAATGTATCTCTTTGTATAATTCAACCAATAGCATTTCCCCCATGCATACACCATCCCCTTGCTAAACATACCCTCCAAAACTCCTTCCCAACCCACTACAAATCCTCGAGACCTCCTATCTGGCATCAAGGTCCCTATAATCAATGCAACTACAAAAAATAAAGCTCTGGCCACCAACCCATCCCACCCTCCACATCTAGATCCATGCCCCTGATGGGAAAATCCTTGGCCATGAAATACCCTCTATAATGCAACTCTCACCATGTGTAGACCATATACCACTAGCTCTCCATGGATCGGTAACTGCAGAGTCTGCCACACATCCTCCAATGTAACAATAGCCTCTCTAGTGGGTAGGTGGAAACTGCTACTATCATTATTCAACCACTCTACTAGAATAGTCATCAATGCCTGATGTACATGAATCTAGGGAATCTAAGAGATAAAGCATAACCTTGTCAAATGTAGTTGATTGTCATCAATGGGTGTTAGTATCTCTCGTAGAGTACCCATAATTTATATGCACAAGTCTCATTATTTAAGGATCTTTCGATCCTCCTACATCATTCCACACACTAACATCAACCTTCCTATCCAAATCATTCGCCTACTATTACATGCATTCGCCCACCCTCACAGTTTGTATGAAATTGCACTATTGTTTTTCGTACAAGCATCATTTCTTCGGATGCTAGTGCTTCATTTTCCTACCCAAGCATCATTTTATGAAGTTGCAACATATTTTAACCCATGCACATCAATTTATGACATAGGCACCACTTTATACAAGAGTTGTTCCATTTCCCCAAATCCCTCCTGACATGAATGCACGTCAAACACATGTGCGACAACACACATGCATGTCAAACGCAAGCACACCAAACACAAGTGTCATTTTTTTCACACAAGTTCCAAAATCAATCACAGGTGCCAAAATAACTCATGCACCATTTCTTTTGATGCAAGTGTTGCAATGGTGCCCTCAAGCATAGTTTCATGAAATTGTGCCTTTGTTTCTTGACTTTGATCCCTAGTTTGGTGTACCCCAAACCCCCTAAACTAACCTAAAACCTAAGGATAGAGCACATACTAGGTCATCTATGTCCTCTAATTGTTAGAACTCATGAGCTCACTCTGCATGATGCAAATGATGAGGGATCTCCACCATACTTCCACCTAATCACCTCTCCACCAATCACAAGGTTGAAAATAACTTTTTGGGCCCCTCAAAGCCTATTTATAGGCTACTTAACCCTAATCCCACCCCTAACCCCAATTTCTTCCATACTAGACGCATCAAATGTCCCATATTTCCTCTTTTCAAGCTCATTTCTTTGTTTCATCTCCCACTTTTCACTAACTTCACCTTCCACATAATCTTGCATCATTCTAACTTTCCTTTTTTAAGATGCAAACCAAAAAAAAATTTAAAATTTTCCTAGTCTGCTTCTCGAGGAGGCATCACCTCAAACTAATTTTCTAATCCATTGGGAAAAAATTTAAACTTCTTTGATGCAACATCACTATTGATGTTGTATCAAACAAGGGAAGATTGTAATCACCCTAAATTTGAAATCATTTCCTCTTAATTAATTAAATACCATTTTTTAATTAATTCATCCATTTTCCCCTCCTTTAATTAAATATTTAATTTAATTAATTATATCATCTCTTATACTATAGTTCCTCTAATCAATTAATTGCTCCCATCAAAATCCTCTACTCCCTTAATCCCAATTGAGTTAATTAATTCTTAATTAATTAACCTAGTAACCCTGATTATCCCATTCTCCAACTTTTAACTCTAGGCTAGTTAATAAGCCTATGGTTTGTTGACTCAACCTACCCCATTAAGCTAATTAATCCATGATTAATTACCCTAACCCTCATCATTACCATTATTTCCTAATTTAAAAATTTATCTACAACCCCCCTAATCTTGTCTCATTAATGAGAAAAATCCCACCTACCTCCACTATATTACACCTAGCCTCCAAAATTAAATGACTTGTTATCCCAAGGTGTGCTCACACATGTGTGAGCACACCTCACCTCTTCTCTCACACTCAATTTTGGCACTTGTTGCAATGCTAATGAGCCACCACCTTGATCCAAACCTCACATTCCTAATAAATCCTAGCCCTCCATTTCTCCCTCTCGATTTCTATAAAGTGAGGCACAATTCACTCATTTGATAATCTTGATCATATCCATTGTTATGTTGGTACAATTGTGAGAAATACACATTCCATCCTTAGAGAAAATCAAACAAGATTTGGGTGCAATCTTGAGCTCAACCTTGGAGGGTCATCAAAGGTATACTTTGTGTTATACTTTTGTGCTTATTTGGTTTATGTTTTTATGACTGTGGTGATAAATTAATCCCATCTACACATGGGATTCAAAATTTAAACTAGCATTATGGGTTGATAGAACAATAATAGAAAAGGATACAAAGAAATATCCCTATGAGTTAGTATTGAGATTGGATGCTTGGTTACCAATCAACAATTTATTTCTAGTTTATAAACTCATCCAAGAATGTGAGGATGATATCAATGATGTTATGATAGTTAGAATAAACCAACTCACATAATTGGATGATTAAAGAAGAAAGGCACAAAGCATAAATCTCAAGAAATAATTTTTGGCTTATTTTAGAATAAGTCATCAAATAGAAAATTCTTAATAGGATATATGGTCTTGATGTGGAATTCTAGAATTTAGGATAAGGTAAAACATCATAAATTTAAGGCTATTTGGATTGGCCATTATATTGTGCTTGCTAATTATGGTGAGAATTCATATTTCTTACTAAATATGGATGAGGAGATTCCATAATTGTTAGTGCATGGACAATTCCTAAAATATTATTTTTCATAAGTAGGACATATCCATGCACATTGTATTTTAGTGTAAAAATTATGTAGTGATTTTGGATTTTTTTTGTTTTTGTTTGGTCTTCCTAGAGATTCATGAATCCTTCCCTTGTTCCTACAAAACAAGCACCCCCAACTATAGACATTAGTAATGCTTATTTAAATATTTTAGCTTTCAGTCTTTGCTTTAGGTCCTAGGTTCCAAAATGTTATTACTTCTTACTAGGGTTTACTAAAAAAATAATTTTATGTGTGTGTTTAGACTTGAAAAACCTTATCAAGATACCCCACCTAATTTTATCCACTCTCTGATTTAATTCTATTTAGTCATTTAATTTTTCACATAAATCTCAATGCCATTAGCTTTTCATTAAGTTCTTTTCTACGCTAAGTTATTGGCCCCTTTATTCGTTCCCCTAGTGCTCACTTAAGAAAGGAATTCCAAATGTACCTAATTAATCACTTAAGTATACCCAAGTTTTCTATGTGGTTCCCACCATTTATTATTCCCTTTACCATGTTTTTGCATGGAATATTTTATTAAAGAGATAATAGTCTGTGAATCTATGAGAAGAGGATAGGTTTCATGATTTTAAAGAGATTTCGTAAGTCAATAGGATTTTTTTAAGAAAGTTATATATATAATCCATGAAATATTTGCATGTGGCAAGTTTTTGTAAGGATTTCACAAATTTGTGAGCTCTTCACAACGAGCCTATTTCCAAGTTGTGAAATTGTAGAAGCATTCCACATGGGTTAATTGATTATGTTAGCTATCTTTTAGGTGGTTTCTTCCAAGTATACCACCCTTGACAATGTGTAAAGTGATCCTAATTGGATTAATTTTATTGGTTGAAAAATTTTCAACACATGAATATTTTCAAATAGATTGAGTCATCATTTATTGTCAATCTTGTACTTTCATCACATGATCAATGACTCGCATTAGAAAATATTAAATAGATATTTAGATAATTTTCTCTCACATGAATGAGGAGTAATGCTGGAAAAAAATAATTTATACTCAATATTTACAAGGATTTCTTCCATAAATTTTGTAATTCAACTTAACGATCATTTCACTTTGTATTCATTAGACTTGGAGAAAAAATCTATAGAGCTCTATAGTTTCTATAGAAAAATAAGGTTTCCAAAAGGTGAAGGAAAAGTAAGTACTTCTCTTTTTATTAAATTCACCAAATTTAAAATCCTAGGGTTTATAATTGACACCTATGTATCTTGTTCATTATCCAAAAGATGTCATAGTCTAGAACTATATGTAGAAACCATAGCTTAAAACTTAATTGTAATTATGAGCTAATCAAAAGATCAACCCTTTACCTCAAATAGACCATTTTAGGAAGACCTCATTTTCCAACTCCCTAGTTCTATGAGGAAGTTTTTTCATCCCCATAGCCTTGGTATGGTAGTTGGTCTAGTTGACAATGTAAAATAATGCAGAGATGTCGAGCTTCCTTTGACCAAGTGGAGCTTATTCAAACATTGGTATGGGAAAAGGGATTCCAAGATCCCCATTTCTAATGTTTAGACATATAATTTAGGGAAATTATTTGTCCCTAAAATATTCATGGATGTATACATAGTTAGGAAAATCATAAGCCATTATGATAAAAATATCAGGTTGTTAGGGAAACAAATAGAGCAGAATTGATTCACATTAACAAAGACTTCATCTCTAAGGTTTTTGATCCAAAGCTAGTATCAAATAAGGTCATAGGATTTGACCTATTTAAGAAAAGTACTAACAAGATAGAAATATATATAGAGTACAATGACTTTTGAGACATAGGTTGAAAGGTGTTGATAGGAGATTTGAAAGAATCACTACTATTGAAATGGAGCCTTTAATGTGGACACATTTGGAGATTATTTTATCAAAACATACTACACATTGTGTCAAGTTTTGGGAGGAGGTCACTAAAATAGAATATCAATTCCTCTCATGTACATGGTTGCTAAGTTTTAGAATCCCATGGTGAACACTAAATTTGACTTCACCACTTTTATAGAAAAGGACATCCATAAGTAGTTGGTTCAGATTAAGAGGAATAACAAAGTAATCAATGTTAGGTGGTAATTTAGCATGTTCCACATTTTCTTTTATGTGGGAAGAACAAAGTGGGATAAGGCCCTATAAATTCAAATGGAAGATAAGGAGGGTAAGATTCTTCTAGTTTAATGTTGGACCCATGTGGGGATATGCTTTGTGATGTATCCAAATTTTTCATTTTTACAAATTATTTTATCAAAAAGATAATTTATCACATGGGGCTTGTAGAGGTTAGGTTTCAAAAGGAAATTTTGGATTTCTGGTAGAGTACCTAATTTGTGAGTTCAACATAATTGTGGAGATTGTTATCTCTACACTAACTCCACTGTGATAGGAGTATATGGGTGTCTTGTGCGTCCTCATGTATTACCAAGATATGTATAACTTAGGTTGCCATTTTTGGAGGTAATGTGGAAAATAAAAGAACTAGTCAAATCCCATCTCAAAGGTCAAAAGAAGGGATCTTTGTTCCGTTTCCCACAACCTTTTCAAATTTTAGAGTGACAAGTAAATTATTGGAGCTATTGTATCCAATGTTGCAAGTCTACAAGATGGATCAGGAGATTGCAAGAGCATTTGATCATTAGGGGTTCATGAATCATATCATACCAAGTATATAAAGCTCAACATTCCATCATAAACTTCATTTTTGTGAGGATGTTTTGAGAAATTTTACTGATGAAAAGGAATATAATGATAGAGGATAAAATGGGTGGCCTTCAGAAAGAAAAAAGATTCTAAGGTCAAAAATAATGTAGACTACCAAGGAGATCTTTTATAAATAAGGGATCCAATTACTAGGATCTAAATTATAAAAAAAATTGACAAGACAATTGGGAAAGACCTATTTTTGGAGGAAATACCTACATACTAGCCAAAGATAGATTGTGGAGTCTTTTCTTTTGTTAGGAGTCCCAAGGGACTTGTAATAAGGGAACCTTGTTTCTAGACTAAACCACATACAACACCACACTCTCCTCCACAGGTGCAAATTTCACTAGAAAAGGAACAACCACAAAAGAAGAGAAGAATTGAGCAACCATTTTTTCTTGAATATCTACTTGGCCTTAATGAGGAATAAGTAGTTAATATAATTATAGATGAGGTTAATTAAGAAATTCCTTATCCCCTAGAGAAAATTTAATAAGATTTCCTCAAGGAAGATTAGGCATAAATGTTACGATGGGTAGGGAGAAAGAAAATGATATAAAGGCCATGGAATGTACAAAGCTCATTTTTTATGATGAGTTTTTGAAGTCCATAGAATTCAAAGACTATCTTGAGATCAAGGAAGGAGGAATTTTATGAAAGGTTGAATAAAGTAAAGATAGGTGTACCTACTTCTTAATATGAGGAGGTCACTAGGAAATTTCTTAGTGAAATCAATCTTTATGTTAAGAATATGACCTCTAAGGAGGGTAGGTAGCTAGTAAGGGAGAGTAGGTTTATTTTCTCCCTAAGTGGAATATTTCATCAACAATAGTCTTTGAGACAATAAGGAGCTAGGATGCAGATGTTTTCTTTTTAGAGGAATAGGTAGAATTAGCATTTTCAAGATCAAGATTCAACCCTAAATGGGAAACCCTTTCAATATGGGCTCTTCCCCAAATACAAATAAGTCTCAAACTAAAAAATTAATGCAAGATATTAGGGGGTGATTAGTAATAAAAAGAGTATCAGACACACCTACCCTTGAAGTTGCTCCATTAGTGGTAGACACTGCTAAGTTCAGTGAAGCAAAAACAAAGAAGTTGCAAAGTGAGTATGATAAACAATTGAAGGTTCATATATCACTCACTATAGAATACAATAAATTGAATATTCCAGAGAATCAAGAAAAACCTCCTCCAACTGATACTCAAGTAGAAAGTTCATCAACAAGGCCTATAAAAATTTGATAAGAGAAAATGAATAACTTAAAGAAAAGGTTAACAAGATCGAGGAACAAATAAAGAATATTGAAGATATTCAAAATGAGGAAATGAACTATGTTGTGTGAAATGTTTTGCAGCATGTTTTTGGTAGTTATTGTCATTGATTTGAACACTTGAGGAGAGTGTTGGCAGTAGTTGTAATTGATGTCAACACTGATTATTGGTTGTCATTGATGTCAACACTTAAGTAGTATGTTATTATTCATTGGAATTAGTTATCATTATTATATTCATTTTTGACTAACATTGATGATGAATTTCATGGTTGGATGTCATACCTTATCAAAGAAGAGTTGTTGAGGTTCATAAAATTCACGTCAAAGAAAGTTGCATTATGTATTATTGTTGTCAGTATAGTTGGTTTCATAGTGATGTATTAAGATAAGGACTAGAATCATTAAGATGAGGATTAGAATCATGTATTATAGTGGAGAGATGTCATTGAAGGTCTACTATATGTGTTATGTTCTCTCCTAATGTTCTTGATGAAGTACGTGTTACTGAAAGGAATTTTTGGCCTTCAAAAGTAGCTTAAGTGTTCTTGGCTTAGAAAGCTGCATTGGAGTTTGTTAGGATAATCCTCTATATTCCTCCAATGTTTATTCTTTGGTATTGTAGTTTTGTATTCAATTTCAATATTCTATGGATGTTGTACTTCTATCTTTTTAGGTCAGCCATGTTGCTGAGGATATTTCTATGAATTGAAAAAGGTTGGTAGTGTTGTTGGTTGTCCATACTAGTTTCAGAAATGCTCCACATTTCTTTGCATTTATGTATCTACTCTTATGGCTTGGTGAATTTTCTTTCAACATATGTTTAGTGTCTTAGTTCCAATATCATTTGATGAAATGGTTTGCAAGTTGATAAATTTAACTCATATAACATGATTAAGCATTACATGCTTCCTGAATGAAGTATTTTGTACCTACTTGATCTACAATGGATCTTGGTGGCATAAAAGTATGAAAGAAGTGTATGAAAGTGTTTTTATATGTTAAAATAACATCCCCATATGATCTACATGTTTCTAATTGGCTACTTTGGTGTTGCATTATGTCTTGAGTTGGCCTTCTAGGTTATTTATGATATCTAATAGACAAGGCTTGTTACTTTGCTTGCATCATGTGCTTGGTTATTTGCTCAAGAAATGGAAGATGTACTATGATATATTTTGGTCCTAACCTATCCTATTTGGGACCACATCAACTTAATTCAATAAGAATTATGTTTATGGGCTAACTAGTTATGCACTTCAATGTTTCATCCACATGTTTCCTTGATGCCAACCTAGGTTTATGTATGACTATGTGTAAATGGTTTTGGATCACATTGGAAGAAGTGATAAGATTATTTTTGGTCCTCTAATATTTTGGATAGGACCAAATTATGTCTTAGTGGCCAACCAGTTGAATTCGTTGTTTATCCTTTTCCTAAATGACCTAAATGAAGTTTTGAAGTGTTGTGGTGGATACAAATGTAATATCATTTTAGATACAACATGAGGTATAGAGTACAAGTTCAAAGAATTGTGTGTGTGAATTTTATTAAATATCTAGTAGTGATAGTGTTGATGCATGTGAAAGGAAAAGGTCAATTTTGCTATAACACCATCAGTCAATAGAGTATTGTGTTGGAAATAATTGTAATTCTCTCTAAATAATATTTTATCTTTCTTTAACTTTTTTAAATTCATTAGGTCCCTATATATTTCTCTTGAATTCATGTTTTCTTCAGTTCAATAAGTCCACTATATCTTTCTTTAAGGAAGTGAGCCTTCTTTCAAGTTTTTTTAGTTGTGAAACTCATATTGTGAGTTAACTCTCATCGTCATTTTTCCCTCATTGGGTTTTCCATATCAATTTGGAGTTTTCCTTGTGCATGTGTGTGTGTTGTAAGTATGATGGTTTTGTAATTGATGTCAATAGGAATATTGACTGGTGTTGTCACTGATGTCAACTGTGGGATGAAGATGTTGAGGATATTGAGAAAATTGTGGTAAAGAGGAAAACGGTTTGTGCATGTGTAGTTGAGACCTTGAGGAAGTGTTGTGAGTTCATGGAGCTCTTATTTTTTTGTAAAGTTTGAAGATGAGTTGGAATGAAGTAATGAGCTAAAATGATGTCTTTAGTACATGGTTTCGAAGTGCTTTTGAGAAAATTTAATAGAAAGAGTAAACTATGTTGTGCAAATGTTTATAGTCTGCTTCGATATTGTGCTCTGCATTCTTTTAGTGTTGATGCTATGCTTATGTGGATCTTACAGGTTATTCAAGATTGATAGAGGTTGCTATATTCAAAATTAGGGTTTCTAGATCATTGTACAGTGTGAGATATTTTCACCTATAGATATTTTCACCTGTATGTGAACCAGTTGTTCAATGATGTTTTATATGGTATGGGAGAAATGCACTCCATGTTTCTTCACTATTTTGCTTTAGGTTGTGTAGA